>OX596076.1:39788149-40328149 GCA_951394005.1 Protophormia terraenovae | reverse complement strand
ATAAATAAATAAATAGCCCAAGCCTACCGAATGCGTGAAAACTGCACCCAAACAGGGTAGCAAAACAATAGGCAGTGAGGTGCCTCTGTCTTCTAAACCAAGCACCTCAAATTTCTGGATTTCTGGATCGGTTGGGTAAAAAGCCCGCCGAATCCCTAACTCCAGAGGAACTTGTTTCCCTCAATTGGGCTAAATCCTTATTGGCCGAATTCCAGCGAAACCCTCCCCCCGCGTCGAAAGACGGGCCTAAACGGCAACGTTCAGAGGAGGAGGCACAGCTGCAAAACCAACAGCCCGGGACTAAACGTCCAAAGCCCTACAATCCGATGGACAAATCGTATAGTGAAGTGGCCAAAGGTCATCTCATACGTGCAGTCATCGATAGGAGCAATCCAGATTGCGCTATATCACATACAAACTGGGATATAGTGCGTAGGAAGCTGATGGGAGTGTTCTGGAAAGTTCTGAAAGAGAACCCCGGACCCTCTCCTCAGTGTGATGATGCAGGATGGTACCGTAGCCGTGTCAAATTAATGGCCTGCTCAAACGAACGATAAGCAATGCTCTTGAAGCAGGCGATCGCTCTTTTGGACGGCCTATGGGAAGGTGCTAGACTAGACGTGGTCTCTATTGACGAGTTTCCACGCCGGCCTAGAGCCATGGCCCGTGTACCGGACGAACCATCCAAACCCGAGGAGATCCTGGAGCTCATTCAGTTCGGAAATCCTGAGATCCCAACAAGCGATTGGAAGGTGACCAGAGTTTCCGAATCTGACGGAGCTTCAAGAAAGATTGTGATTGTTATGAATAAGAAGTCACTGCCATCACTCCGGGAGAAAAGTGGGAAGGTTTATTATGGCTTCGAGTCAATCTTCCTACAGGTCTACCGAGGTGATGACAGAGACAGACCGATTCATAATGATGACAATCAGGCTCCGGAAGCTATGTCTTGTGAGGAGACTACTAGTTCTCTTGCTCAAGAGGACACTCATTCGAACTTTGAGTTTGTGGGTGAATTTTTTGAGCGAGTGGACGAAGTAGTTGACGAGGACGCCCTCTTGGACTCGGACCAAGATGACGTCAACGTCACAATCGTCCCAAAAGACAAAGATGGTGAAGATAACACAAGTTAATCTTCACCACTCCAAAGCAGCTTCGGCTGCGTTGCTCCTCCGCATGGCAGAAAAAGGAGAGGAGCTAGCACTAGTCCAAGAACCCTGGATAGTTGGAGACTGATTTTGCGGACTACGTGCGGACAACTATAAGCTGCTACACGCGGCAGGATCAGGTAGGATTCGATCTTGCATAGTAGCAAGCAACAAACTCAGTATCTTCATTCTCTCTGATTTTAGCGATGAAGACACTGTAGTTGCGGCCTGGGAGACAAGCTCCGGCATTATTTATATTGTCTCCAGCTACATGGCCCACGATGATAGCGACCCACCACCAAGCAAAAAGGTTCGCGACATAACAAAGGCGGCTAAACAAAGGAATATCCCGCTCATAATAGGAGCCGATGCCAACGCCCACCATGTTGTTTGGGGAAGTTCCGATATAAATACAAGGGGTGAGTCTTTATACGATTTTATTCTTTGTAGTAGTTTAGATATTCTGAACATTGGTAAGGAACCGACCTTTGTAGTAGCTAACAGAAGGGAGGTTCTCGATATTACGCTAGTTAGCACTAGGCATTCTAATATGATTAGGGACTGGAGAGTCTCCAACGACTGCTCCTTCTCTGATCACTTATATATCGACTTCAATATAGAGGTTCGTTTACCCAGGTCTAAACCCTTTCAAAATAGGAGGAAAACAAATTGGACGGAACAAAATGTTATTCTGTCCCAACTCCTCCCCAATCCCCCACCCATAAACGGTTGTGAGGATATTGAATCCTGTGTTGAAACGCTGACAAATGCATTTGACACAGCGACTTCGATTGCATGCAGACCTAAGGTCTGCAAAGGTAGGAGCAAACCACATTGGTGGAACTCCGAAATAGGCGAAACTCGCAAAGAATGTCGCCGGTTATTCAATGAGGCCAAAAGACTGGGTAACTGGTCTACCTATAAGTCCTCAGTAAATAAATTTAAAAACCAGATTAGAAACGCGAAGCGCAAGTCTTGGAGGGCTTTCTGTAGCGGCGTGGAAGGACATTCTGAAACTAGTCGCCTTCGTAAAATTCTGGCATCATCACCTTCTGTCCCAAGTTTCATTCAGAAACCATGTGGCAGCTGGACAACTAGCGGTCAAGAGACCTTGGACGTCTTAATTGACACGCACTTTCCTGGCAGTCTCCCACTTACGGAGCATTCTGCGTTATCTTCAGAGTCCACTCAAGATTTTCCCATTCCCATATCGGAAAGTGAACTAAGATGGGCCCTGAAGAGCTTTGCCCCATTTAAATCTCCGGGCCCAGATGGCATCATTCCTGCTGATCTGCAGAGAAATGCGAATCTGTTAGTTCTCTGGCTAATACGGATATATTCAGCATGCTTGTCTTGTTCATATATTCCTGAGTCATGGACTAGATGTACTGTGGTCTTTATCCCAAAAGGAGGGAGGACCTCACACACGAGACCGAAAGACTTCAGACCTATCAGTCTGTCGTCCTTTCTCTTGAAAACTCTGGAAAGGTTGATTGATCTGCATCTTCGCAGAACAATTAATCTCGACCTGTTATCAGCGTCACAACATGCCTATATGAAAGGCAGATCTGTTGAGACGGCATTACACTCGCTTGTAGGGCACATAGAAAATGCTCTTGAGCACAAGGAGTTCACATTAGTCGCCTTCCTCGATATAGAAGGGGCTTTTAATAACGTAACTCCGGAGGCAATTAAAATGTCTCTAGAAGGACTTGGTATACACCAGTCGGTAATCAGCCTCATATGGAGACTCTTAACCAACAGGGTTATAATATCCAGTATGGGAGCATCTACCGTATATAGGGTAGCAAACAGGGGTACTCCGCAAGGGGGGGTGCTCTCACCTCTTCTTTGGAATATCGCCGTAAACCCATTACTCAGGGAACTTGATTCTCTGAAGTTTAGGACTGTCGCTTATGCCGACGATGTTGCGGTGGCTGTATCTGGTAAATATCTAGATATTATGTCTCAACGCCTGCAGTCTGCTCTAGGTCTACTCAATGCGTGGAGCATAACCAGTGGCCTTAGCGTAAATCCAGGAAAAACTGAACTTGTACTCTTCTCTAGAAGGTACAAGATTCCATCTTTCCCATTACCACGCCTAAATGGCGTTGAATTGAAGTTGTCAGATAGTGCGAAGTATCTAGGTATCATACTGGACTCCAAACTATCCTGGCTACAGAATACACGGGCAAGAGCCTCAAAGGCCGGTATTGCCCTTTATATGTGCAGGAAAGCCATTGGTAAATCCTGGGGAATAAATCCTAGGAATACAAAATGGCTCTTCGACATGGTGATTAAGCCCATACTTATGTATGGAGCGATAGTATGGTAGAAGGCTATGGATAAATCCACTTATTTCGGAATCTTTGAAAGGATTCTGCGCAGCTCAGCGCTACTTATTACAGGCGCGCTTCGTACAACTCCATCTAAAGCCCTATTTGTTCTAATGAACTGGCTACCGGTGGACCTCATGGCCAAACAGATCGCTATAATGTCAGCGATCAGGCTCAAGGCTACAGGTGCGTGGAATGAGAGAGTATATGGCCACGCGACCGTCTTAGGGCTCTTAAATGACATTCCTTGAAATATTGATTATTGTATCCCAAAACCCTTTCTTGACAGGAACTTTTCGGTGTCAATCTCGGCTGCTCCGGAATTAGGCTCCGGGGCAATGGAGGTCTACACTGATGGGTCCAAGTCTGTTGATGGGGTTGGGGGGTGTCTTTATACCCGCATTTAGGAAAAGTATTTCCTTCAAACTGCCGAATCACTGTAGCATTCTTCAGGCAGAGATCTGGGCCATAAAAAGAGCGGCAAACTGGTTGATGTACTATAGGGTATTCGGCGTGAATATCCAGATTTGTACGGACAGTCAAGTTGCGATTAAATCGCTCTCGGGTGTCTATTCGACATCCAGGCTGGTAAATGAATGCCGGACATCTTTAAACGAGATGGCGAGACATTCAAACCTGGAGCTAGTCTGGGTTAGGGATCATTCAAACACCCCGGGTAATCTTATTGCGGATGAACTGGCCAACACTGGTTCTCTTCTTCGACAAGAGGATGCGGATCAACTGGTCGGAGTATCGCTATCATCCTGCAGATTGATAATCCTGCGAAACTTATCGAGGATTGCACAGGAAATATGGACCAATATATCCACATGTTCAACCTCGAGGAAATTATGGCCCCAATATGATAGTTCTCGAACGAATCTCATCTTGGGTCTACCTAGGCACAGGCTACGTATCTTCGTATCTGTCGTCACAGGGCACTGGATTGCTGGTGCGCATGCTAGGAGATTAGGGCTCCCTTTCAACGACTTCTGTAGGAGTTGCAATGATGCGGAAGAGGAAGAGACAGTGGAGCATTTCCTATGTCACTGTCCAACTCTTTCTGGTATATGACTGCCAAACTCGGAAGTCCGTTTATGTATGTATTATCAGATCTCTCTGCTATTGACATCAGAAAGATCAACTCCTTCATACATGCTTCAGGCTGGTTCGAATCGAACGTAAATCTGGATATGTGACATAATATCACATGATCCCTCTGGGTATCACAATGGGACCAAATTGGACCCAAGTGAGCTGTCCTGCATTACCCAGACAGCTGCCCATTGAACCTAACCTAACCTAACGATGTCCGTCCGTCTGGCTGGATGGCTGTCCACAAAGTATAGGTAGCAATTTCAATGAAATTTGGCACTTTTATGATACAAGGACGAAGCTATTGAAATTGGTTATGATCGGTCCATTATTTCACCTAGCCCCCATAAAAATGTCTCCCCGGAATATAATTTCAACACTCGCCTTAAAAATAAGAACACAAGGAAGTTTTGTATAAGTATTTATCTTTGTACCAAATTTTATAAGGATCGGTCCACAATTGACCATAGCTCCTTTATAAACCCCTCTTCCGAAAATCACTTTAACGTGCATAAATCCCATACAAATGTTAGTATAAAGTTAATATTCGACATGAATAAGTTATATATAAGTATAAATCAATGTGGCAAATTTTATGAAGATCGGTCCATAATTTACCATAGCTCCCATAAAAGGCCCACTTCGGAAATCGCCCAAAAGTGAATAAAATTGACCCTTCGTCAATTGTCACATTTGTAGCAAATATGGTCTGGCCAGACCAGCTCTGTAATTCTATATATTTCAATGGAAAATTTGGTGATTTTTTATTAGTACATTTGTATAACTATATCACCACCACATAACTTTACCTTTTTTTTTATTATATAACCTTTTCCCATCGATACACTCATGTTTTCCCCCTGTTTTTGGTCTAAAAACGTATATAATATTTCTTTTCAAACATTTGAAGTTTTATAGGTGTTACTCTCATAAGATAAAATATGAACATTTTATCCTTATAACTTGTATTAGTTTTATCATTCTAGTTTTTTCATACCTGAAATTTTAAGTCTCTAGCTTAATTGTAAATAAATGAAATTTACATTTAAATCTGCAATTAGTCTGGCCAGACCAGTTTGTAAGACGAAGGGTTAAATAAATGTTGGTATCAATATTATATATTCGTATATTTTACACTTAGTAAAAGTATCGGTCCATAATTGGCCACAGGTGTAATATAAGTCCCCTCCCCGAGTTTTGATGCACATATACAATGGTGTAGAGTATCATATTGTCGGTCTTGACCGACTATATCTTTCATTCTCGTTTTTAAATATAATTTTTGCAAACTAAGTTTATTTTAAATGTTGGTACATTTTGGTAGGGTTTGGTCGTTTTTAGAGAAAATTTTGGTAGGAAAAATATTTTCTTTGTGGCAACGCTGTTTGTGATCCACAATATAACAAAAATTATTTAACCGCCTTACCACTTGAGAGAAATCGCTCTTGTTCCCCTTGTAATTCAATTACAAGAAGAAAATACATAAACAATATCACCATCCAAAAATTGTTTAGAACAAAACATAAAAGAAAATATGAAAAGACAAAATGAAACAACAACTCCCAAGGATATAAAAACAACTCAACCATTGTCTGTTAAAACACTTGTTTTGTAAACCACTACCAACAACAACTTGTAAGAGTTTGAATGTAATTAACAGATAAAAATGATGGTACACAAAAAGGTGCAATCCCGAAAAATAAGATAAGTACAAAATCTCCTATTCCAACAGGTATGCTTAAATACGTAAGTATTAACACAAGCAATTTAAGCCCTCAGAAAAGTTTTACTTCTGCTATGAAAGGTAATTGATCGTTTTGTTCTATTGATTGATCATATACAGTGGTGGCCACGAATTTAAGACACGACATGTAACGAACTAAGTTGTGATAATTATTACAACCCTGCAATATAAAATTAGATTTTGTTAATTTTTCAGTGTACCCTGTAATGTTAAGATCAATTACCGTTATTTGGTTTTGTTTGTGTATACATTTTGTTGCTGTTTTTATTATATTTTCGTAAAAACGTGCTTTTGAAGCTGGTCACGAATTTAAAACATATAAGAAATATTTGGTTTTTAAGTGATTTTTTGGTGTTTTTTGAAGCTAAAAGGTAAGTAATGAATGTTTTATTCCATTTAATGTTAGAATACATCAAAATATTTAGTTAGAAATGGCCAGAGGTACTTGGAGTTCGGATGCCGAGCGAAAATTGATCCAACAAATGAATACTGATGGAAAAACAGTAATGGAAATTTCCAAGCTACTAAAATGTTCCAGATCCAAGATTTACAATGCACTGGAACACATCAAGCAACATGGCACTACCAAAAATGTCAAACAGCACCCTAGAGCCCGAAAAACTACACCCAGGGAGGATAGCTAAATTTATAAATCAGCTGCTAAAGATCCTTTCAAGAGCTCAAGTAAAATTAAAAATGAGATTTCATCGGATTTTGGTATTAATATATCGTCCAGGACAATAAGAAGACGTCTGAATGAGAAGAACTTACGTGGGTGTATTGCACAACGTAAACCACTTGTGTCAAAAAAAAATATTAAATCCCGACTAGCGTTTTCAAGAGAAAATCTCAATAAGCCGATGACATTTTGGAAAAATATACTTTGGAGCGACGAGTCGAAGTTTTGTCGCTTTGGTTCTGATGGAAAACAGTACGTATGGCGTCCTCCAAACCTGGAGCATCACCCAAAGTACACCCTTAAAACGGTTAAGCATGGTGGTGGAAATGTCATGGTGTGGGCAGCATTTTCCTGGCATGGTGTAGGTCCCATTCAGAAGATTATCAATAAAATGGACCAGCATATTTACAAAAACATACTGACAAGCATCATGATACCATTCGCTGAAGACAACATGCCTCTAATGTGGAAATTTATGCATGATAATGACCCTAAGCACACTTCACGCCTAGTGAAGAGTTGCTTAGAGGAAAATAATATCACAGTTCTGAAATGGCCAGCTCAATCCCCGGATCTCAATCCAATTGAGAACTTGTGGAATGATGTTGAGGAGCATGTACGAGCAGTAAAGCCAAAAAATTTGACTGATTTATGGGAAGAAATTCAAAAGGCTTGGTATGCCATTCCAAAGGAGCGCTGTATGGCCTTAGTTGAAAGTTTACCCAGGAGATGCGCTGCTGTGATTCAAAATAAAGGATTTCCCACCAAATACTAATATTGTTTTATGAAGCTGAGCTTTACTTTTGTGAATTAACTTTTATTTTGCCTATGTCCTAAATTCATGACCAGGCTTAAACTTGTATTAATCAGTATAATATGTAAATAAAAATTGGAAACTAAATATAGGTAACAAACTATTGTTGATTTTTTTTCATAACATTACTAGGATCTTTAAAAAATAACATGGATCTAAAATTTGTTCGATAAGATGTAAAAATTATCAGAAATATATAAGTGAAATGTCGTGTCTTAAATTCGTGGCCACCACTGTAGATGATAATTCTATCAAAAAATCATCTAAAACCCCATCTTCGTGAACTTAGTTCCAATAATTTGGTTAAAACATTTATTGAACTTATTGGTAAAAGCAATTTTTATATTGTTCCAATAAGAAAAGGTGGCGTGAAAAAGACAAAAATAGTAGAAAACACTGACGATTGTTATAGAAAAATCCCTCATTACCTAAATAAGGAGTGCGATCGCAAAAAATCTTAACACACGTTTTGCCTCATAACTTTTTTACGAAGCAATATTTAAAATTGTTTTTGATCTAGTTATCATCGAAAAATTTGTCAGTTATTATTTTTAATGACAACCATGTTGATTTGTTGTGAATTTGATCAAAATGAGTGGCGAAAATGATGTACGTACCAGAGTTTAAAATTACTACTAAAATATTCAAAAAATTGCATCATTTTTCATATTACTTGAAAGCAAATCAAAAAAATATTTCATCAACAAAAATTTTTATTATAAAAATACTAAAAATATACCACAATCAACGAGCGCCATATATGTTTTCACTTGTACATTTACATATTTTTATTTTCAAAATATACGTTGAACAAAAATTATACAAAACAAAAAATATGCAACATGACCAGTACGAACTGCGTAAAATATTTCAGCTTGTGCATTTTTTACTGCGAAGTAAATGTGTACGAATAAACGAAGACTTGTGAAGCTGACAAGTTGAATATATGCGTACGAAATATGTGAAAAAATATGTTGGAAAAATATTCTTGTGCGTGGACATCATTAGTAATGTATAAACAGAAATAAAATGAATTAGAATTTAAAACAGAAATAAACAAAAACAAAGATGTTTGTTTTTGGGTACTTCTGTATTGGGTATTATGACATAGAAATATAATAACGATGATTATAATAATCTTAAAAATTTAAATAGGAGCTCAATAAAGTGTTAAGTAAGAAAAAATTGTTTTATACAAATTAACCAATGTATTTTTGCATGTATTGTTTATGTTGAAAAGGATAACAACTAGGGTTTGGTGTTTGAGAATTCCCGGAAATTTTTCGTCGCGAATTCCCGGGAATGTTTTCAAATTTTACCGGGAAAACGGGAAATTTAATAGTCATGTAGTTTTATAATCCTATAGCAAAAAGTTTTACTGTTTGTATCGCCCCAGTGAAAATTTTACATTAATAAATTAATTACTACTAACTAAAGACATATTTAGATGTTAAAATATATAAAATTCGATACAAGTGATATTTTACATTATTGAAAAACATTTCATCGGCGCGCTGATGAAAAGTCATATTTGACTACTTTCACTAAGAAAAAAACATTTTATTTTTTCCATTCACATTTCGAACACACGAGATTTTAACTACATATTTCTATAATCTTTTAATTTAAATATTAATTTTTCATTCCATATCACCATTCACAAAAGCATACTTCTACTGAATCAATTTATACAGAAATTGTATTTTTTTTAATTCAAATCTTCTGCAAATTGAATGGAAATATTTATATTTTTTAAATATTTTATATACATTTTTTCTTTTATTGAATTCATTATATTTTGTTTTTAAATAGGTTTGTTCCCGTACTTTTTAGGTAAAATGAAAAAAGGCTGATGTTTCTCTCAAAAATGTACAAAAATACGGGAACACAAAAACCAATTTTTGGCCAGAAAGAAAACATCAAACTATTTGAAATTCATATGTGAATGTTATTTTTTTTAGCATATATCAACGTTCTTAATTTTTTTAATTGAAGCTTTCTCTCTCATTTCCCATTTTTCGTATACGGGAACACTTTTCGGTAAAATAGGGATCCAACATGGTCCCAATTTAGAGTACGGGAACAAAGCTAATATTTTACAAAATTAATCAAAAAATATTTTCTAAGCTAATTCTTAACAGATTTGAATAGAAGAAAATTTGAATGATTCAAAATATTTTTTAAGCTTGAATTGTATAATTGGTAGTGAATTCTTTAAGCAATTAATTCTTGTGAAGTCAAAGAATTTAAGTCTATGAATTAAATTGTTATGAAAGCTTTAAAGAAATGACTGAGAAAATAAATTTAATTCGATTTTAAGAAGTGAATTAAAGAATTAAACCTTTGAAATCTTTGCTTACAATAGGCACTTATTTTACTCGTATGAAATGCATAAAATAGTTTAAATTTTTAATTGGTTTACAGTATACTTTGCATTAATACCAAAAATATTTTCAAATATATTATGCTGTAAATGTAAAACCTTCAATACTTTGTATGTTGAAGTCTTTAGGTTTTTGAAATGTAATTTTTATTTGCAGTTTTATTTATAGTAAATTTTGTTAAATTTTTCGTTTTTAATTTTTTAAAAAATATTTTAATAAAGAAAATTGAA
The DNA here is from genome assembly GCA_951394005.1 of Protophormia terraenovae. Lineage (NCBI taxonomy): Eukaryota > Metazoa > Arthropoda > Insecta > Diptera > Calliphoridae > Protophormia > Protophormia terraenovae. The sequence goes on along the minus strand of OX596076.1, from coordinate 40,317,719 downwards.
AACATGACATTTAATAATACTTTCCTTAATACATTTTTTGATATATATTATAGAAAATGAAACTCTGGTATTAATACAAAGTATTATAGTGTAAAACCACCTTAACTAATCATAAATTTGATTTATAATGTTGTTTTATAGTATTGAATAGAAAAAATTACATTCTTTATAAGAAATCATTGCTTTTTTTAAATTAAATTTCCCGAATTTCCCGGGAAACAAAAAATCACGGGAAACCCCAAACCCTAATAACAACATACAATTAAAATCAAAGTGATCGATTTAAGGTTTATAACGTGAGTGGAAAAAATAAGAAAAAGGAAAATTATAATGGAAACTTTGGGATGAAAAATTTACCAACAACATCGTGTGTATGTATGGAAAACAAAAATGAAACAAATAAATAACCACATTACAGTACGAATTGTGTTGAGAATAATAAAATGTTCAAAATAATTGTAGAATTACAAAATACTGCTGAATTTTTGTTGTTTCATATACGAATTTATAAATAATTTGTTTATATAAAAGTCCTAATTATAAATAGTAACATAACTTTTGTGAAGCCTTTTTGCTTTCTGGTCACCTGTAATTTATTAATAAAATTCTTTCAGATAATTATTTCATTATTAATTCTGCACAAAATCAGCCACATTCAGAATGAAAATATATATTTTTCTATATTATTCAGGGTTTTGCTTTGGGTCATTTTTCGGAAGCCTCCGAAATTCTTAAAAAAATATTTATGTGAATAACATTTAAATATTTAAATATAATTTGTAAATTTAACTTTTCAAGTTATAAGTTCAAATGAAATTTGTCAAGTTGAAAATAATTTATAGTTATGAAGATTTTTTGTAGCGATAATTCCGAAGCATAAATATATGCTATATATTTTAGAGAATAGAATGCCATCTGATTTATTATACCCTGAAAGTTAAATGTGCACAGAATTACACAGCATAATGGTTGAATTTTAAATAATCTTGAAATCATATCTATATGAGATATACGAATCATTTTAATTTTAAAAAATCTACAGAATAAACTGATTACTATATGTTATACATCGATCACGGTTTCCTCTAGGCTTGTTTAGAAACTTCTAAAACACATTCGCTTATAGCACTTGTTTAATGCCGTGATTAAATGTTCAAGAGCAATCCTATAATTCATATATAAAATAAAATATTATTGGCGAATTTCGATCGTCAACTTTTTGTTTTATAAATCAAGTTTATTTTTCTAGAATGTTAAGTTAGATCACAATTCGAATCTGGCAACCGTAGCTAGGATTTGAAGTAGGCATAGCTTAATAAGAAGAGAGCTTAATTTTAATTTTCCACCAAGTCTGGAAGCTTCACAAATCTCTGGATAGATTAAACAAATTTTTGAAAATGACGCATAAATACGCTTATCTCCGCTCACTGCCAAAAATTTCCAAATATGGCTCCGTAAGTAAACCAAATTTAAATTTTCTATGTCGCCTAAGATAAAGTTGCTACGGAAATTATACTTATGTAGAAGATATAGATTGAAATTAAAATAAAATCAAACAATTTAAGTAAGATCTTTTTTCAATAAATTTTTTAATTCATTCAATCATCTTGACTTGATTTAATGATTTATTTTTTATTTATTTTTCTTTTTTGAAAACATAGTATTTCTGTTTTTAATTTTTTAAAATTTTTAATAACTTAGAGTTGAAAATTAAAACAACAAATTATTGAATTAATTATTTACTAATATAGTGGCTTTTTTCTGTGAAACAATTTCTCCATTAATTTCTCGCAGAAACAAATTTCACAATATAGTAATTGATTTATTTTAACTAATTACTCCGACTTAAATTATAATATATACATACTTATATACATATGTAACTAAATTATGTTTTTATTATTTTAATTTTTTACTCTAATTCCATGTATAAATCAGCAAGGAAGCGGTTTAAGTTAAATAGCGATAATTTTTGAAGATGTGTAGGAAAGAACAAACATATTATTTCATAATTATTGTTCATATTTATTTAGCTATTTCTATGTCATAATACCCAATACAGAAATACCCAAAAACAAATATCTTTGTTTTTGTTTATTTCTGTTTTAAATTCTAATTCATTTTATTTCTGTTTATACATTACTAATGATGTCCACTCACAAGAATATTTTTCCAACATATTTTTTTGCATATTTTTTCAACATATTTTTTCACATATTTCGTACGCATATATTCAACTTGTCAGCTTCGCAAGTCTTCGTTTATTCGTACACATTTACTTCGCAGTAAAAAATGCACAAGCTGAAATATTTTACGCAGTTCGTACTGGTCATGTTGCATATTTTTTGTTTTGTATAATTTTTGTTCAATATATATTTTGAAAATAAAAATATGTAAATGTACAAGTGAAAACATATATGGCGCTCGTTGATTGTGGTATATTTTTAGTATGTTTCACATCAAAAAATGTTAATTATGCATATTTTCGAAATGGGCTGTCGTAGAAAAGAAAAAACTATTTACTAATTTTTTAACTCTGGTACGTACTATAAATTATTAAAAAATTTCAAAAAAATTCAAATTGGTCCAACAAATAATTGGTCAAAGAATTAAATGCCTGCTGTCAAGCTGTTTCCAAGGTTCTTAAACAGTATCAGGAGAATTCGACCATTGATAAGAAACATGGTTCGGGAAGAAAAAAGATCCACATGATATTGGGAAGGCCAAGAAAATTGAAAGCATATTGAAAATAACTCTAAAGACAACTGGCAGAAAAGCAGACCGTTTAGCTCAGTGCTCTGACTATTTGGTGCGAAAAGTTGAAGCTAATGCGGAGTTAAGAACATATAAAGTCCAAAAAGTTCCAGACTGGAATGCTGCAAAAAATTTAAAAGCCAAGAATTGGGCAAGGAAATTAAAATCAAATTTCATACAAAAATACTCATGTTGTATAAAGAACGACGAAACGTATGTACTAGCAGATTTTTCGCAGTTTCCGTGTCAAATGTTTATGTTGCTGATGCTGGAGTAAATGTTGAAGATAAGTTTAGGACCGAAAAGCCGATGAAATTTCCTAAAGAATTCGTGGTGAGGCATGATTTATGCAGTTGCGGCAAAAGAGGCAAGTAATTTGTTACAGTAGGCTCTCTAAATACCGAAAAATATATCAAAGAATGTTTGCAAAAAAATATTTTTCCTTTGATAAGAGAGAACAATATGTGCACATATTTTTGGCCCGATTTGGCTTCGTGTCACTACGTAAAAAAGCTCTGGAGTGATACCAAAGCAATAGCATAATTTTTGTACCAAGAGAGGTCAATCGTCAAAATTGTCCGGAGCTAAGATCAGTGAAAAGATATTGGACTTTTGTGAAAAGAGAATCGTAGAAGACAAAAGAGTTATCCCAAAATATCAAAGATTTTAAAAGGAGATGGACAGACTGTTCCAAAAAAGTGACTGAAACAACAATTAAATCTCCAATAGAAGGGTTTCCAAAAAAGTCCACTGTGATCTGTAGTAAATCTATATATATAAAAATTAATGTGTGTTTGTTTGTTTGAAGTCTATAGCCGCCTAAACGGCTAAACCGATTTTCTTGAATTTTTCACAGTGTGTTCCTATATGCCTGGATGGAAAAATAAGCTACTTTTTATTTTGAAATTCCATGTGGGCGAGATGCCACGCCCACTTACTAAATAACTAAAGTAATATATCTCGGGAATTGGTAATACTATAGTCCTCAAATTTTGCACGAACAACTTTGACACCTATATGAACATTCTGGAAAAAAATAGGCGAACTAGCAATAGGGGGTGTGGCACATCCCACGCCTAATATTGCTTTGCCGTAAATTTAGGAAACTATTACAGTTACATTTCCCAAATTTTAAATAAACTTAAGTGTCAATGTGAACATTTGGGCGGAAAAGAAATAGTGGGCGTGTCATCTCTCATATAAAGTTAGTACCAAAATTTTTATATCTGGAAACTATAAAAGTTAGAGAGCTCAAATTTAATACGACTAGCATTAGCTTCAATATGAATATTTTGAACAAAAATTGGTACACTAGCAATAATGGGCGTGGATCCTCCCATATAAAGAAAATATTAAATTATCATATCTGAGAAAATATAACAGTTAGTTCTAAAATTTTGTCGGAGCCACTTTGGTATCAATATTAATATTTAAAAAAAATATGGGCTGACCAGAAGTAGAGGGCATGGTACCTCCCATATGAATTAAATGCAAAAATTCGTATATCTGGGAAACTATTGGAGTTGGAATGCTCAAATTTTACACAAAGAATTTTGACATCCATGAAAACATTTGTCTAATAAATTAGCGGATTATGGGGGATGCCACGCGCACATTTTACGCCCACTGTTTTAAAACTCTTAAACGGTAGGAAATGTTTGATATTCACTATTAGGGGGTAGCGAAGCGCACCGGGTTACGCTCGTTACCAAGATCAACCGTTTCCAAATTATTGAATTTTATATGTGTTAAGATTTTTTCGATCGCACTCCTTAATAGTAACAAAAACTTCTATACATATCAACTATAAAGTAGTAAAATCGCAGAGTCAATATAGAGCAACGGTTCTCAAATGGGGGTCCGCTACCTACAAGGGGTCCATAAGGACATTCGTGGGGGTCGCGAAGAGATTTTGAAAAATATTCCTGAACAAACAATTTTTCTGTGTAAGTAAATACATATTAGTAAGATGTTGAAATAAAAATTTTTATGAAATAATGAAACTTTTTAAAAATGGAATATATCTTTATACAAAACATCCCCAAATTAAATACGAAATTAAACACATTTTTTCTAAAATGAGTTCTTTTAAGAATCAACTAGCATCAGCTAAGTGAAAAACCAATACAGGAACCCGAGCTTCGAATGGAAATATTTTGATTTATTAAGGCAACAATGATCAAATTAATAAAGTGATGTTAAACCCTGATATAACTTAATTTTATACACAGAAAACATTTTTACATATCTGGAACAAATTTTTACATAAACTGTATGAATTTTACTTACAAATTTATTCCCAAAACTTTTTCATTATTAGTATAAAATTTTACATACATATAATGAAGGTGAACATGACTTCATTTGTTATGATTTTTATTAGCATTTGTGTATAAGAACATAAAATGATTAAACGCTTCATGGTTTTATTTAATTCTACTTAAAAATAAGGACTAAAATAATGTTTCCTCAAAGCTGAAAATCATAAAAAAATTAAAAATTTCTTAAACTAAATTTCAAAAAATTTCACATGAAATAAAAATAGAAATGAAAATATTATATTATTTTCTACAAGCCTTCTTGATTTTTTTAAAATTTTATTACTAATAAAATAAATACATACAATATATTCAACTTTTTATAATTATTATGTATTGAAAGCAATGAAAAAGGATTCATACTATTTATGTAAAAAAGTTTTCTGTGTAAAACTATCGAAGTTTCACAAGAAACCTAACCTTTATTAGATTAACGACTTTATAATTAAAAGCGGATAAATCCATATTGAAAGGATTTGTCTTATAAAATGCAAGAGGATTTAAACTCATGATCAGGGAAACCAAAATATGCTCTAAAAAAATGGGCTTTATGCGCATTAAATATGCAAGAAAAAACGAAAAATATGCTATAAAAAACGTGAAAATATGCACTTAAAAAACAGAGATTTTGTATAATTTTTAAACAAAATTATGATTTTCATTAAAACAAAGTGTTTTATTCATATTTCAACGTTATAAAATAAGGCAAGGCTGAAATTTATGAACCTCGTCGAAATTTGATTCCCCATTTTTTATTGTATCTCATAAAAACGTTATTGATCTTCTATTTTCTTACCCATCTAATTCTAGACACTGTTAATAATTCATTAAAATTATCATATTGATCACTGACCGCCAAAATATCGTAATCGACAACATTTTCGAAATTTGTGTTTTGATGAAGATCTATAATTCAGAATTATTTAGATAATTTCATCAACGTATCAAGTATCATTTCAGATTTATAGCGAAAGGAATTTTATAGTAAGTGTCATTTTTTATACATAAAGCAATGTGTAAACAATAATGTATAATGCACTTACGACATTTTCGCGGTTAAGACTCGATATGCTTTCATAAAATATTGTTTTAACAACATAAACTTCAATCATATTCAATCATTTTGTCTTATATTTTTTTATAAAATCAAATTTGAAAAACATTTCATGATTTATAAAAAAAAATTACACTTAAAATATCAAAATATGCTCTAAAAGGGTTAAATATGACCTAAAAATAACAAAAAATGTTATAAATATGCAATAAAAATCGCCAAATGCAAAAATATGCTGTTAAGAGTAAAATATGCACTAACAAATCGATGCCAAAATGATTTATTTGTTCTGAAACGGATAAATATTTAATCGATTGCTTCATTCAACGTTCAGGAAAAAACATGCAATTGCATATTGTGGTTTCCCTGCTCATGATTAACATTTATTCTGTATCAACAGATTTCAAAGCATTTTAGTTGAAATATACCAAAGTTTATCCACTTGTTGGGTCAGAAGTCCAAAAACTATTACAACAGTGTTTAACAATATACATTCTTATGTTTAAATATCTTGTTTTCTTTTTTGTCGATCAAAACAAAGTATCAATCTTTTGTGGACACAGAGCATGATATTAGATATGTATTTATCATATTAAAGACCTAATGGAATAAATACAATTGCGACATTGTATGAATATTATTTTTAAATTATTTTATCTTTACGTAACATTTCATCTGATTTTTAAATTGGTCAAGTGGATCGCGCTTCAATCGCAAAGTCAAAAGTGGGTCGCGAAGGAAGATCTTGTGAGAACCCCTGATATAGAGGAACCTCTTAAGTAGAGTTTTTCTTTTCCCGGACTTTTTCCGCTCCCGGGAAATCGGGATTGATTTTTAAATTTCCCGGGATCCCGGGAATTCCCGCTGAAAATAAATAATTAAAAATTTTAATATTCAGTTAAATAAAAGATAAAAAATATTAAAATAAACTAATTAATCATAAAATTATAAACTAATTCTTTTTGAAATATTGAATGAATCACAGAAAAAGTCACCAATTAACAAATATATATGAAAATAATTCATTCAATTATAAACTTGTTTAAATTTGCACCTCTCACCAAAATGATTATATCAATTACTAAAAACTGTAAAAGATACAAAATAGAAAAAAAAAAATATCAAACAAATTTAGAAATTTCCTTAAAAATATTTAAATTTGTAACAAATCAAATTAAATAAATAAAAACAAGTGTAAAAAAACACATTATATACTAAAATATCCATATATGAGTTGTAAAATATAAACATTTTGCATACACAAGAAATCCCGGGAATTCCCGCTTGATTTCCCGGGATTACGGGAGTGAAAATTTGGCGGGATTCCTGGGAATTCTCGTCCCGGGATTTCCCGTGAAAAACCCTACTCTTAAGAGAAAAGGACCTGTCAAATGCGGCAATTGTCTAGATTTCGGTCTTACTAAAAATGATTGTACCCTACGTACAGTATATCGTCACCTAAAATGCAAAAGGCCGTAACCACAATTTTAAATTTTTTGCTTAAAAATTAAGCAATTAAGAAAAAGTTGTTAATCTTCACTTAAGATAAAGCATAAAACATTCTTTGAAATATATTTTTTTCTTAAATGGAAAAAATTGTACAACTGTTACGTTTATGAAGTTGATGTTACGGCCTTTTGGCTTTTGTGATTATTGATGTCATTTTTGAAGATATGAATATGATTTTTTTCTTTAATGCAAACTCTTACGCAAACAGTTACCTTTCTAAACCAAAATATGACCAACTTTATGTCATTCATGCAGAACACAATACAATAGCTTTTAAAAGCGCAGAACCAAATATTTCAAATTTTTTGAAAAATGAAAAAATTAGTTATTTAAGAGTTTTCTGCAAGTTTTTGTTTGAATTTCAAAGTAGTGTAAAAATAAAAATTGATAAAAAATGAGAATTTTCTTTGCGAATTGAATTTTTTTTTAAACATTTTAAATTAGAATCTTAATATATCTCATAAAAATTATGTTATCTCAATGCAGTCTGAAGAAAAAAGGAATGAAAAAATTTACATAAAAATCGTGATTATAAGAAAAATATCTTAGATACCAAAAGCAGTATATTTTTTTCGGATGCATTTTTTTTTCAAAATTTAATTTATAATTTTAATTTTGAACACAAATCCGTTTTTTTAGTAAACACACCTGTTATTTGGCAGTTCTAACGTTTAAAGATGGTCCTACCAACCACAAAAGTTCGTTTTTTTTTTAATCTCCTGATTGGTATGATATCATAAATTTAACATATTGTAAATTTTTTTCCCAAAAATATTATCTTACTTCTTTATTTTCTAAGTCTTCTTTTTTTATGAAAATAAATTACTAAGTTTTGCTACCTAAATCAATTAGTAATTTATAAATGATACATACCTTAAAGCTTAGAAAATAATACTTATGGAATTAGATATCTTCTTCGAAATAATTTGAAAAATAAATTTGTTTATTTTAATGTCAAAAGAAAATATATTTTGTGAAAAAGGTATGTATTGAAAATAAATTAAATAAGTAACAATTATAAAACCATTTCTTTTGCAAAAATAAGGAAGAATAATAAAAATCTTTCCCTTGTAAAATCAAAATCGTATTTTTATGTCTTTCGATTTTGCTAATATTTCGCATACGCATATCCTATGGAGCCATTTTAATATCTCCATTTTTATTTATTTTTATTTTTTTTTTTTAATTTTAAGAAATTCGCGAATTTATTCACGATTTTGATCTTCCGAAAAGTCAAAATAATAAAAATCAAAAAATTCAATAATTTGCTGTTACTTAATTGAATTATATACAAATATAGAATTTATTTAATTCAAGAACCATTTATAATAGGAGTTAATTTACCAAAAATTATTTTGTAAATTTACTTTGCTATTATAGATAACTTTTCAAAATATTTAAGGCTTTTTTCCATAAATTTTAGGTAATGTTTCGAATATAGAATTCACCTAAAATGATTGTCATATTACCTAAGAAACTTTATAACTGCCATTCCACAGTGGGGCAGAATCGAAATTTTTTGGAAATAAATCTGTAACTTCTGATCGGCTGGTTGGATTTGCATGAAATTTGGTATAGGCGTAGCAGAGGAGTGTACAATGTTAAGTTTGGAAGACCCCTCTGAGGCGGAGCTGAAGGGGCTGCCTACAATTATTTTTACACATTATTGTAGGCACTGATAAAACCTACAAAAAACATGTCCTATTTATCTCTTATAGTTTTTGAGTTATTTCCATATTGATTTCAATATTTTTCTGTATAACGAAGAATTATGTCAGCTAAGCAATGTAGTTAAGATGAAAAAAATCGAGTTTATACTTTTTCTGATTTTTGAAATAAAAGTAAAATTTGTGTAAAAAATTGGTTTTTTGAGAAACTATAAATATTTTATCTGTAATAAAATCTTTGTTATTAAATATATCTTAACGAAATTTTCGGTGAATGTAGACTTTATCGTATTAAATAAGAATGTGAAAAAAACTTTAAGATTTTTGTAAAAGGAATCCCATAATTCCAAAAAAAAAAAAAAAACCCAAAAATGAGTTTTTCACATTTTCGGCTATAAAGTCCACATTTTTCCGAAGTCCCGTAGATTTTGATTGAAAAATTTTAACAACATATTACAGATTCTTAAACTGCATTCCGTTCGCCGATTCGTGCTTTGGGATTTGAGAAAATATAGAATAAAGTAAAAACTTTCATAGAAAATGGATTTTTCGAGAGGGTGTGTACCTTGACCATTTGAGTTATTGGGCTTGCATTTTACTTTAAAGTCTTATTTGTGAAGATACCTTTCAGAAAAGTATAATATTATTATATGTTGTTAAAGAGAAAAATGAGTGTAGATACTTTTTCAGCCAAAAAAAAAAAACGCAAAAAGTCGTCATTTTTGCAATTTTCTAATTCAAAATCGTTTATTTTTGGACTCGGTAAAGATATCGAAATTTTTATTCAATAGATAGTTTTGTTCTTTAATTAGCTAAAGAAAAAACAAACGAAATCGGTCGGAAGTAGTGTATTCAAAAAACCGACATTTTCAGAAAACCGCTTTTCGAGTTATTCGAAAAATTGCCTTTTAAAAAAAAAACGGTTTCGAATACGGTTTTATGTGAAAAACCGGTTAATCAGTTTTTATTAAATAATTATAAATTTATAGAAAAATTTTATTATTAATAAATAAATATAAATTATTTTTTTTAATTCACATAAATAAAATGCTTTTATTTATGTGAATGTGAATATTTACATATAATTAAATAATGTTCACTATGAAAATACATATAATAAATGAAAAACACTGGGTGTTTTAGTAAAAAAACCTAAAAAGTTCCTTCCATTAAAAAACCGGTTAACCGACAGAAAAAACCGGCATGTCGAATAATTCGAAAGTAGAAATTATTCGAAACCGGTCGGTTTTTAAAATTCAAAAACCGGTTAACCGGTTTCGGTTTTTGAATACACTAATCGGAAACACTAGGATATATATGAAAAAACTGGACCAAGAACATGCAAAAAATGCATGTATCCAACCAGCCGATCAGAAGTTACAAATTTATTTCCAAAAAAATTTCGATTCTGCCCCACTGTGCATTCTACCCTTTTGCTTAGTTAATTTTATACTATATTTAAGCTATGATTTATATATATATATATATATATATATATATATATATATATATATATATATATATATATATATATATATATATATATATATATATATATATATATATATATATATATATATATATATATACATATATATATGGGTAAATTTCACAATTTTAATTTTGAGATATCATACTTTTTTAAAATGTTTTTGCATCAGTAAAAATAATGAGATATTTTGCTTTTTAAAATTCCAACTCCTTCCCCTGCATATCTTCAGCTAAAAACGCACATTTTGAGCGCCATTTTGCGCAGAGGCGAATCCAATTGATTTATAAAAGAATTTCTTTTATACATCAATTCTACGAAAAATTTAATTTTGTAAAAAAAGTTTTAAAAATATATTTTTTAATAAATACAATGAAAATATATTATTTGCTTAGAAATATAACGCAAAAATATTTACTCTACCAGTTTTCGCTTTAAAGTTATAAGACATTAAAATTTTAATATAATAGCAAAAAATAAAAAATTATTTAAACCAAAATTAAAAATATTGAATATTGTAACGATAAAATGCAAAGGCTACTGTGAATTATAATGAGCATGTTTTAAAATTTTGTAATTACAATTATTTTTTTAAATAATTAATTTTTAAGGCTATTATTTGAAAATTTCTTAATCTTATAACTCTAAAGCGAAAAGTCGTAGATTAATTATTTTTGCGCCATTTTTTAAAGCAAATAGTATATTTTCACTGTGTTTATAAAAAAATATATTTTTAAAACTTTTTTGAAAAAAGTAAATTTTTCGGACACCCTGATTGGAACACGATGCATTTTAAGCGGGTTGAATAGTGCTCGGTCTTACTAAAATTTTATGTAGAATTGATGTATAAAAGAAATTTTTTTAAAAATCAATTGGATTCGTCTCTGCGCAAAATGGCGCTCAAAATGTATGTCTTTAGCCGCAGATATGCAGGGGTAGGAGTCGGAATTTTAAAAAACGAAATACGCCATTATGTTTACTGCTGCAAAAACCTTCTAAAAAGGTATGATATCCAAATATCAAAAGAAATTTTTCTTTTCGAAACGAACCCTAATATATATATATATTGTCCATTTCAGTTGCTAATATTTTGCATTCGCATATCCTATGGAGCCATTTTAATATCTTCATTTTTATTATTTTTTTAAGTTTTAGAAAATTTGCGAATTTATTCACATTTTGATTTCCCGAAAAGTCAAAAAAATCGTAAAAGTGTGTAACTTTAAACATCAATATATTTAAAAGTTGTTAACGGATTTTAATGATTTACACTCGTTGTAAAAATAATTATTCAAAAATAAAAATTTCTCCTTTAAGAGTATTGCATCTATTTAAGGAAAAGAAGTAATAATAATTATTCTAGTTATTAATATTATCATTTTGATGATTGGAGCAAAATCAATTAAAAATTAATTAATATTACAAATTTCGTAATTGAAGTGCATTTTTACTTTTTTCTGTGCACCTTTGGTAAACCATTGTAAACTTTAAATATTTTAATATTGGTTTGACCCTACTTTAAGACTATATTTTAAGATTATTTCCCTTACACTTTTCAAGCAAAAAATAATAATAATACATTTTTTGATTCGTTCGTAAATTTTTGTCCGAATGTTAAAATTTGTTATAAAACTATATACATATTTTAAACTATTTTGTATTAAAATCATAAACATAAACAGGAAAAAGTATATTCTGGGTGCTTTTGGATTAAAATACCATCATTCCGGCTGCCGGCATGTCAACCCAATGTTCGCCACAATCGCATATGTTCAACATTTTCATTGCTTTTCGTTACCACGTAATTCCGAATAGTACTTTTAAAAATATATACACGTCTTAGATTAGGGTGTAATTAATCTATAATATTAACTCCGGGTTAAAATTTATGCATTTTAACAGACAAAAATTATTAAAATAGTTAAATTTTTTAAAATTTCAACACAAATTATGTACACAAAACAAAATATGAAATAGTGATGCTGATTTTATCACAGAATATTCGTTATTCGGTTACATATAATTCATCCAACATAAATAAAATTATTTCTTTATACATTAGTATACTTACATAAGCAAAATAAAGGTTTTTTTCAAAATAAAAAAAAACTTAATGATCAAAAAATACTAGAACATAAAAAATAATCTATATATATAAAAGAGTAACGTTACTGACTGACTGACTGACTGATTCATCATCCCACAGCTCAAACGGCTGAAGCTAGAGAGACGAAATTTGGAACGTAGGTAGGTCTCCCTCCATATAGATCCACTAAGACGGGATTTTTGGAAATTCGAATGTTTAGGGGGTAAAAATCGGTAACCTTATAACTCACAAACTAATAATGATACAAAAAAAGTTGAATAGTTATCGTTATTCATTTAAAAAATAATTGGACAGGTGTCTGGTACTTTTTTGAAAATCGTCTGTTTTAGGGAGAAAACGGGTAAAAACTTTATTTTGGTACTTTTTTGGCACCATATGTATCTTTGAAACCAATCAACATACAGATAAAATTTATGTCGTATTAATAACTTATCAAAAAATAAGAAATACAAATTTGGTACTTTTTAGAAATTCAAACGTTTAAGGGGTAAAAATCGTACCTATTTTTGGTACTTTTTTCATAAAACATTTTTTTATATTTATTGAAATATTCATATGAGTATTTTAATACGGGATACCACTACAATTTAGAAATTTATTGGAATACAATTTTTAATACTTCGATATGTGAAAAAAGTACCAAAAAAAGGGGTAAAGGCGGGAAATTACATTTTAATGATGAATTTTCAATTACATTAAACATAGAAACATAAAATTAAGATAATGTAGATAAGAATTCACAAGAGTGGAATTTGTGGTACTTAAAGATACATGGTCCTGTGGGTAAGAATTCAAGAGAATGGACTTTGTGGTACTTTTTTCCACTTCTATTGGTACTTTTTTGCATTTTCTGTAATATTTAACCTAGAAACATGAAATTAAATACGCATGGTCCGATGTTGGAAAGAATTCACAAGGGGGGACTTTGTGGTACTTTTTCGTTCTTCTAATGGTACTTTTTGAATTTTCTGTAATTATGAACCTAGAAACATGAAATTAGCGTTATGTGGTCCTTAGTTAATGAGAATCCATAAGAGGGGACGTTGTGGTACTTCTTGGTTATTTTAATGGTACTTTTTGAATTTTCTATAATATTTAACGTAGAAATATGAAATTAAGGACATGAAGTGCTAAGTGAATGAGAATCCATAAGAGAGAACTTTATGGTACTTTTTCGTTCTTCTAATGGTATTTTTTAAATTTTCTATAATATTTAACATAGAAAAATAAAATTAAACATATTTGGTCCTAAATGTTTAATTTTCAGCGGATTCCGCTGTGTTGTTTTAGTTGCCAAATCTATATATAAAAAAAATTTGCTTGCTTGTGTTTGGGTTCTAAAGTTGTATTATACCCAACATCACGAATATAAATTTTGAAAATTTAATCTGATCTTTTAATTTTTTTTTACCTTATAATTTTATAAAATATAGCTTTAACTTTTAAAAACACAAAATGTAATACATTAAGGTATATTTAGACGGTTTGTTTAATCAGCATATGTATGCTGACATTCATATTCTTAAAAGTATCAACTAATGCCTGTCCCAGCATATTCTATATGTAGTGTTTAATTAATTTGTTGAAAGTATTTTTTTTTTTTTTGTTTCAAAATATGTCAGCAAATGAAATATCAACATAAAATTAAGCATTTAAATTTTGAGTTTATACGATTTGTTGAATTTCATATGATGATAAATATGTTGAGTCGTATACAAATTTGTTGAATGTTAAAGTTGCTTGGGTTCAAATCTCAACTGGGCCAACTTTTACAATTTTCCTAATAAAGCTAATAAATATTTTTTTCGCGAAATATTTAGGTCATACTTATTACAATGCAATTTTTAATATTTTATTATAAACGAAAGCTAACGTACAATGTACGAAATAATTCGTGATTTTGGACTACGAAAGAATGGTTTAATATAAACGAATGCTTACGTATATATTTAGTATTATTTACGAAATTTTTATATTGCTTTACGATAAAACTTTGTATTTATATATAAAAAACTTTCATATTTTTAGTTTATAATTTAATATTAATAGAATGTGATTTTTATTAGTTAAAAAAAATCTTTTGTTTTTTAGATTTTTTTAAGTAAAAGTAAAAATCTGAGATTCATTCTTATTAAAAATAATAACATGTTTTTGGACCTGAGAAGCTCAAAATGGTGAATTGGAATCTTCACTAATTTTTTTAAATTAGCTTTTTTACAAGATATCGACAATAATAAAGTATAAATAAAAGTGATAAATCGAAATTAAATTGGAATCTGTCTTATGTATTCGACTCCAAAAATAGATTTTCGTTAAATTTTATGTTTGCGGTTCTATTTTGTAACTTGAACTACCATACTTTTAAATGCAAAATGTAAATATCGAATAAAGAAAATTATGCTTAAAACATATTCGATATCCAATAATATCCCTCCGTTGGCGGCTTGTTTTACATATTTATTTTTTCTTTTTTGTTAAAGATTCCGTCGTTCATTACTTTTCTAATATTAGATTTTTCAAATAAACCTATTTTAATATTGTTCTTTGGGGCTTTGAAAGTGCTCTTGATAAAGTAAGGTTCTATGTGAAGGCCTCATTTTGTAAAATGAAACGACAAACGTTTAAAAAATGTGTATGGAAAAAATTAAATTTCCCAGTATTCTTCATACAAATTTTGAACGTTTGAAAACGTTTCGTTTTACAAAATGAGGCCCTGAATTTGTGGCATGGACTTTTGACAAAACAACTTAACTAAGGTTTTTAAAAAATCAACAATTTCTATGGAAATTTTTAATTCATTTAATGTCAACAATATCTCCAAAAATAGTCAAATTTAATGATTAAATAATATGAAAATTATTATATATCAAAATAACACAGAAATATAATAAAATACCTTAATTATTCAAATCAAAATGTTTTAAATTACAATATAAAATTCTATGAATTATTTAAAATAAAAATTTGTAATATGTATTTCTCAAAAATAAAAAATAATATTACAAATTATATTTTGTTATAAAACGAAAATATTTAAATATTACGACAGAAACCAATACGAAAGATTTCGTAAATATCGTAAAATGTTAAAATACTTCATAAAATGTATTTTCGTATAAGAAATGTTCTTATATTTTATGAATGAATTGGCTACGAAATATTTTTTTGTAAAATTTGTCATAGACTTTTTTCGGTGTAGAAAATTTGTTAAGAACTAATAATGTTGTGTTTAGGCGATATGCTGAAATCGTTAACATACTTACATTTGTTACCATCGTTAGCAAATAGTCAACATAAGCTGCCAACATACATATGTTTTAAGTTTACATGATATGTTAACAATAGTAACAAATTTTTCAACATAAATATGTTGATTAAACAAATCGTCTAAACCTACCTTTACTCAGCTTGTCATTGACTGATTTTTGTTTTTCTTATAGAATAATTTGTGTTCTTTCTTTTTATTTAATAAATATTAAACAAATAAATGTATATTTTTTTAAAATGTTTGTGGTATATTTTTAATTTAAGTGCAGTTTAAGGCGCATATTAAAAAAGAAAAAAGAAATAAATGCATATAAATTTCGAGAACGGTATGCACTATTTATATAAATAATACACCAAATTATGTGGAATAAAGTTGGCTTTAAGTACTATTAAATTCTTATCCGCTCAATAGTTTAGAAGATATTTCGAAATAAGTGTCCGAAAAAATTTGTTCATGCTAAATTCAAATTTCTTTTTTTTTACCAAACTTCTTTTTAAAAGTGAAAACATCAAAAATGTTTCAGTTTTTCATCTTTATCTCAAAGCTGGTAAAACTTCGATTAAATAAAGCCACATATCATAAAAATTGATGCACAAATCTTGATCAAATTCACAGTTAAGTTTGGTTACCCATGCATACCTATAGCTAAGTGGAAATACACTAGTGGGCAAAAAAAAAAAAAAAAAATTGTTTTTTGTCTTAAATAAAAAAATAGGTGGACTAGAATTTAACGTGCTAAATAAGAATCAGCTTTTCCTTTTCTTTTTTATCACGTATTGATTTTTTTATGGGCATGACTACTATGACCCCACCTTTAGGCAGTCACACTTGTATAACACGAGAACGGTTTGTCCTATTCAGATAAATTAAACTCCAATATATAGCGACTTAAATTGTCTTTGAGCTGAATTTACATAATTTTTTGTTCAGTTAATATTTCCGTAGTTATTCGGTAATTAGTAGCGAAAAAATCAAAATTTTTTGTTGAAAAATGGTAAAAATTTTGATCCATAACTCTAAAATTCTTAAGCGAATAAAAAATATTGTTGACACACCTTGAAAACAATTTTCATATGCATCTTTTGGTGTATCATTTATCAAAATCGTGTAAACGGTTCTTGAGTTATAGTCTAAATTTGGCAAACCATTCTCGAATTTTAAAGTGTGACCGCTGAATAGGGTGATGACATTAGGCATGTACATAAAAAAAAATCAGTACGTGATAGAAAAAAACTGAAAGCAGATTATTGTTTAACTCGTCAAAATCCACCTAGTCCACATAGTTTTGTTTCAAGAAAAAATAAAAAAATATATTTGGTTGCCCACCACTGTAATTCTACTCAATTGTATGTAACATGGGTATTTTTACTTAACTTTGAATAAAATCAAGATTTATTCATCAATTTTGAAGATGCATGCCTTATTTTATTCGCAGCATTACCGGCTTTAAGATAAGGATGATAAACTGAAACATTTTTAATGTTTTCATTTATTAAAAGAAATTTTTTAACAAAAAAATCTGAAATTTTACATGAAAAAGTTTTTTTTCGGACACTTATTTCAAAATTACTTCGAAACTATTGAGCACATAAAAAATGAAGTTTGGGAGATTTGAAAATATTTTTAATCTGCATCTTATGTCAATAGCACACATCGTTCTTGAGTTATAAGGAAATATACTAGAGTAATTGCCTTACTATGGGCGAAATATTAAAAAAATCCAGACCTGTTGGAAAAAAACTGAAAGCAGATTCGTGTTTAGCACATCAAAATGCATCAAGTTCAACTATTCGTCTTTGGGGGAGGATTTTTTTGTCGACCAGTGTAATTATTGTAACATTAAATTTTTAATCTATTATATTTTATTTCATTTTAGGAGGAATGTCCATTTATCCGTTACAAATGTGTACCAATTTCGGATGGAAATATTATTGGATCATGCCAGTGCTATAAGGAACGCAAACTTATACCTTTTAATCTGCTAAAAGATCTTAACGTAGAAACTGTGCAGAAAATGTGTGTATTACATTTATTTATTTAAATTGTTAAGAAATTAATAAATATTTATATTTTTTAAGGTGGGGTAATAAGTTTGTTATTGTTGCATCACAAGAATTGCGTTATAATGCATTAACACCAGAAAATGTTACGCGTCCTAAGGAACTAACTCCAATTCAATATTGTATTTGGGAAGCTATCGGTCGTTCACGTTATAATGGAGAAACTACATCCGGAGTATGGTCATTAACGCATTTTTGCAAAGATCCTACTATCGTGTTTTATATAAAGTAAATAAAACATCATTACAAGAAAATACATATTGGTGGTAAAACGTTGGTAACTCCTAACTTTGATTATAAATCAATTTTAAAAATTTGTAATACATCTTTAAAATTTCGAGTTATTCGCAAAAAACTTTTTGATAGGTTTTTGTCTAAATGTATTTCTAATTCTGTTTTTCTTTCATTTATTTTTAATTTTTAAACTTCTTTAGAAAGTAGAAACAGGCTTTTCAATATATATGTTACGTCTTTTTCAAATACTAAAAATATTTTTTTTTTACACAATTTTTCGAGTTTAACTGCGATTTTTTTCTATAAAAGCTTATGCAACTATGTAATAATTTTTATCCGAATTTTTGTTGTAAACATAAGCACATTTTTAATTTTCAAATTAGATGAAAACTGTAGAACTTATTATTATAAATTTTTTTCTTAAAAAGTAAAAAGCAATTAAGAAATATATATATATATAAAAAAATATGAAAAATTCTTTCGAAAATGCTTAACTTTTTGAGCGATTCTTAAGCGATTTTATATAGGGATATCTTATTTTATTATAAACACAATAGCATTTCAAACTTTCTTGTTATTAAAAAAAAAATAAATTTTAGCAAAAAAAGAGCGTGAAAACTTTTTCGGCCAAGAAATAAAATTCGTAATGAAATTTTCAAGTTATGGACTTCAAATTTTCTTTATGATAATTTTGGTAAATTAGTTAAAGATAAAACTAATAAAATCGCTTAGAAATACTGGGAAATACACATATGGACAATGAAATAGGTGTAAATTTCTCTAAATAAAAAAATTTAAAATTGTATGTTTTAAAATATTTTAAACTTATTTTTAGGTTCAATTTGTTATATAAAACAATCAAAGGAATAACAAATAATTTTGAAATTAACCTACATCTTAGTCTGAAAATCGGAAGTAGTTTTTTTTAAGAAAACCCATATTTTCCCATGAACAATAAAATAGGTGTATTTGACAAAATTTTGAAATTATAAAATAATTTCATATTTTTCAAACTTATAGCCTGTTTCTCTATATCGAATGAAAATCTAAGCGAACGAAAGCAAGTCAAACGAATTCAAATCATTTTGGGTTTCTCTATTTCCTAAGCTTTCGTTCGAGTAGAGTTACGTCTTTTCAAATTGTTTTTGCTCCATTTTTCTTTCGGAATAAATTTTCTTAGAAAAAATATAAAAAATACTACTAAATTGTTTAATCATATACACAACTATGCAAATGAAATACAAAATAAAAATAAAAAGGAAAAAATATTTCAAAACAAACATTTCAATAAATTTTTTAATTTATAAATATCTGAAACAAAATCTTGTGGGGCTTTTTCAAATGAATACCAAACATGATTGAGGAACATTTCCAATGTCCTGGTAAATAATTTTGTTGTTTTTCATTACAAAATTCATCCAGTCGAATGCAAAATAGCAAGTGTCTGATTTTGACATTTTTGTTCGTGTCGTTCGAAATTCAGAAACCCAATTTTGTATGGAAACACGTTTTCGTTCGACTTGTCTTTTGACTTATTGTTCGCATAGAATTGTGTTAGAGAAACCCAAATCAGTTTTCGTTCGCTTAGAAGGCGAAAGAAAGATTTCGTTCGACATAGAGAAACAGGCTATTGATATTAATAAAACGTCCTATAGCTAATACAAGTCTGTTGTTATTATACCCTTCACCACAGGTGTAAAGGGTATACAATATTCATCTAAGACCCCAAAAAGTATATATATTCTGGATCCTTATTGATAGGGGAGTCGATATAAAGATGTCCGTCTGACCGTGTGTCTGTTGAAATCAGTTTTTAGAAAGCCCTAGTTATCGGATATATATATTTTATACATCAAATTATAGGAAATATTCCTTAGAAAATCACTAATAAAAATGGGCAAAATCGGTTGATAAATAACTGAGATATCGGAAAAAAACCGAAGATACTCCCAAAAAATCGTATTCGTTGTCGGCTCCTATACAAGCTAGCGACTTCGTTTTACAGGAAAAATTCAAAATCTTTCTTCAAATTTTTTTTTTGAAAAAAAAAAAAAAAATCGGTCCACTATATCCCAGATATCGGCCAAAACACACTTTTAGACTTTTTGAAGCTCCTATATAAGCTACGGGTTTCGCTTTACAAAATTTCGGTTTCTTAAATCAACCAAATTCGTCCATAAACAACCGAGTTATGGGCCAAAAACTAAAAAAAAAATTATAATATAAATACACAGAAAAATATTTATACATATTAAGCATTGTTTTTAAATGCTTTAAAAATATAAACAACTACAATTGAATATTTATATATTTTTGTATGTATGTATGTATGTATGTAAGTATGTATGTATGAACATATGTATGTACATATATACAAACTGACTGCATATACAAACAACAACAAGAACAACAATGTTAATCATTATATTACTGTTGCACAGCGGTCCCAAACCGAAATTTTTTGGAAATAATTCTGTAACTTAAAAACTGCTGGATGTATTTAAATGAAATTTTACATGGACAATCCTGAGGTGTATGCCAATTGATTTGGAGGAGGTCATGTTCTTAGCGGGTCTGAGGGACGGGGGTGGACCTCCAAAGTTGGTCACCTCGGGTATGAAAAATTTTTAAAAAATCGCCAAAATTTTATTTATGATTTGACTGTGGGTTAACTCTTTTACTTTAAGAGATATTTGGACCAAAGTAAAATTTTGACCCATTTTTGGACATGTTTTTTTTAATATAAAAAATATTGTCGTTAAAAGAAAAGAATAAATGGATTCCCATTTTCTTACTCCGAAATACCCAAAATTCCACTTCGGGGAAATCTTTCTTCAAAAATTGACTTTTTTCAGTCAAATGGTCACCCTGTCGTTATAAGAGGCGTGGCTTATTAAATATTTTTTGTGTGTTTAGCTAACATATGGTATTTTTGTTTTAATATCAGCTTTGAAATTTTTGTGCTATACAAAAAACTAAAAGCACAAAAATTAAAATTAACGAAATTCTGATAGGGCTAACGGGGAGACTGTTACCCCAATTGCCCTCGCATTTGTTTTACATGCATTTATGATAAGTATTATTTTAGAAACATGAAAAAAATGTATGATCCAGAGGAAAATAATGGATTTTTAAGTGAAAAAATGTTATCACCTTTTTGAAAAAAATCACAAAAAATCACAATTTATTTTATGTGCAAAATTTTTTTTCAGTCAAATCATAAATAAAATTTTGGCGATTTTTTTAAAAATTTTTCATACCCGAGTTGACCAACTTTGGAGGTCCACCCCCCGTCCCCCAGACCCGCTAAGAGCCTGTCCTCCTCCAAATCAATTGGCATATACCTCAGGATTGTCCATGTAAAATTTCATTTAAATACATCCAGCAGTTTTTAAGTTACAGAATTATTTCCAAAAAATTTCGGTTTGGGACCACTGTGCAACAGTTTTATAATGATTAACATTGTTGTTCTTGTTGTTGTTTGTATATGCAGTCAGTTTGTATATATGTACATACATATGTTCATACATACATACTTACATACATACATACATACATACAAAAATATATAAATATTCAATTGTAGTTGTTTATATTTTTAAAGCATTGCTTGCTATGACCGTTTTTTTTTCGTATTCAAATGTTCGTAGAAAAAAATTTAGATTTATAAATGTGAAAATATGAAAGCATACGTTAAGACGAAAATTTTATAATTTGTCGGTAAGATGGTATTATGATGTCGGTAATATGGTAATATAGTAATATGGTGAAGGGTATCAAATTTAATTTCATTAAATATTATTTAATTTTTTCTTACTAATGGGGTTGGATTGATTATGAAATAATTGTTTTAAGTTTATTTAACAATTTTAGAAAGAATTTTAATCATAGGAGTATCTCATTTATTCAGAAACTTTGCATAACTCTCTCCAATAAATCTCTGTAGAATTTTGGGAATTCCGGAACTTTTTCGGATAATGCAAGATGTTAAAATAAGAGGAAATAAATTATTCAGACCCATAAATTATGATAGTAGCAATATAATATACAGTAAGGCGAATCACTAGCTATGGAAAGAAAAAAAGTGATTTTGTTACCTCCATCAAAATTTACCTTGATATGTTTTATGATGTTCCCCAAAATGTTCGGTTCTACTGCGGACCATTCGTGAGCTGGACCGTTTTTAAAAAAAGGTATTTTTTCTAGTTTATTTTTTTTATTTTTTTTGTTGTATTTTCTCCCATAGCAACATATAGAAAATGTGGTATCATTTAAAAAGTGTTTGGAAGGCGCGTCCATTGGTATATAAAATAAATAAAATAGTAACCTCAATATTTTTTTTTTATTCTACGAAACATCCTATTTTTTTTTTTTTTTTTTTTTTTTTTTTTTTTTTTAAATAATGTTTTTAATGAAAATTCAAAATTTAAAATTTTTACTTGCTTTTAGATATGAGTTGCTGTTTATTTATTTCAATATTCTTTCAATTTCGTGGTTTATCAGACAGTCAATCTGATTTAAAATTTTACATAAACGTAGTCAATATGAGTATCAAAATTCTTCTTTTGATAAGAACTAACCGTTTAAATTAACACATTTACGGAAATGTCCAAATGTTGCTATGGGAGAAAATACAAAAAAAAAAAAAATAGAAAAAACTAGAAAAAAGATTTTTTTTAAACAGTTCAGCTCACGAATGGTCAGCAGTAGAACCGAAATATTTTGAAGAACATCATAAAACATATCATGGTAACAAAATCAATTTTTTAAATGAGTTTGTAAATTTCACTAATTTGTGAATAAAATCAAAATTTATGCATTGATTTTAATGAAATATGGCTTTTTTCATTTGCAACAAATTTGACAATCAAACAGCTTAAACTCGGCATTTGCGTTACCAGCGTTAAAGTTAACATTCTTGCCAAATTTTATTAAATTCGGATGACTTTTGGAAGAAATTGGCGATTTTTCTGTTTTATTACAAACGAAATAATGCAAATTGAAATAAATATTTCGTACTTATTACGACATTTTTTGTAATAATTCATAAACTATTGTGAGTCCCAGAATGCCTCTTGCCACATTTATAGAAAACATTTTCACACTTTCATATGGACCATTTTAATGTTGAGAAAAAAGTATGTTATACGTCATATTAGACGCAATTTTGTTACCTTTAATATGACATCTCAATAAACCTTATATCATAAATATTTTGAAAGTAAGGAGTGAGATCGAAAAAAAACTTAACACACGTTTTGCCTCTTAACTTTTTTCAATTTTTTTGAACTAGTTATCTTTGAAAAATATATCAGTTATTATTTTTAATGACAACCATGTTGATTTGTTGTGAGTTTGATCAAAATGAGTGACGAAAAATAAGTACGTGCTAAAATTATAAAAAAATGTTCAAAAAAAATCCAAATTGGTCTTACAAAAAGTCAAAGAATTAAAGGTCTGCCGTCGAACTGTTTCCAATGTTTTTAAACAGTATCAGGAGAATTTGACCATTGATATGAAACCTGGTTCGGGAAGAAAAAAAGGTCCACATGAAAATGCGAAAAATGCGAAAAATTAAAGACGGAGCAGGCTTGAAAACATACAGTCCAGGAATGCTGCAAAAATTTAAAAGCCAAAAATAAGGTACGGAAATCTATATAATTAATAGGCAAACACATTTTTTAATCTCTTTTACGCTCACACTGAACATCCGAATTTAATAAAAAATATACTATTGGAAAGGTATTTTCACATAGATATGTAGAAAAAAAAAACTGAAAAAAAAAAAAAAAAAATACATAGCGTCTCAAATTATTTAACTCTATTTTATTTCTCATGTATATAACTCTCTCACTCATTATTGTTATTGTTGATAGAAACAAACTGGACAAGTTGTAAGCAATAAAATAACAACAGTGTTGTTATTACAACAAATATCTTAAAATTCTTTTAATTGCGAGAGTTGTAAGAAGAGCAATAATTCATTTTATTCACACTAAACCTTTTTATTTCGACGAGAGTATACTTGGGGTGCATCGCTATATATCGAAATAAAAAAGTTTAGTGTGAATAAAATGTATTATTGCATATAAATAAATATTTTACAAAAATACAACCGGCTTATTAACAATCTAACAAACAATTTCGGAAATACTTTTCCAATGGTATATTTTTTATTAAAGTCGGATATTTAGTGTGAGCGTAAAATGGATTAAAAAAAATGTGTTTGCCTGTGCAAAAATAATGGGACTTTTACTTGAGCTTCGAACGAAATAATTATAAGACCAAATATGACGAACTATTTTAAATATTTAAAGAAATTGAATATGTCTTAAAAATTTTTAATTTTTTTGTTCGTATTATTAATAAAGGCTGTACTGAGTTAGATCAGAGTTAATTTTTGGTACAGTGGGACAAATATATTTTTGTGATATAATCAATAAAATGTAAAAAATAAGCCTGTAAAAAATAAGCCCTATGGGAAAGTGTTGTTTATTGCTGTTCTTGTAATTTTGGACTATATTTGTATCATATCGATGTAAAACGAATGTATTTTTCTACGTAAAAATCTATTTATAGCCTTAAGTTTTTGAGATATAGAGTGTCTAGTTCAGAATAAATCAGAAAATATTATCATGTCTTAATAAAAATTGGCAAGAATGTCAGTTGTAAGCTAATTTATAATAATTGCTAACTATATTAAAAATATTTAGTAAATATATCTTGTAAAAATATTTTTTTATAGCTCTTTAATAGCTCCGGAAGTTATTTCATATACGCAATATAATATCTAGCCTTCATTTATGGTTATTTTGAAATAATTTGTATCCAATTTTTTATTTTTGTATCAGAAATTTGCGTAAATACTAATAATCAAGGGTGTTCATTGGAATATAATTGAGATAAAAGGCCAATAATAATAAGTATAATTCCTACCATGGAATTCATTAAATTGCGCCTGTTTTCAGACCTACTAAAATTAGTTTACTATATTAGTAGAATCAAATTAGCTATTAATAATTATAAACTATCTTGTGATTATCAAATTGGCCAAGGCATATTGAAACATGATTAATACTTTCTGATTTATTCTCAACAAGACATTCCATATCTCAAACATTTTAGGCTACAAATACATTTTTTACGAAGACAATTAAATTAATTTTACATATTTTGACTTAGTCTAGTCCGAAATTGCAAAAGCAATAATATACACCATTTCTTCTTCAGATTTTTTTTTTATATATAAACAAAAATATAATTTAATTGAGCCTTTAGGCTTATTTTTTGCTTTTTATTGATTATATAAAAAAAAAAAATGTTTGTCCCATTGTACCAAACATTAACTCTGATCTAACTCAGTACAGCATTTATTAATATTACGAACAAAAAAATTAAAAATTTCGAAAACATATTCAATTTCTTTAAATATTTAAAATAATTCGTCATATTTGGTCTTATAATTATTTCGTTCGAAGCTCAAGTAAAAGTCCCGTTATTTTTTCACAGGAGTAACGGAACCAACTTTTTTTCCATATAAAAAATCTGCCTTACTTGTCTTCATATTTATGCCAAATATTTCTGGGATTGCACTTGTAGTTCCATATCAATTTAAAAAACTATTTTGGTCTTATAAATATTTCGAGGAGTGTATACATATCTGAAATATGAATGAAAATTATCAAACATTTATTAAGCTATTTATAAATTAAGGATCTTTTATTAGATCAGGGGTTTTCGCAGCTCTTGCTTCGTGACCCACTTGAGAAGTTACAACTTGAAAACGGCCCACTGGCATTTTAGAGTAGCAAATTAACTGTATTCTAAGAAACTAAACTCTTTGAATTTTGATAAGTTAAACGTATTTCTTAAAATACGTACATAGGTATATTGAATTTGAAGTTTGAATTAAAATTAGTATTCATTCGAAAAAAAAAAAACGTAATACTTTCTCAATCTCATATCAAATGTTATTCCTAAATAATTACACAAGGCAACAAAATCCAAAAAATTTTTGGGCTTTAAAAACCACTATACAATTTTGATGTATTGTGGTTCCAGTAGTACAAATATGGTCCAAATTTTAAATTCTATGGAAAGGTTTTTTTTTTAAAATTTTTTTGTAAAATTACAATTTCTTTTAGACGTTTTTCCACATAATTAATGATAACTCAAAAAGTTTTAGTCCGATTTTATTGAAAAAAATTTAGAAAAATTTATATTTACATAACCTTTAATATGTTGCGTTTCAATCGGCTCAATAGTTTCGGAGTTATAATAAAAAAATGAAACAAAAAATATATTTTTTTCGTGAAAATAGCAAGTTTTTTTGTTTAAAAAAAATCATTAAAAATCGAAAACGACTAAAACTGTTCCGATTTATTACTTTATCGCAAAGCCACATGTAATAGCAACAAAATGAGATATCGATCATAAAATTCGATTGATTCGTTTCGAACTTAATCGCAATTAAGTGAATTCGCTCATTTTCACAAAATTTTAGTTTTTTTTTTTTTAATTTCTTCAGTTATGTTGTCATAACTCAAAAACAACATGTCCGATTTTGTTAAACTAAATTTACAAAAATTTTGGCTAACAATATCTTTAAATGACGTATACAATTGTTTTTGATGTGATCAATAGTTTCAAAGTAATGAAAAAAAATTGTTAGGCAAAATATATAAACTTAAAAAATTAAAAAAAACAAGCGAGAATGTTATATTCGGCTTTACCCAATCTATATACCCACCATCACCTTTTTATATAGGAGGTGGGCGGTAAGGTGGGTGACCACGCCCATTTTTGTTTCCGAGTTTACATTGATCCTTGAACTATTTGTGCAAAATTTCGTTGACATTTCACCTTATATGGGAGGTAGGCGATAAAGTGGGCGGACCAGGTGGATGAACACGCCCATTTTTTGTTTCCGTGTTTACATTGATCCTTGAACTATTTGTAAAAAATTTCGTTGACATTTCACCTTATAGGGGAGGTGGGCGATAAAGTGGACGGACCACGCCCATTTTTGGTTTACAAGTTTATACCGACCCTCATACTATTTATACAAAATTTCGTTTATTTATACAAAATTTTGTTGTCTTACATGCTTTTCTTTCACTAATATTAGCAGAAAGTATGAAAAGGACACCCTGTGCTTCCAGTTTTAGGCCCATAACATTTTTATTTATTAACCGATTTTGAGCATTTTCAATATCAAACAAACCTTATATAAGATAAATATTTATGCCGAATTTCGTCCTACTACATTGTCCCATTCGATCCCTTACCTGCTCTCAACAGACTGACATAGCTAGATCGACTCAGAATCTAACCATGACCCAGAAAATATATACTTTATCGGGTTTTAAATGATTTTTTCAACATGTTACATACGGAATGATAAAATCAATATACCCCACATCTTTAAGGTTTGTTTGATATCGAAAATGTTATGGGCTAAAAGCTAGAAACACAGGGTGTCCGTTTCATACTTTCTGCTAATATTACTGAAAGAAAAGCATGTAAGACAACAAAATTTTGTATAAATAGTATGAGGGTCGGAATAAACTTGTAAACCAAAAATGGGCGTGGTCCGTCCACTTTATCGCCCACCTCCCCTATAAGGTGAAATGTCAACGAAATTTTGTACAAATAGTTCAACGATCAATGAATATAACATTCTCGCTTGTTTTTTTTAAATTTTTTTACTAACTTTATATTTTTTGCCTAACAATTTTTTTTCATTACTTTGAAACTATTGATCGCATCAAAAACAATTGTATACATCATTTAAAGATATTTAGAATTTTTGTAAATTTAGTTTAACAAATCGGACATGTTGTTTTTGAGTTATGACAACATAAGTGGAGAAATTTTAAAAAAAACTAAAATTTTGTGAAAATGAGCAAATTCACTCAATTGCGAATAAATTCGTAAAGAATCAATAGGCTTTTATGATCTATATCTGATTTTGTTGCTATTACATGTGGCTTTACGATAAAGCAATAAATCTGAACAGTTTTTGCCGTTTTCGATTTTTTATGATTTTTTTAAACAAAAAAACTTGCTATTTTCAGGTAAAAAATATATTTTTTGTTTAATTTTTTTATTATAACTCCGAAACTACTGAGCCGATTAAAACGCAATATATAAAGGGATTAAATATAAATTTTTCTAAGTTAATTTCAATAATATCTGACTAATACTTTTTGAGTTATCATTAATTATGTGGAAAAACGTCTAAAAAAATTTCTAATTTTAGAAAAAAAAAATCTCTCCATAGAATTTTAAATTTGGACCATATTTGGACTACTGGAACCATAATACATCAAATCTATATAATAGTTATTCAAGCCTTTTTTTGCTGTTGACCTGTGTTATTAATCCAAAAATAAATTAATACTTAAAGAAAAAAATGAATGGTATTTTCTCAATTTGATATCCAATGCTTTTGTTAAATCAGGCTTTATTTAAGAAAACAGTAAAATTATTTGATTTCAATTAATTATAAATTTAAGATCAAACCTTTGTGTTTAAAAAAGGATTTGAAAAATTGCTATTAAATGTCTTGAGACAAGGACGAAATCATTAAATGTTTTTTACAATTTGCAAAAATTACCAGGATGATAATAAAAATCAAGCACAAACAATAATTTTCGAGTTTTTACTCTATATGAATATCTTTAAATACTTTGCAACTTTAATATGTAACTTCTATTTATTTTTTATGTACGAAGAAATAATTAAATGTGTGTTATCTCTTTAAAGAAATACTTTTACTTGTTAAAAACCGCGAACCCCAAGAACTGTTGTGTTAGATTAAAAGTAGTCGTAAGAAAACGTTATAGTTTTAATAAAATTTTAAAAATTAGCCAAATAAACTGACACTTTATTAAAAATCCCCAAAAAATTCGCCATGTCGCCAATCAGAAAATGTTATATGTCATTAAAAAGCTTATAAAAATATGCGTATTTTGATGGTAAATTCATATGAATCTTTCTCATATAAAAACATTTGTATACACAGAAAATTATGTTTTGAAAAATTTGAATAAGTTCGAATTAAAAAAAAACGGAAAATACCGTTTTGGCATAACGGCTAGATTTAAAAAATTTCCAAATTTTCTGATAAAAATTGCAAAATTTTGGACCTGGTTCTAAATTTTTGTTTCGTCATTAAATGCGCGCCCAAAGGCCTTCTTTGTGTTAAAAAAATTTCATATTGTTTCTTTGGTAGAAATATGAAAAAAGTCCGAAAAATCCGAGAAACCCGAAAAAGGACCTATTTTAATTTTGATGTAGCTCACGAAAGGATAATGTCAGGACGAAAATTTTGAGGAACGGTATCATAGAATAAAGTAAATTTTCATTTGAGCTGGGAACATCGATACCTTATTTTCTCTCCATACAAACTGGGCCACCCTAATGTATATTTGTCTTAATATCGTATATTTGTAAATTATATTTTTGATGTTAAGAAAAGGTTTTCTATATTGACTTGTTAATGTTTATATTAACGAATTTAGTTTTTCTAAAAGTCCTGAGATGTCACACGATACAAATTTATAACATTTTAATAAACCAACATTCATAGATAAAAATAAGTCATAATTTAAATAATTGAATATACAATTTTTTTCATAAGTTGAATTTAAATTAATAAAATAATTGAATATGTGTTATTCACAATTGAAATTGGATTTTAGATTTTCCTATGTAAAATTTGAATTTAATTTGTTAAAATACTTTGATTTTGAATATTTTTTTTGTTTGATTATAAAAGTATTTGAAATCATTTTATTCATTAATAAAAAATAAAGTATAACAAGCGCGAATGTTATATTCGGCTCGGCCGAATCTATATACCCACCATCAACTTTTTCAAATTTTACGTTATATGGGATGTGGGCGGTAAAGTGAGCGGATCACGCCCTTTTTTTGTTTCCGAATTTACATTGGTCCTTGAACTATTGAATAACATTTCGTTGAAGTTTCACTTTATATGGGAGCGCCCACCGATTTGTTTATTAACCGATTTTGGCCATTTTCAATACCAAACAAACCTTATATAAGATATATATTTCGTCCCCCTACGTTGTGCCGTTCGAGCCCTATCCTGCTTTCAACAGATGGACAGACGGACGGACATAGCTAGATCGACTCAAAATCTTACCAGGTCCCAGAATATATATACTTTGTGGGGTTTTAATTGACTCCTTGGACATGTTACACACGGAATGATAAAATAAATATACCCCCATTTTTTTTGATGGTGGGTATAAAAATAATAAATGTTTTTTCGAAAATACTTTTTGCTGTTTATGTTCTCATTTTACGTTTAAATATAAAGAAAGTTATGTTTCTATAATATATACATATTTTTTTTTCAGAAATAAATTAATAAGACATGGAGTTGTCACACACCAACTTTTTAATGAAAAGCGAAGTGATCGATTAATCGTGACGACATTGCTAACGTTGCCACGTTTCTTTCCAGCATATCGCAGTATATTGATTAGTATGGTCGAGAAGCTATTTGTAATGTTAAAAGAAAAGCCAGATTTTTCTATGCCCTTAGTTGAAGCAAGAGTTCATTTCCCATCTTTTGAAAAGCAGAAAACGTTCAAAAAAGCAATGTTAACCCACATATTTAGAAAAATTTTCGAAACACGTGTAAATTAAATATTTATTTATTTTACGATGCGTTGAAAAAAAGTTCTATGTGTACATTACGATTTTTTTTTTGGACCATCAGATCGTTTTATTCATTTCAATTTTAATATATTTTCTAATATCTGCATTGGTTTTGATGTTGTCAAAAGGATTAAAATATAAATATGTAATTTTGTATCGCTTTTACACAAAAAATTAATTATTTTCGCTCTCCTGAAAAGTTTTCAAAAACACATAGGACTTTTCATCTGCGTACGGATGATTTAATATTTTTACCATATTTTATAATATTCGTTATTAATTTTTTTATTTTTATTATTGTTTTTTTATTTAGTCCTTACCATATTATGATGTCTTCCCCAATCCTAAAGGAAAAAAAATACTGCCAAACAGTCGAACGGTTACTATAGTAAAACTAAGACATCCGGAGAAATCAATTGATGATATATTCGAAAATATTGAAAATGAACAAGAAAAAAATGATGAAAATGCAGGTAAGAAAATATTGAAATTATTACTGTTTAATTCTTAAAATTATTAACAAATTTGGATTTCGGTATAAAATTAAGGTTGCCAGATTAAAATTTTGATCTAACTTGACATTCCTTAAGCACGAGCTTGATTTCCAAAAGAGAACATGGCAATCGATATCCGCCAAAAATATTTTACTTTTTATATGAAACTTATATGGAAGTATGTCGGTACAATAGGGATATAGTTTTGATATAGCTTTTTTTTTTTTTTTTTTTTGCGAAAATAAGAGTTTACATAGTAGCATATCCGTTTAGGTAATAAAAAAATATTAGGAAATGCGTTATTATATTTTTGCAATTGCTGAAAAAATTACTACATTGTACAAACGAATGTAGTTTTGAATTTTTCAAATAAGTCTGTATATAACAGTAGTCGATATATAAAATATCGTAATTATTTTTTCCAGAAAAATATTTGCTTAAATTTAAAACAGTTCTCTTAAAAAAATGATTTGTATATCTCATATATAAATGATTTTAATACACCATTTACACCAAACAAAAACTAGCAGTTTTTGGCTTCATTCGGTTTTCGATTGAAAAACTACATAAATTTCTTTACTTTTTCATTACAAATCAAAAACTATTTTCATCTAGTTTTTATTAAAAACCTAATAAAAACTACTAAAATAAATATTTATGATACATCCTGTTTAGTTGTTTTCAGAAACATTTGCATATGATAAAAAAATAGAAAGTTGTAAAATTTATTGAATAATTTAATTTCTTTTATAA
Source organism: Protophormia terraenovae (assembly GCA_951394005.1). Classification (NCBI taxonomy): domain Eukaryota; kingdom Metazoa; phylum Arthropoda; class Insecta; order Diptera; family Calliphoridae; genus Protophormia; species Protophormia terraenovae. The sequence continues at coordinate 40,285,319 of OX596076.1, read as the reverse complement.
ATTTTTTTTGTGTAAATTATTTTTAAAATATGGTTTAAAATAGTTTTAATGATAAAATTAAGTTCATTTACAGCTGTGTGCAAAAAAAAAAATAGTAGCATTAAAATATACTTTGGAATTTTTGTTACTGCATAATTGCTAGACATGAAATTTCAAAATTATTTATTAATATAAAAGGCACAAACATGAACAATAATTACACAAATTTATTTGTCGTTTTCTATGCATCTTCGGAAGTTACCGCTATTTTATTAAAGGCGCGTAGTTTTTTGCCTGTGCAAAATAATAGTAGCAAAATATTAAATATCGGTAAATAGTATTATTTTTTAATTATTTTGGTTCCATTTGGCTTTTAAGTAAATTATATAGTAGTGTACTGTACTTACACCGAAATTTTGCTTTTAAAAAAATGTAAAGTATGTGACGGCAAACGCTGAATTCCTAGTATCCGCAATTTTACAACTTTCAGAAGTTAAAATAAAGCGATTTATAGCAAAATGTTGTGGATTGTTCTCTTACAGTTACTGCAATTTGAAAAAAATATAATCAGAACCAAGAAACACGAACTTGCAAGTAAAAATATCTTCCAAGTGACTTTACGCGTACAAAGCGAATGGTGAACTAAAATCTTTTTGTAACGCTCACTAAGATAAAACTGGACTTAGAACTGAAAGTTGATGTGTCAAGTATTTCGTGACATCCCCAAAAACAAAATCTGTAAAAAAGATGTCCCAGAAAAGTCCCATTATTTAACTGCAGACAGGTTTGCAATTGCCTTAATTTCGCAATGCTTCACTCCGACTGGCCCCATACGAAATGGCGCAACAATCTCTGCACAGATGTGTCTAAAGTAGTTTTTTTAGTATATATTGGATGCATGGGACAAGAATATACCAAATAACAAATAATGTGACCAAAAACTTATTCTAAAGTCCGTCAAGCACTGTGGTAGGAAAATCAAGGTTGGGAGATGCTTTTCATATTATTGCTCATGGTCCATAGTTTGAATAAGAGTTATCATGGATACCCCAATGTATGTGGAAATATTAAGAATAGTCATGCTTTCTTATTCAGAGAAGAATATGCCCCTCAAATGCCCAGCAAAAACTTGATAATGACATGTAGTTACGGATGTAGTTACTTTGTAATGACAACAACATATTGTCGGCATTACATAGAAGTTGTTTAGTGACTATTTATAACCCGAATGTAAATAATTATTTATGATCAGATTTTTGAAAATATTATTTTTTTATTGATTTTTATAATGCAGTTACCAATTCATATATTTGAAGAAGGGAAACATAATAAAAGGCAAAATTTGCGTATGAATTAATTTGTAATCGAAAATAGTTTATTTTTATTACATTTATTTTAATTACATTTTTGGTTGTTGTTAACAAAAATATTTTATATCTTGACATTTCATTACTTATTTTTAACCTAAAATGTAACTAGTTCCTATTGTTATTACTAATCATGACTTCAGTAATGCTTTAAAATCAATGCGCTATTAAACAGCTCGGAAGTAATTAGTTATTGTAATGACATCTAAGTAATGTATAGGGTAAGTAGTTGCTTCTAATGTCATCACCGTGTTAAAATAATAAGTTATTCAGCTAATGTGTAATTACTGGAGAGCCATTATATTAGCTTCTTAACTCATTACATGGCAACCAAAGTTTTTGCTGGGTGGTTGTTTTAGTACGGATTTTCCCCTTAGAAGACGAGCAAATTGACAGAAAAAATAGTTTTCCGAAACTAAAAATTAAGTTCTGAAGTGACTGAGCCAGTCACTATATCTGATCTCTATTTAAAACTTAGGGAAGATGCCAAAAATGCAGTTTTTAAAAAGAAACCGGGTAACGTGTAGAAATTGTAGACGTCAGTGCAGTCAGCTTGGAAAAATATGTCCATCAAGTGGTCCAGGGTGTTATAAGCGGACTCAGTGCCCGCCGTTGCGCCGCTGTTAAAGCGAATATGGACTATTTCACAAAATATTAATGTGTGTAAACAAAATACGCCAAAAAAGTAATAACTTAATCACGTAGTTTTATTTTTCCAGGCATTTTTCATCGATGATACTATTATTTTGCACAGCAAATTTCTAGAGTATTCAATCTCTTTAAATATTTTATCTGATTTAAGATGTTGAATTTTAAAATTTACTTATGTTTTTATAAAATGTGGTAATAATATAACAAATTTCAAGAAAAATCATTGTTTGAAAGCAACAAATCTTCGCTTTATTGAAAGTAAAAATTGTACACATGGCGCTACTATTATTTTGCACACAGCCGTATATACAAATACGAAAAAGTACATACGTCAACAAAAACAACATGAAGAGAAAACAAGGTATGTAAACGATTTGGTGTTTGAAATTTAGTTTTTCAAAAACCAACAGGGACAAAACAAAATTTTTCGAACACGCACCGTACCTCATCATCTCTAATTTTGATGAAATTTGGTACACGTATTTATTACGTCAATACAAAATTTGAAGTTCTCCAAAATTTTAAAATTCGTCACCGTTTATGTTTTATCGCGGTTCAAAGTTCGGTTTTTTAAAAAAATATTTCGAAACACCCTAACTTTAATTTGATATAACTTTTTAACCGATTTTAAAAAATTTTGACTCAAATAAATGCCAGTGAACTGTAGTTTCTCATTGTTGTATTGAAATATTTTTAATGAAAGGATAATGGTGTCAAAGTTCGTCCTTAATTCAAGGATATCTAAAAAACATATCTTCCATTTTCATAAGTTTTTCCTCCATGGTGGACAATAGTGTGAGTAACAACATTTAAAAAATTTAGAATGGGACCATGAGGAGATGTCAAAAAAATTTACTTTTAGTAAAACAAACTCGGTTTTTTTTTTTTTAGAAAATTTTTTAAATTTCAGTTTTTTTTTTTTATTTTCAAATTTTATTACATACATAAATACTTGTACAAATTTAAGTTTTAGATAACGATTATGAGTTATAAAAATGGAAAATAATGCTTAATAGTGTATTAAAATTATTAAGATTACAATTTTAAAATATGTAGCAACACCAACCAACCCTCCCCCGTTCCTGTCTGAACTTTATGAAACTATAAAAGCAAATTTGAAATAACAATTTTCATGGTAAACGCAAACAATTTAAATTTGGTTTTAATTTTGTAATTTCCAATTGCAATTGACATTTTTCATGCAAAATGTCAAATTTTCAAATTTTGTAAATGTCACAAAATTCATAATTCGGGTGTATAATTAAACTTCCACTTTGAAATTGTACAATTTTGTCTTTGTTTAAGTTGTCATTCATTTAAAAATTAGGCCAGCTGCAAAAATATTTTGTTGAAGAGAATGAACACAGTGAATACATCGACAAAAAAGAAGCTTTAAGAAGTCTGAATGAATTCCTCCAAATAATAAATGAACCAACAGTCAACATCCGAAAAATAAATAATGAAAATTACGTTAAATTAAAATGTAAAAGTATTCAACAATGCTTACTAACTAAAGTTTTTGAATTAAACGATGAGCCCAGCACAACCACCTCAGATTCTGAAATTTTATCCTCTTTGAAAACTTTGAGAACTTGGATGAGAAGGAATTAAAAGCAAATTTATTAAAAGTTTACCGTGATATGTGGACGATTAAAAAAAATTAAAGAAGAAATTCCATCTATATCAAAATATGCAATAAGAAAAAGTAAAAATCTAATAGTGGAAAAGAGAAAAAATGTTTCATCAGAAAATCAACCCATAATTAATATTATAAAAGAATTCTTTTACAATGATGAATACTGCAGAGAACTGGCCGAAAAAAAGGATTTTAAATCAATAAAGGTAACATATTTTCTATAATTGTAAATATGTAGTTCAGTTTTTCCTAATTAAAAGCTTATCACAATAGGTGGAAAATAAAAGAATTCACGTTCAAAAGCGACTACTGTTATTTAATTTAAAAGAAATGTACGTGGAATTCAAAAATAAATATCCCGAATACAAGGTAGGATTTACTAAATTCGCCTCGCTTAGACCAAAGGAATGTGTTCTGGTTGGTAGTAGTGGTACCCATTCTGTATGCGTTTGCGTTATCCATCAAAATGTGAAGTTAATGCTTGAAGGTGCATTTAAAACTGACAGTGGAAACAATTTTAGAAATTATTACACGTGGTTGAGCCCGGGTATATGTAAAAAAAATTCTCCACAGTGTTATTTTGGAAATTGCAGTAAATGTCCAGGGTTTGAAAATATAAGAGCAGTTTTACAAGAATATTATTACAAAAATAACATAGAATTAATTCGGTATAATACGTGGACACAAACCGATAGAAGTTTTTTAGAATCGAAATTTGAAACTGTCGATGATTTTATTGATAACTTTATTTCCCGGCTTCCTAAATTACTTACACATTCGTTTTTATCCAAACAACAAAGTACATATTTTAATAGCATAAAAGAAAATTTAGATGAATTTTCTAGATTTTTCTGAAAATTATTCATTCAAAATACAAGATGAAGTCCAGTCATACCATTGGTCCAATGATCAAGCAACAGTTCATCCCTTTGGAATTTACTACAAAGAAAATAATGAGTTAAAATTTACAAATTTTGTTATTATAAGCGATATTATGAAATATAATTCCATTACAGTGGACATTCTTATAAATGAGTTTATCAAGTTTATTTCTAAAAATATCAAAGTCCCACAAAAGATTTATTATTTTTCAGATGGCTCCGCTGCCCAATATAAAAATAAGACACACTTTTTTAATATTACGTGTCATGAAAGCAAGTTCCAAATTAAAACCGAATGGACGTTTTTCGCAACTGCTCATGGCAAAAATGTATGTGATGGTCTTGGAGGTACTGTAAAAAGATTAGTAGCTAGAGCAAGTCTTCAACACAAAAATTTATAAATACCCCTATTTTAATGTATCAATGGGCAGCAGAAAATATAAAAAACCTGAATTTTGCATATATAGAGGAACAAATTTATAACGACATAAAAAATAAAAATAAAAATGTTAATATAAAACCAATACCAAAGACACAAACTATTCATTGTGTAATACCGTTAGGGGTAGGAAAGGTAAAAGTGAAGTACTTTTCATTTTCTAACGAAGAGTACCTTTATGAAATATGTTCATAATTACTTTTGTTAATTGTTTTTTTGACCAATACATTGTTGTTTGCATTATTATAATTATTATAACTAATAATCGTTGTCGAAAACTTAAATTTGTACAAGTATTTATGTATGTAATAAAGTTTGAAAATAAAAAAAAAAAAAACTTTGAAATTTGAAAATTTTTCTAAAAAAAAACCGAGTTTGTTTTACTAAATGTCAATTTTTTTGACATCTCCTCATGGTCCCATTCTAAATTTTTTATATGTTGTTACTCACACTATTGTCCACCATGGAGGAAAAACTAATGAAAATGGAAGATATGTTTTTTTTTAGATATACTTGAATTAAAAATAAAAATATTTCAATACAACAATGAGAAACTACAGTTTACTGGCATTAATTTGAGTCTAAGTTTTTTAAAATCGGACAACTGATTAAAAAGTTATATCAAATTAAAGTTAGGGTGTTTCGAAAATTTTAAAAAAAAATCGAACTTTAAACCGCGATAAAACATAAACTGTGACGAATTTTAAAATTTTGGAGAACTTCAAATTTTATATTGACGTAATAAATACGTGTACTAAATTTCATCGAAATTAGAGATGGTGAGGTTCAAAATTCCACTTTTTTGTTCGAAAATTTTAGTTTTTTCCCAACTGGTTTTCATTTTGGTATAAATGGCATATAAGATTATTTAAAATTCATTCATTATGTTGTGTAGTTCTGTACAAGATTTACTTTCAGGGTGTAATAAAGCAGAAGATATTGTATCCAGTAAAATATAAAAATATGTTTCAAGCTCATCACTTAAAAAAAAAAATATATTCCTCATGAAATTATTTTCAAATTGACAAATTACATTTGAACTTGTAACTTGACAGCTTCTAAAATATCTTGACAATCAAGTTCATTCAAGGCCGTCTGGCAACCCTATATATATATACCATCGGAGAAAAAGCCCTATGTGTGACTTTTCGTTAGAACAGAATGAAAATGGTAAAATTTAATCTCATGTTTAGATAACTTTACGATGTTGACCACGCGATCCTGCGTGAAATATAAAAAGTCGTAAATAAGAATTTTTCAGTTCAAAATTTGCATTATATGACAAATTTTGGGCCATAAAATATTGTATCAATAATTCTAACGCAAAAAGAAAGTGTACACCCGATTAATTAAATGTCCGAAGGGTTTTGCAAATTTAGTTCAAATTTAAATTTTATGGAGTCTTAAAATTTGTTCATTATGTGCATAAATAAAAAACATTACTATCTTACAAGATTATAAGCATAAGCACTTTTTTTAAACTATTATTTTCTGAAAGTTCAAATGAAATTTAGCTCATATATCAATTACCCCATTTCTTTACAAAAAAAGTCGGCGTGGCATCGTCTCAGTATTTCTGTCAAGGGTGTGCATTAGGATGGTCCTATGATTATGAAAGTGGATTTCATTTAGAACATATTTGCCAAATTTCTACGATAATTGGAACAGGATGCTACATGGCAATTTACGGCGATGATCCTAGAAACAATTTTAAATTTTTTTTCTCAGATATAAATATACTCATATTTTTAATTTTTCAAAAATAGCTAATAAGGAAGATATTTCAATAAAAATAACTCATTACAAAATTACGAAAAAGTAAATGAAAAACTTTACTAACAAATTGTTTATAAAATGTCTTTTTTACGTTAATATTAACTTTTTTTTGAAAAATTTACGCAATATGAGTATAATAATTTTTTAACCTATCGTTTGATGTACAGTCAATCGCATATATATATGTATACGACCCGTATGTATTTTTTTAACTGTGGATTTTTGTACTTATTTATAAAAATATTTGTAAAAATGTTGGTCTTATAGTTAATGGTATGCCTCTAGATTAAAAAAAAAAAAAAAAACAAAAAATTTAAATCGGTAATTTAAAGAATCATATTTCATGAACTCCTATATACTCCACCCATAATTTGTCATGGCTTAATGAGGAATATCTGCAGTGCTTTCAAATTATGGATGAAACATTTTACTATTTCTGGATAAATTTGGATTTTTTACTACATTTTTATAAAAATGTTTGATATACTCTTCAAACTCCTTCTAAAATTTAGGATATATACTAAATTGTTATACCCATACTAAATCTCTACTATATTCTTTAGTACTGATGTATACAAACATACAAATTTTGATACTTAAATGAAATTATATGTATCGTCCAAAAAAGTAAATCAGCCATACAAAACTGATAGAAAGACACATAGCCCAGACTGCTTCAAGGGTATTTTATAGTATATTTTCATATTTTTGAGAGAAGTTTGGCAGGAATTTCGAAGGTATATTAAAAATTTATATAAAATTGTACAACAAAATGAAAAACTTATCAATAAATTATTAAATGTTTCATCTATAATTCGAATACACTGCAGATATTCCACATTTAGCCATGACAAATTATGAGTGTATAATACCATATTCTTAACCTTTTTAACATTTTGAAGAGTTCAAAAGAAATGAAAATAATTGGGATTCTTTTAATTACCGACATTTTTCCCAGAATTATTCGCTTTTTATCTCCCCAAGACTCTCAGATATTAATAAAATGGCCGTAAAGTATAAAAAAACACAATTTCTACTATTAAAAACATATCAAAAATTTAAAAATCTCTGAATATTTGATAATAATTTAATAGTTTAACATATTTTCTTTCAATTAATTTTAACGTGGATCCATCATATTATTTTACACAATAGTTATATAAGATTAAAACAATGTCTCTCATGCTTCGTATACATACTTTTGCGATGCAAATTTCAGTGATTCTTTTGTATAAATTGCCATAAAAACTGATATAATAGGAACATCTTAGGACTTTTTTTGGTTTTCTTATCTATAGACATACCATTAACTATAAGACCAAAATTTTTACAAATATTTTTATAAATAAGTACAAAAATCTACAGTTAAAAAATACATACGGGTCGTATACATATTTATGCGATTGACTGTATATATCATTAATTTTGTGAGAATTTTGTTTTTAAGAATTATTCTGGAATCATCAACTTAAATGGCACTGTTTTTTTAAATACTATTTTATTAAAGTTTGTATATTACGGAAATTTTTATCCTAACTTAGATCTTAGAGCATCATTAGAATGACCTTATTCCGTACTTTGTAGCTGTCCGGGTTTTCCGATATATTAAAAAAACATTGAAATAAAACATAATTTAAGTGTTTATTACACCATTTATGCATTCTACTTATATTTGCGATCAGTTGTATTGGAATTGTAAAATTTAAGTGGTTGTTCCTTAGAATCAAAGACTTAATTTAGAGAGCCTTACGTTAAAAGCACTCTCGGTTTTCACAGTTGGATGAAAAATAAAATTATTTAAGCCTATAACTTCGAATCTACATTAGACAAATTTTTATCAAGACAAACGTCAAAATTTTATCATTATAAAGATTTGTCTAATGTAGACTGAATTTGTCAGTATTATTGCATCGTTAAAATAAATTTGTCAGCGCTCGAGCTCTGACAACTTTGTCTTGATAATGCTTCGTAAAAGACGGAATATTGATTGTTGTTGGTACTTTTTGCATGGTTTATTATGAAATAAAAATTTGACGTTTGTCTTGATACAAATTTCTCTAATATAGACTCAACGTATGGACTCACATGCAAAAAAAAAATACAATTTCCATTTTGATTTGAACATGGTTTAAAGCACTTAATAAATATTACTAAATAGTTAGACTTATATAACCTTATTGTTTTGCGAGTGATATAATTTCATATCAAGTTAGATGGAAAAATGTTCCAATAGGAGATATTAGTATCTGCAGAGGTATTATAGTAAAAGTCTTAAAACTTCGTGGAAATAATTTTTATCAAACTACTTAGATGTATTGAATTATTATATTAGATTATTACATATCAAGGCAACTATTTCAATGATAATCTTCTTAAAAAATTAAATAAATGGCTTACTTTAATTAAAAATTAAACGAATACGATTATGTTAAAGAATTATATCACAGTAGCGAATAGATTTGTCTCTTAGTCATTTTCTAATAAACATGGATAACGTGACTGAATTTTTTTTTCTCCGAATGTTGTAATTCTCAACGGACTTTTGGCCCAGTACTTCAAATGGAGAACAAAAAGTATCTCTCTCTAACGACAATTTTATGCATTCACAATGGAATTTTCATAAAAAAATGGAGGTCATCACCGATGAACATATTTTATACAAAAAACGCTTTTTAAGCAAATAGCATTCTTAAGTATGAAACTACTGTTCTTTAAAAAAAAAATTACTTATTTCAAAAAGTTGGTTTTCAGTGTAGTTAAATATTGTATCTATAATGTATTCTCTGCTAGTTTAGATATCCGATATTCTCTGTAAGTTGATATATCCTTATTATTTGGAATAATAATTTATTATTTGGAATAATAATTTATTATTTGGAATAATGAACAAATTTAAGATTTTGATAAAAGCGGATCTCAATTCCACAAAAAAATACAAAAAATATATTTTTTTTTTTTTAATTTTGGCCGCTTTATATTTATTAGGGAAAAGGCGTTTTTGAAAACGCATATTTTTTATATCGAATAGTTAAAATTTAGAATATATACTGGCTCATATTAAGAAATTACACTTGTTTTCTACTTAGGAGTAGTCTCCGATAATATAGCTTTCAGAAATGTGAAAAAGCTACGACATTTTTTAATGAGGCTCATTTTTTAAAAATAGTAAAATCAAATGAGAACAGAAAATTATCAAACGATTAAAACTTTCATGTAAAAGTGAGTATCCATATATCCTGTCTGTTATGGCATTCAAAAAAGACTGCTACTGTTGTGCAAATTTTTACGTTTTTAAGATTGCTGATTAGAAATTATAGATGTATTCACTTCATTTAACATTTGTAGTCAATATAATACATGTGAAGCATGAACGCTTGATGTTATAATGTCCTAGGATATTATGGCATACAAAAAAGTTTAGATTCACTTTCAAAAGAGCTTTTTGCTTATCCTAATGTGTATTAAAAATATGAAGAAATTGTGATTTTTAAGTTAAATTTTGCATGGAAATGACACATTTGTAAATGATTTTTTACGAATGGATGACAGTGGCAATATAGTGCAGAAAAACAATTTCAATCGTCTAAAACGAATAATAATTTATAGAAAAATTCTAATTTTAAACTATATTTAATAAATATTTTACTTGAAATGTTGTATAAAAGTGAATATGGCACAGCATATATAACCACTCGTGAAATCTACTATTAATGTGATAAATTTCATATGTATCGGATCAGTAACGTTAACAGAAAAAAGGGCATGACATCCAAGAGAAAAGCTGCATAAATTTTTCTAAATTGAAGTAGATATTGTGTTAAAATTTAAGTAGTGTCCGACCGAACGTTCGGGTTCGGCTACGGTGTTCGGTAAAAAGTAAAGTTCTGTCGGTGTTCGACAATTTTTTTTGGCCGAACTTTACCGAACATCGAACTTTTTACTAAATCTGAATTTAACATATATTTGTATCACCAAAAGCATAAAAATAATACGACTGCAATTATAAAAATCAAAAGTACGAAAAAAATACAAAGAAATGGATGAAAATGAGTTCAATAAAGAAAATTAAATATGTTTCAATACGTCAAAAATACGAAAATAAAAGTTTATTAATTGAAGTAATTATTTTCGCATTTATTAGTAAACATATCATATATTATGGAAAAAATAATTAAAGTATTGGAAAGTGTCTATAGTGCAAATTATGGATTTTCAAAGTTGCAACTTTTAAAAATATTTTAATTTTATTTAAAACTTTTGTAAAGAAGTATGTTAATTTTAACGTCATATATCTTAGTAAATACTGTAGATATTGATATGATTTCTTTTGGTATGTAATAACAAATTTATCCAAATTTTTCTATTATAATCTGCTAGGTTTAAAAAGTCAATACTAAAAATATTGATTTTAATTTAAATGAAATCATAGTATTAAAAAATATATTTTTGGGAAATTTTATTTTTAATGGACTGGAACTAAAAAGTTCCAACGAGTTCCAATTTAAAAATACGATTCTTTTATACAAGAATATCTATAATATTATATTTGAGAATATTGGCTGCGACTTTTTGCGATTTTTAAAAATATTAGAAAAAATGTGCGGTATCTCATATAAAATTTTTTTAAAGAATTTTTTAAACATTTTAAAGTAATGACAGAAAATTTATTCATATTCAAATTCATACAAATAAAGTAATTTTTTTCAGTATGGGAGTGGCAGTGATTCTTCCCTCCCATTTTTTGTAGGAACGTATAAGTTATTATCTACTTACAGAATATACAATTTCAGACAAATATCTCCAAAACTGGATTTTTGTCGTTCTAAAACTGCCAAATGAGACACTGTGCAGCGTCTAGAAAGTACCTCCTGGTATTTTTGTTAATACTAATTATTTTTTGCACTTTTTAGGTCCTATAACAAAGAGTTCGGGTTCGGTTCGGCTGAACTTTGCAAAATTAACTCGGGTTAGGGTACGGGTTCGGTTTGAAGAAGTGCGTTCGGTCGGACTCTAAATTTAAGTAAAACATTTCTTTAAAAATGCACATCCCCTTTGCGGTATAAGTTAGTCTTTTCCGAACTATATGTCTCCCAAATTTAGTGTGCACTGGTAAAGAGGTTTAGTCAAAAATTTAGAAATATCAAGTTGAATAATTTGTAAAAAAGTGGGCGTAAAAAGTGCGTGACATCCAACAGATAAGTCTTATAAGTGTGTCAAATTTCAAGTGAATCCATTCAGGGGATTGATTTAAAAATAAGAAATATTAAATCAAACGAGAGAAGATATAGTCGGTCAAGCCCGACTATATGATACCCTACACCATTTCGATCCACATAATTTTGTTTTTACTTATATACAACTAACTTGTGTTAAATATTAACATAATACTAACATTTGTGTGGGATTTATGCACGTTAGTGATTTTCAGGAGAGCAGTTTATATGGGAGCTATGGTCAATTATGGACCGATCTTCATGAAATTCGGCGGATTTATGCTTATATAAAACTTATTGGTGCTAAATTTCATCGAAATATTCCTATATTTAGGTGTTAAAACTCTATTCCGGGAGGACTTTTGTATGGGGGCTAGGTGAAATAATGGGCCGATCATAACCAAATTCAATAGCTTCGTCCTTGTGTTGAAAAAAGCATATGTACCAAATTTCATCAAATTATCTTCAAAATTGCAACCTGTACTTTGCGCACAAGCTTTACATGGACAGCCAGCCGACCAGACGGACTTACAGACATCGTTAATCGACTCAGAAAGTGATTCTGAGTCGAACGGTATACTTTAAGGTGGGGGTCCGAAGATTTTTCTCCGCGTTACAACTTTTGCACAAACACATAATACCCCAACCACCTATGGTGGTGTAGGGTATATATATATATATATATATATATATATATATATATATATATATATATATATATATATATATATATATATATATATATATATATATATATATATATATATATATATATATATATTTAAATAATTAAAATATAACAAAAAAATTTTAATAAAGTCAATAGTTTTTAATTCGCGAATGAAAATATATGTAATAATTATTTAAATGCCCATTCCAAGTATTAATATGTGCGTCATTACATTTAAAACCAACCAGCTGGTTTTCTCTCCTCTTCCAAATTTGATAATATGTTGTACGATCATTATGCTCGTTAAAAAAATTTCAGTTAATTTTATAAAGTGGTTAGCGAAATGTACCGATTTGAGAGTGTAAAATAGTAAAAATATTAACAAAATTACAAATATCTTTCAAAGTATTTATGGTATAAGATTTATTTAAGTGTCATATTAAAGGTATAGAAATTACCTTTAAAATGACGTATAGCACAACATATATCGCGATTTATAGTTCGAGGGTAAATATCTCAAAAAATTGTGTTTTTTAAATTAAAAAAAAAAAAAAAAATGGGGAAAATATTTTCTATAACCGTGCTAAGTGACATGCTGGGACTTACAATAGTTTATGAATTCTTACAAAAATGACATAATAAAAACGGAATATTTATTTCAATTTGTATTACTTCGTTTATAATAAAATGGAAAAATCGCTAACTGCTACCATAAATCATCCGAATTTAATGAAATTTGGCAAGAATATTAACCCTGGAACGACTTCGTTAGTCGTTTCGACTAACAACAATGCTATTGAAGACTGAATAAAGTCATAGTATAAAGTACTAATGAGTACAGATCGACTTCATCTTATGAGTTCTATAATAAAACCTAAGGACGCGATTGATAATTTCGACCAAATATGCAGTGAAATATATCAGTAAATCATGACTTATCGGTGCTGCTATACATATTCTGCATCAAACTAAACATTAATTATATTAATAGCTTATTCAAAAAATATGTTAAAAACAATTAAAGAAAGTAGTATAAAAAGGTCGGTTCTGGGACAATTTAGCGTAGCTCCAATAAAATTTGAGGGGGGGTAGATTTTTTTTTATCGTTTATGAAAAAAATGTGTTTTTGTCGGTTCTGGGACAATTTAGCGTAGCTCCAAAAACATTTGAGGGGGGGGGGGGTTGATTTTTTTTATCTTTATGAAAAAAATGTGTTTGGGTCGGTTCTGGGACAATTGAGCGTAGCCCCCAAAACATTTGAGGGGGGAGGGGTGTTGTTTTTTTTAAAGATTTTTTTTATCATTACTGAAAAATTATTTTAAGTCAGGGTTCGCAAATGGCAAATTTTTTATTGATCAATCTGAAGAAATATAAAGGGGGAGATCCCGTCCCCCTTTGTGTGTTTAATATATTGTAATAATATATGTATGTATGTTTGTTTATTGTGTGCTTTTTTAATAAATGTTACAATATTTGTTTGTGTAAACGGCCAAATGCATTTTATGAAATTGGAAACCAATGTCAACATTTCTTTTTTTATTTTTGTATAATAATATGTATGTAATTATGTTAAAGTACATACAAACAAATTAATAAGGAGACAATTTTTATTGTTTACACTTTTAATTGTGAAATTAAAAACTGATGTCTTGGATAAATAGTGTTTGAGTATGTTTGGTTTATTCATATGGTTATTTTTGTTTTTGTAAAGTGTGAAATTTAACTTGAGAATTGTTTTTTTTTTTTTTTTCATATGCATAAAATAACCTTGTAAAAGGTTTTTGACTTTGATGAAAAATATGTTTGATTTTGTTGGGTAAGGTCACGCATAATTTGTTCTTAATGTTATATTAGAGGAAAGTGTAATAGACATTGGGGTTTGAAAGAATTAATTGTTTAATTAACTTTTTGAAAGCAAATGTTCACTGGAATATTCTTATACTTTTATGAAGTTGAAAACCAACATCTTAACAAATATTTTAAAAAGAAGTACAAAAATCGAATGTTTGAATTGATGTTACATTTCATTGCCTAGTTTAAGGCGTTTATATGTATAAGAAATGTGGGGAAAATTAATAATTCTCATAATTTTTAATGATTTAAACCAAACTTTTTTAATTCATATTACATTTAATTGCCTAGTTTAAGGCGTTTATATGTATAAGATATGTAGGAAAAATTGATAATTCTATTCTTTAAGAATATATCATAAATTGCATGATTTTTTTTACATTTGATGACGGATACATAAAGTGGGGACAAGTGTGCTTTTTATTAAATTCTACAATATTTTTGTAACACGGCCAAATGCATTTTATGAAATTGGAAATTGTATAATAAATAATATGTATATAATTATGTTAAAGTTCATTCAAATAAAAAAGTAGGGGGTAATTTTTGTGTTTTTAATTGTGGTGAAATTAAAAAGTGATGACTTGTATATAAAAATAAACTTGAGAATTTTTTTTTTTTGTTTTTTAATAGCATAAAATAACCTTGTAAAAGGTTTTTGACTTTGATGAAAAATATGTTTTATTTTGTTGTAAAAGGTTTTTGACTTTGATGAAAAATTATGTTTGATTTAGTTGGGAAAGGTTATGTTCTAATGTTATATTTGGAAATTATTGTAAAATTTATGTTAAGACAATTATGAAATTTATGTTAAGAGAATTGTGAAATTCATGTTAAGACAATTATGAAATTTATGTTACCAGAATTGTGAAATTTATGATAATATGATGAGAGTAAAATAATAATAAAATGAGAGTAAATTGGAATTATATGAAAAACACTCAATTTTTACAAAAACTTTTTGGAGTAAAAACTAGTGAATCTGTTTTATGATTTTTTTTAAAGAGAAGAGAGTATTTCTTTAATTGCTATAAAAAGACATATCAGAATATATTTTTTAATCATGCTCTAAAAGTTACTTCAAAGTATACTTAACAAAATTTTGAGTTATCGCTTTTGGATAACACTTTTGATTATTTTTTTTTTTTTTTTATTTTAAATGTTTCGTTTTTAGATGTATGAACAAATTATTAAATTGGCTTAGGGTATTAAGCCAGAATATATAAAAATTGACGACATTCCTCTATATCAACCATACAAAATTTTAAATTTCGCTTGGAAAGAAACGCAACATGGATCAAAAGTCATAGCATATTTAGATAATAATAAATGGTTTTATCTTCCGCAGAGATTTACAAAATTTTTAAATAGGGAAGATCCATACTTGACTAAAATTAATGTTCAAAATTGGACAATTGTGTACAAGGGTCGGCAGTCATCAAACGGCCTTGCAATATTTGAATTAAATTATAATAAAAATTGTTAAATGAACTACAATTTCATGCAATAAAATACATTTAATATAAAAATATAGAGTAAATTTGAATTATAAATGTTCTAAAGTACATAAAAAAACACTCAATTTATGTAAAAACTTTTTGGAGTAAAAAAACATTAATTATTTCTAATAAACAAGTAAAGTGAAATAGATATAAATATAAATCTCTGAAGCAAACTTTTTAATCAGTTGGTAAACTTATTAAAAAGAGGAACAAAAAATGAATTCGAATAATTTTATAAATACCAATATTGTTGCGGCTTTCAATAAATTAAAAACAAGACCATATCTATCAATAAAGGATTTACTTCCATCAAAGCCATATAAGGTTTTAACAATGTTCCGTCATAAGAACAAATATGGAAATGTAATTGCAGAGCTTGAGGAGGGAATGTTATATCTTCCAAAACGATATAATAATTTGGAATATAATATAATAGAAGGAGTTTACAATGAACAATTTATATTAAGAAGAAAGTTAGAAAATGGCTTACATGTTTTGGAATTGAAAGAAGCAGCCGGTGATTATTCTGCAGTAGAAGACGAAGTGAGAGAGTTTTTCATTCCAAATTCTCAATCATTGTTCAGTTGGGAAAATAGTAAAATAAAACATGTATAGTTATTAATTTTTTAGCAAATTAAAAAAAAAAAAGTAATAAAAGCTATATCAAAAATAAAAAAATTATGTTTTTTTATTTTATATTCAACATGATTAGATGAATATTATTCGTTTATAATTTGGCATATGAAAATAGTAATTAATATCGAATGAAATTTTATATTTTTGTTTACAATTTTGTTGGAGTTGTAGGTTATGTGCATTATTACATATTAAATTTTAATTGTTTATAGAATTTTTAATATATAATTCGATTAATAAAATTTCAACTTTAATTAAAACTTTTTGGTTTTTGTATGTATATACATATGTATGTATATTAACAAGAAGGAAAATGTCATATGATTTTTTTTTTTAATTTTAATAATAATAAAAAATATTAGTTGATTTTGATAGACATAGTCATGGTTAATTTGAATAGTATTGGTATATTTAATATTACAATGAATTTATTCCAATTACATTTTAAGCAAACTTTTTTTAATTTTCCTTATGTTAATACTGGTTAGTATGAATTGTTTTTTATAAATTTTGTATAAATAATGAAAAAATGCCTAGCAGCTATTTTTTTCATAATTTTTATCAAGGAAATGTTAAAATTTTTTACAGTATATTAATAAGGTTCGTAGGGGTTTTGTTTAAGGGGTTATAGTCTATGAATAATATGAAAATATCCCATTTAAAACTAAATTTTTGAAGGAAAAGTGATATATTTACATAGTAGCTTTTTAATATCACGATTTTTTATTTTATTTATATATTTAATAACCTGAGACCATTTAGAACACTTTTTATGTATTTTTCAATTATATACCCCATTAATAATAAATAAAACATTTCAACAAAAATATATTTTGACTTTGACCTCTTATTATTAATATATAAGTTTATATATAAAATCAAAAGTGTCTAGATTACAAATCTGTTTTTTTTTTATTGTTTTTTTTTTTTTTTTTTTTCTCTAAAAAACAAAAAATATCCAATTTTTTCGCACTTTTTTAAACATGTATTTTAATTTTTTTTTGTGTGTATTTGAGTTTAGCCTGGTAATAAGATATCATATTTTTTTATATATATATACTTTTTAATGAATAATACAATATATCTGTATACGTATAGTGTTGTCATTTCCTAACTTGCAGTGGTAGATATAATTCTAGAGGCAGTATTTTCAAGTAATTGCAATATATTAACTTTAGCACTTTTAACAGAAGCATTAACCGGGTGCTCCATAGGCTGTAAAATATTACTTTTCGCTTCTCTCACTGATTTGCTACTGGGAAAGATATCATATCCTTTTTCGCTAACAGATTTCCTCAAAATCTCGTATTGGTTTCTTGATAATCCTAAATTTAATATTAGAGCTAAAGCATCTTCAGAGGTAAAGGACGATGTTGATTTCGGTGTCACTATGCTTTGGATTATCCGACGTAATCGATTGGGAGAAGCTGTTGGTAACACATCTATAACTTTGTCTACTTCCTTTGGTTGCGTACGTGTTACTAAAGCTTTAAATGTATCTTTTATTTCGGCATTCGTATGTGAATTTAGAATAGATTCCTGTTTGGTCCTCTTTGTTCTTAGCTGAACTTCATCGTAACTTTTTTTTGGTCTACCCTTTTTCTGCTTTCCGATGAAAATTGGTATTTCTCCCTCCAACCACTCTTCATTTTTCTTCTTGAACTTTGGTATTGACCAATCTGAAGCTTGCATCCTTTATTCGTATGATTTATAAAAATTTTCGAGCTTTAAACTGTCTTCTGCAGTAAGAGTTAAACCAAAAGATACTACTGTATCAATGAGTTTTCTTATTTTTTCTGGACGATTGATAATATCAGATAGATTATCCCAGATTATTTTGCAAATAGAAAAGTGTTTTAATGTAATCTCCATAATGGTAAATTCACTAATAAATCTGCATATTTATAAGGATACTTATATATAGAAAAAGAATATATCAAGTAAATGGTGACAGGCAAAAATAAATTAAAAATTTCATTCAGTTTATTTTTATGACCTGTAGTGTTAAACAGGTACGTCAAAAAATGTACCTATGCGATTGTAAAAAAATAATTTTTGTTATAATACATTATTTGTTGGAAATAAAACTTTCTAAAATATAATTCTTTATCAACATGAATATATCTAGTCTACATTGAAAAATATTTTGTAAAATAAGTTTTTACTTTCAAATATTTTTTCATTCGTTTCTAAAATTTTCACTTAACACATTCTTATTAAATAAAGTTTTATATAAAATATTGAATATATAATATTTTATTCGGACTATTACGGATTATTTCCAATAGGTTATGGGCCCAGAGCGTTTGGGTAAATAATAAGAAAAGTGTAGTGAAATAATTATACAAATCAAGAAATAAGATATATAACGAATCAACATATCACAAGATGGCATCTTCATCCCTTTATCAAATTGAAAAATTGGATGAAAAGAATTTTGAAATCTGGAGTGTTCAAATCAAGAGTGTGCTCATTCATATTGGATATTGGCGGTATGTAAATGGTGATGAAAAGAAAATTCCAACGTGGGATACTAGTAAAAAGTTAGAATGGGACATTAACGATGAGAAGGCATTAGCAACAATAATGTTAAGTATTAAGTCTTCCCAAATCAATTACATCAAGAATTGTGCAACATCTCATGAAGCCTGGAAGAAAGCTTAAAGGATTTATGCAATAAAGAAATGGTAGATGGAATGAATTTAAATAGTGAATTTCAAGAACAATGCAAAACTTGTATGGTGAGTAAGATTCACAGAACAACATTTCCAAAACAATCTGAAAGGAAATCAGAAGAAGTCCTTGATTTAATTCATACGGACTTGTGTGGTCCAATGAATGTGGAGTCCCTAGGAGGGTCGAAATATTTTTTATTTTTCATAGACGACAAATCTAGAAGAATTTGGATATACTTCCTAAAAAGAAAAAGTGAAGTTTTTGAAAAATTTGAAATATTTAAAAGCATGGTAGAGAACCAAACAGGTCGAAAAATCAAAGCCCTTCGAAGTGACAATGGTGGAGAATATGTTAACAAAGAATTTAATAAATTTATCGAAGAATGTGGTATTCAACGCCAGCTTACAGTCCCTTACACACCACAGCAGAATGGAGTAGCGGAAAGATACAACCGAACTTTGGTGGAAATGGCACGATGCTTGCTTACAGATTCCGGACTTGATCACAAATTGTGGGCAGAGGCTATATCAACAGCAGCTTACTTGCGAAGCAGATGTCCATCTAAAATTCTGGGCAACAAAACTCCTCATGAAGTTTGGACTGGTAAAAAACCAAACGTGAAGCATCTGAAAGTATTTGGTTCAACTGCTGTAAATTTAAATGTAAAACGAAAAGGCAAGTTTGATAAAAAAGGTTCAATGTTAATAATGGTTGGCTATTCATTTGTGTCTAAAGCATATAGATTATATAACAAAGACACAAATGTGGTAATCGAGCGTCGTGATGTGTTATTTGATGAAAACAGTTTACGAGGATCAGAGGAAAATAATTCAAGTATGGAATTTATAAATTTTAATGATCTTATTGATAAAAGTGAAGAACAAGATGAAGAAAATCATGCAGACACAACATTAACAGAAGGGGATGAAGCAGAAATTATTTCGGAAAATGATGAAACAATGTCAGAAAATTTTTTTGACATGGAAGATTTCAATGGTTTTACTTCCCCTACAGAAGATTTTCCTGAAGAAGTTTCAAATGTTTCCCGTGGTCCTGGTAGACCAAAAACCGTTAGAACTGGCAAACCTGGCAGACCAAGAAAAGTTGTAAATTTACTAAATAATGTGGTGGAGAATCAAGAACCACCTAAAACGTATCAAGAAGCATTATGTAGTAAAAGTTGTGAAAAGTGGCAAGAAGCAATGGTAAAAGAAATGTCATCATTACAGCAAAAAGGTACATGGTCATTCGCAGATCTTCCAAATGGACATAAACCAATAAAATGTAAGTGGGTTTATGCATTAAAGAAAAATCAAAAAGGTGAGATTATTCGGTATAAAGCACGATTGGTTGCGAAAGGTTGCAGTCAAAAGTATGGTGTTAACTATAGGGAAACTTTTTCACCTGTAGTCCGTTATGCAACAATTCGTATGGTATTGGCGTTAGCTGTGGAACATAGAATGCATTTACACCAACTGGATGTTGTTACAGCTTATTTAAATGGCAATCTACAAGAAGAAATCTATATTCAACAACCTGAAGGATTTATAGATGCGTCTTGTCCGAAAAAAGTGTTGCAACTTCACAAATCACTCTATGGCCTGAAACAAGCGGGAAGGGAATGGAATACAAAATTAAATGACGTCCTGTGTAAGATAGGATTCGAAAGATGCAAAAATGAACCATGTTTGTATAAAATGATAATCAATAAACATTTAATTATAATTGCTATTTATGTTGATGACATCATTATTGGCTGTAAAGACAAAAAATTGTGAAAAAGTAGATCCAACTACATATCAATCATTGATTGGAGCTTTGTTATACTTAGCGTTAACAACAAGACCTGATATTATACACTCTGTTTCTAAATTGGCACAACGAAATTCCGATCCACATGTTGAGCATTGGGCAGCAGCAAAAAATATTATACGTTACTTAAAAGGTACGAAAAACTTAAAATTAATATTTTCCAGTGGCAGCAAGAATCTTGTTGGCTATGCAGATGCTGATTGGGGTGGTTGTACAATAGATAGGAAATCTTATTCTGGATATGCATTTTATCTTGGTAAAAACCTAATCTCATGGGAATCAAAGAAACAATCTACAACAGCACTCAGTAGCACAGAAGCAGAATATATGTCAATATCTAATGCATCAAAGGAAGCAGTGTATCTAAGAAGATTATTGCAAGAGCTTGGTTTTTGGAATGATGAAAGCGTAATTTTAAATGTCGACAATCAAGGTGCTATGAAATTGGCAGTAAACCCCGCATACCACAATAGAAGTAAACACATTGATATTAGGTATCACCATATAAAAGATGTCGTTGAATCCAAAGAGGTGGAATTGAAATACTGTCCAACCGATGATATGATTGCTGATATATTCACAAAGAATTTACCAAAAGCTAAACATGTTAATTATGTTAATTTGTTAAATTTAAAATAATTTAATTTGTAAAGGTATATCCATGTTGAGGAGGAGTGTTGGAAATAAAACTTTCTAAAATATAATTCTTTATCAACATGAATATATCTAATCTACATTGAAAAATATTTTGTAAAATAAGTTTTTACTTTCAAATATTTTTTCATTCGTTTCTAAAATTGTCACTTAACACATTCTTATTAAATAAAGTTTTATATAAAATATTGAATATATAATATTTTATTCGGACTATTACGGATTATTTCCAATATTATTTAAGTAGCTAGGTAAATTATTTAAAAACTTAAAAAAATGTAATAAAAAACGAAGGAAAATACACTTATTTATGTACTTAGGTAATTTTAAAAACCTTTTCAGTAGAAAAAAATTATGAACACTTTAAATAAATTCATTAATAAATATTATTATCTCGTAACAAAAATAAGCAATGCAGTTGAGTGTTACGTATACACACATATGGAAATACGGAACAAAATAGTGAATTTTGCAACTTTTGACGTGACTTGCCATTATATTACTATTATTATAACATGTTATATATCGTTGAATTGGTAAATAAGTATATTTTTATATTCTTTTAACATTTTTTAAGTATTTGCAAAATTTGTGGAATTGTATTAAAAAAATTAAATTTTTTTGGATTTTCAGCAATTTTTTTTAAAAAAATTTATTTTTGAAAAATTACCAAAAATAGGTTATTGGAGCTATTTTATTGATTTTTTTAGGAATGAAAGCTTGATTTGTGTTTTATACATTACATAAGAAATAATATTAAAAATATTATGCTAATATGCATGCTTTTAATATGCTTTTAAAAATAGTCGTTAAAAAAACTGACTTTTAACATAAAATCTCCACTCCTGCATTCGTTTTTGGCCGGGCGGGAAGCAGTTTAGTGTTAAATCATTCTAAATCTATTTCTATAAAAAATATGGGTACCAAATTTAAAAAAGCTCGCGTGACATTTTTTTTTTATTAATCGATAAAAATGAAACTATTTTTAAAATTGACAATTTTCGGCCAATGCTAGATGTAGGGTGCAAACTTAAATCAATTCAAAATTTCTTTATTAACCATTTATGAAGCCTTATCTTTTGAAATTAATAATTTGTAAAAAAATAGCCATTTTTCATGCCAATTTCAGAGTGCTGACTTTGAATATTTTTCACGTCTAGACGAATTGAGATAATCCAAAAATTCAGCATATTATTTTGAAATATGTAGCAAATTACAGAATATTTTAAAAAAATTTTTACCTCATATATCTCCGGACTTTTTCCTCAAAAACGAAAGAAAGTCGAGCCAAAAAATCAAAAATTCAAGCGTAAATATCTTTTTAACTGTAAGAGATAACTTAGATGAGTAAGCTTATTTTTTCTTTATCTTGCCATGCACTTTCAGGAAATATAAAAATCTTTAAAATCGGACTTCATTTGTACAAGTTACGATTTTTTTTTTAACTTTTACATACTCGAGGTAGTCAATTTTGATACCCTGTAGCTTATCTTGTGTTATCACAGGGTGACTACAAGATGATTTTTCTGAAAGCTTAGGTCCTCCTCTACAACTCTTCCATACATTTCAATTTGATCCGACCAGTAGTTTAGGAGATTTAGATTTATTACCAAAAAATTTGCGTTTGACCCCACTGTGTAACGGTTCATTATTTACTGAATTATTTCCAAAAAAAAGCGTTTTGGAACCACTGTCCACCATTCTTTAGTGGTCCAAAATCACTAATTATTTCGTACATTGTACGTTAGTTTTCGTTTATATAAGGCATGGATTTTTTTGGTGTAAATATTATGAACTAAAATCAATGAAAGCTAATTTTTATATTTATGTGCAAACTTTTTTCTGTGTTATTTTGTAAATCGCTTCACCTCACTTTGAAAATTTTTCATAAAAATTTTTGAAAAACAACAACCATTTATATAAAATATTTTTAAAAGTGTGTTGAAATGTTCAATTCATTTCATACTTTTCTGCTGATATCTGTTAAACAAAATCATGTAAAACAACGAAATTTTGTACAGATAGTTCTAGGAACGATATACACCAAAAATGGGCGTGATACGCCCACCTCCCATTAAAGTTAACATAAATGAAATTTTATACAATAGTTCGAGGACCAATATGAATTCAAAATAAAAAGTGTTGCAGATGGTAGGTATATAAATCCGGCCAAGTCGAATATAACATTCTCATTTCGTTTGCAATAAATAATAAAACCTATTTAAATGTGTTATAATTAACAGTACTTTACTCAAATTATTTCAAGTATTTAAACATTCAAGTGTAAAATTTTTAAACAAGACTTTATTTACAGATGGGGATTTTCATAACGAAAAACATGCATATGTTGATATGCCACTGCGTGAAGAATTTTATCGCTGTGTATCCCGTTTTGGAAATCGTGGATGCAGTCAGACTGAAATTTATCGGCATTTATCCATGAACCATTTATCCTTAAGACAATTGATCAAAAAAATGACATTGGAAGGTTTAATAAAATCGTATTGTGTTGACATAGGACGTCAAAGGACAAACATGTGAGTTATTCCTATCTTTTTTTATATAAATTTAAATGTTTATGTCCCTTCAATTTATTATACTTTATTTATTTACTCGCAATGATTTTAGGTGATTTTCTAAAATTAAGCCTTTATAAACGGCTTACAGGTTTAAACTAAACTTAATCCATGGCAGTGCCTAACTTTTAATTTTATTTACTAGTTTCGATCGTAGTTAAAAAAAAAAAACTTGAAAAATAATTTAGTACTTGTCAAATTTAAAGGTTTTAGTCAGAAAAAAATATAAATTTTTTTTATAATTATATTATAAATTGTCAGAAAAGCAACAAAATATGAGGAAATCAACAAGTCTTGAAATTGTTTGAAACCTGCTTTAAGAGTCTTGTATTGCCAAAGTTTGTTTTAAAATTAGGAAAAGTGTTGATGCCTCTTTGTACTTCTTACAAAATAACTAAGAAATCCTAAATTTTAAATCATTCGGGTAAAAGCTCACGGAAATACAGGCATTTAAAACAAAAAAGAATTTAAAAAAACTGAGTTGAAACTTTCGAGGATTTTTGGATTAATTTTAGTTTTGCGTTGACAATTTGCAACTTATTGACTTAAACCATTAACTAGTCGAAAGACAAGACTTAGGAAATTCATTTGCTGTATAATAAGTACACGGTTTACTATTCGTTGAAAAGTTATGCGGTGATAAAAAATTAAAAATTAAATTAAACTTTGCGCCATTCAGTAAATTTAAATTTAGAGGCCAGAATTTTAAAGACGAAATAATTACCTACAGTTTAATATATATCTCGTTGATGTTAGGAAACCAGACATGGGATAGCATCATCACAAACTTTCATATAATTAGCGTAAATATTTGTCGCTACTGACAAATTCCGCTTTTATAGAAATTGGCCAAAATATTGCGTAAACCGAATTTATTAATAAATCACACGTCCGAGTCAAAATGGCGTTAAAAATTTTATGCAATTTCGAAAAATTTCACCAAATTTTAAAATTTTGTTCCGATTTTTTTCAGTGTAAGATATGATTTTAGATCATCGAAAAATATCTGTAAAGAATCATTTTAATGATTAAAATTGATATTATGAAAAAAAAAAATAATAAAATAAATAAAAAAAAAAAAACGTCATTTAAATCGGCTACAGCGGCATTCATCTCTAAACTTATTTTGCTTGATGATAATATTGATGTCAAATGAAAGTATTTTACTTGCTTAATACTAAAACTCAGATGGCGTCAAAATATTTTAAGGACTTAAAATTTTATGGACCAAAAAATGTGTTCTTAACCTCAAAAATCAACCCCACATATTTCGCATTATAGTTCAAATTTTGAAATAATAAAATCAATTTTCGATGTAAAATTTATCATCAAATAAGAAACAATTTGAAAATTTTGCTAAAATCCATTTCTAAAAAAATTAAAATCGCGCTTTTTGTTAAGAATTCTATCAAGACCAATCAAAACCAAATTGTGCAAAAAATAAAATTACAAACTTTTCCTTTTAGTGTATTTCGATAAATATTGAAGATTCTGTAATAAGTTTGACATGTGCTGATGTACTATTCTATTTTTAAGATTTTTTGGAAAGTTTAAAATTCAAAAATTCACAACTTTTGCGCGCACTGATAAAAATAATTAACGCTGATTTTGTATGCATAAATAGTCGTTAATAAAACCATAAATCGACGTTAGTGTCAGAAAAAAAAAAAAAAAAAAAAATTGAAAATATTTAAAATTTTTTGATTTTCTTCATATCGAGGGTTTTTATTCAAAACGGGCCTCATGCAAAGCACCATTGTTCAGGAGAACATAAAAACTGTTTATTTCCCTCATTTTTCAACATTTTGCAATCCGTTCTTCTACGAGTTATTAATACACTCCCCGAAATATTTATAAGACCAAAATAGTTTTTTATATTTCTATGGAACTAGAAGTGCAAAAATAACGGGACTTTTACTTGAGCTTCGAACGAAATAATTATAAGACCGAATATGACGAAGTATTTTAAATATTTAAAAAAATGGAATATATTTTAAAAAATTTTAAATTTTTTATTCGTATTAATAATTAAGGCTGTACTGAGTTAGATCAGAGTTAATTTTTGGTACTGTGGGACAAATATATTTTTATAATATAATCAATAAAAAGCTAATAATAAGTCTAAAGGCTATATTAAATTATATTTTTGTTTATATAAAAAATAATCTGAAGTTGAAATGGTGTTTATTATTGCTTTTGTAATTTTGGACTAGTCTAAGATCAAAATATATAAAATTAATTTAATTGTATACGTAAAAAATGTATTTGTAGCCTAAAATGTTTGAGAAATGGAATATCTTGTTGAGAATAAATCAGAAAATATTAATCATATTTCAATACGCCTTGGCCAATTTGGTAATTACAAGATAGTTTATAATTATTAATAGCTAATTTGATTTTACAAATATAGTACACTCATTTTAGTAGGTCTGAAAACAGGCGCAATTTAATGAATTCCATAGTGGGAATTATACTTATTGTTATTGGACTTTTATCTCAATGAATACTCTTGATTATTAGTATTTACGCAATTTATTTCAAAATAACCATAAATGAAGGCTAGATATTGCGTATATGCAATAACTTCCGGAGCTTTTAAAGCAATAAAAAAAAATATTTTTACAAGATATATTTACTAAATATCTTAAGTATAGTTAGCAATTATTATAAATTAGTTTACAACTGACATTCTGACCAATTTTTATTAAGACATGATAAATATTTTCTGAATTATTTCTATATTTCAAAAATTTAAGGCTATAAATAGATTTTTTACTTATAAAAATACATTCGTTTTACATCGATATGATACAAATATAGTCCAAAATTACAAGAACAGCAATAAACAGCACTTTCCCAATAATATTTTTTAATATATAAAGAAAAAAAATAACTTAATTGACCCTTTGGGACTATTTTTTACATTTTATTGATTTTATCAAAAAAATACATTTGTCCCACTGTACCAAAAAACTGTACAACCTTTATTAATAATACGAACAAAAAATTTAAAAATTTTGAAAACATATTCCATTTTTTAAAATACTTCGTCGTATTTGGTCTTATAATTATTTCGTTCGAAGCTCAAGTAAAAGTCCCGTTATTTTTGCACTGGAGTAACGGAAAAAACTTTTTACATATCAAAAAACTGCCTTACTTGTCTGCACATGTGTGCCAAATATTTCTGGAATTGCACTTGTAGTTCCATAGATATATAAAAAACTATTTTGGTCTTATAAATATTTCGGGGAGTGTATTACGTCTACTAAACCTCACAGTGAAAAATAAATCTTTTAACTCCATTATTCGCGAAGTTATGGTAGATAGCCCGTTTTGTCTTAATTATTTTTAATGTATGTTATAAAATGTTCATATAGCCCGTTGTGTTTATTGGAAATTAAAGAAGTAAAACCTAATATTTTTGGAAAAAAAATTGACAATATGTTAAATTTATGATATCATACCAATCAGGAGATTAAAAAAGCGAAATTTTGTGGTTGGCTGGACCATTTTTAAAAGGACGAAAATGTGTTCAAAATTAAAATTATAAATTAAATTTTTTAAAAAAATTGCATGCGAAAAAATTGCAAAAAAAATGTTTGAATCAATTAAAATTGTATTAAAAATGATTAAAACCTTTAAAGGCGATGTTTATTACACTTTTTATTTAATTATAATTTTTTTAAGAATCTGCTTTTGGTATCTAAGATGTTTTGTTTATAATCACCAATTTTATTAATTTTTTTTCATTCCTGTCTTCAAATCTATGGTATAGTGCTCCAACTTAGCATCATAAAATGTTGATAGGTGTACCCGCGTATGATCTACAAGCATCTAAAAAAGGTTAAAAATCTAACTTCAATGGCTTTTTTCTTCAGACTGCATTGAGATAACAAAATTTTTTGGAGATATATTAAGATTATAATTCAAAATGTTTAATAAAAGTTCAAACCGCGAAGAAAATTCTCATTATTTATCAATTTTTATTTTAACATTTCTTTGAAAATCAAACAAAAACTTGCACATAGCCCGTTTTGCCTTAAAAAAAGTATACTGTTTGTAGATAGCCCAAAAACAAAAAGTGAAAAACATAGTGTTAGAATTAACTTTTGACTCCAAAATTAACACCATATATAAAAAATAGAAAACTGAAGAGTCTGACGCAAAAAAATTTCCTAAATCTGCAAGTTATTCCAGAAAGAGTATAAAAATTCATTGAATTTACCTCACAAAAGTATTTGAATTTTTATCACCTTTGTATTTAAAAATGTCATACAAAATACAAATTTTAGAAATTCATGTATTTTTTTTTTATTTATTTCCCCAATTTGGAGTAAATTTTTGGGGGATTTTTGGTCCAATTTAATATTTAATGGACTTAGAAGGTTAATTTAGGAAGAACACGCCTATTTTTCCTCTATAAATGACAAATACAATATATATTTTTTTTTTTCATTATAGTAAAAAATAATAAGGTTTTAGTTCCTTATGAGTTTTTTTTGTTAAAACCCCATATAGGAAGGGTCTAAGTCTATAATTATGAGGCATGGTACCATTAAAAATAGAGTACATTAAATATCAAGCACATTTTGGTACCCTACGTATCAAAAATTTATTTCAAAATTTTGGGGGATATCTTCCCGATATATAGCCAATTATAAATTTGGAGGCTAAAATAACTGACTTTATGATATAGCTCCAAAATATACCCCGACATAATTGTACTTGGGTTTATTTTTCTAATTACTTAGCCATATTACTTTTGGATTAATAACTTGCAGTCCAGAAATGTTGGAGCGAAAAATTTTCAACTTTATTTTCATCAACATAAGTAATATTAACAGAATAGTAAACTTTTTCGGGTATTTTTTACCTTTTTATAGTTTCCCGTATACCTTGAAAGTCATATAGTTATGTAACTTAAAATATGCATTTTGTCGCGTTTTATACTATGGCTCCAATTTCTTTGTATTTTTGTAGCCGGTATCCAAATCTCCCATTTAATAACAGCTAATACCTACAGAAACACAATCTGAAAGTTTTGTTAAAATATGTGGACCAATACTTCAGTAAAATAGGCTCAATGTTAAAGATTTTTTAATTTTTAACAACATAATGAAACTATGTACGCCGCACGTTGGGGTAAAAGGGGTCGAAAATGGCGCTTAATACACGGAGAGGTGATATCAATATTTTAATGATGAGGATCTATTTTTATATTTATTATTAGGTAAAAAAATGTATTTTTTGAATTTTAGGATTTTTTTTGGCAGAATGGTAATGTCTGTCCGTCCGTCTATACCTTAGGATTAAATGGGTCTAAAATCGCCGCATTATTCAGAGAAAGGTGATATGAATATTTAAATGATCATGATTTAATATTTAATCAATTAGTTAGTAAAAAAAGATATTCTTAGAACTCTTGAATTTGTTTTGGCAGAATAGTAATGTCCGTCCGTCTGTCTATACATTGGAAAAAATGGGTCTAAAATGGCCGCATAATTCAAGAAAAGGCGATATCAATATTTTAATAATCACAACATGTTTTGTTTTTTATTAGTTAGTAAAAAATATAAACTTAAAAATCACTCCGATTTTTTTGGCAGAATGGTAATGTTCGTCCGTCTGTTTATACATTAGGATTAATTGGCTAGAAGAAAGCAAATTTTTTGCTCTTTTCTTAAAATATAAAAAAATGTTGAACTTTGACAGCTCAGTACTCAAAAACCACGCAACCTACGTTAATGATTTTTATCGTTATTGATACATAATTTTGTCTATTTTTATTAGGTACCCAATTTTATTTAAAAAAATTAATTTTCAAAATTCAGTTAAACGCCACTTTCGACCCCTTTTACCCCAACGTGCGCCGCTTGGAATGTCAATATTTAGAACTTTTGCAGTAAAAATAATTTTTATTAATACTTAATAACAATTAATATAAAAAAACATATCTTTTTTTGCCTTTTTGTATTTTGAGTATCTTCAAATATAAAAAAATTGAAATACTTTTGTGAGGTACCTGAAATTACTGCACGTGTTATTTTTCTCAATTTCTTGGAAACGATTCAACATTTTGTTCTACTTTTTGCAGCATTTAGTAGAAGACAACTCAGGCAAAAAAATCCCATTCATAAAAAATTATTTTTTATTTATCTAATTTTATAACTAAAAATAACTCATTTTTTTATTTAAAAATTAAAATTCACTAAATTATGTGAGACACTGTACATACATATGTATGTGTTTACAGATAATAAATGATAAAAAAGGATAAAATTTCGAAAAATAAAAAATGGAAATTCTTCCTAAGAAAGTGAAAAAATGCCAAAATATTTATCTAATGTCTATTATGACACTTTCTAGTATTAAAATTAATCCATTATATAATACAATTTCTGGACAAAATCAGGCATATTCAGAATGAAAATAGCTTTAACTTTGCCTGGGTAGGATTTTGGTCTGGATTAATGTTTTTTTAAACAGCCGAGGATACTTCAACTCTAGCCTATTTCAAACATCACTAAATCAAACTTTTATGGTTGATTTTTAGTTTTTATTTTTTTTATTTAATTGATATTATATTACAGATCACAGAAAAATATAACTTCTATTGTTCTAACCACTACTTATGAGCTCGTGGACCTTTTTTGGTAACCCTTCAATTCAGTCTTTTCTGTACGAATAATCGCCCAAGGGAAAATCGCCGAAACCCTATAAATGAACAAACGCCTAATAAAGAAACAAATTCAAATTGGGCGATTGCTCACTGCGTTTAGGTTTTTTGACATGTTTACTATTTTTGGTGTTTGTTCATTGTGAACAATCACCCAAATTTTAAAAATGTAAAATTAGCCAATAATGTTTCTTGGGCGATTATTCATTATTTTAACATGTAGCAAAACAATTTTTCTTAATAGCGGAAAGTTTTTTAACTTTATGATATGTCCGAAATCGGCATATTTTGCTCATTTTGAATACCAAACAAACCTTATATAAGATAAATATTTATGCCAAATTTCGTCTCCCTAGGTTGTCCCGTTCGAACCCTATCCTACTTTTAATAGACGGACAGACGGACGGACACAGCTAGATCGACTCAGAATCTAACCAGGACCCAGAAAATATATACTTTATGGGGTCTTAAATGATTTTTTCGACATGTTACACACGGAATGACAAAATCAATTACCCCCACCCCCTTTATGATGGTTCATTCTGCTAATTGGCTGATTATTTACAAAATTTTGGGTTATTTTGTAAATTTTCTGAGTTTTTGTTTACAAGTACACAAAGACCCAAAAAATGGGGCCTTTGTACATTTTTGGATTTTGGGCGATTATTTGTACAGCCTTCAGTCTTACCAATTTAGCACTTTTTAAACTCGTTTAGCACGAAAAAATTAATCTAACAAATGACACTTTCTAGCACTTCTCGTTTTATTTTGGCACATTTAAAAAAAAAAAAAATAATAATAATAATTTGTACTTTTGTACTAAAAAATCAGTTTTTTTTTTTTTTTGTAAAAATTAAAACTGCAACTAAAATTTGGTGTTTTTAACCATCAAACAAACAAATGCGATATTTAAAGAGTGTGTTTTTGTAAAAACCAATACAAATATTTTTTTTAAAATTCATTTACTTATCTTTATTTATTGAATCTTCATGATATTAAGTGAACTAACAATAAGTATTCAAATCTTAAATCTAAATATTAATTT
Source organism: Protophormia terraenovae (assembly GCA_951394005.1). Classification (NCBI taxonomy): domain Eukaryota; kingdom Metazoa; phylum Arthropoda; class Insecta; order Diptera; family Calliphoridae; genus Protophormia; species Protophormia terraenovae. Next base: position 40,253,279 of record OX596076.1, on the reverse strand, counting down.
ATATTAAGTGCAACCACTGTGGGACGAAAAAACTTTATTTATTCAAAGGCTTTAGCTTCCGCGGAGGTCTGTTGTACAACAGATAAATTGAATTAAAACCAAATAATTTGATTTTTGTGTTTCAAAAATTAAAAAAAAAAACACTTGTTGAGCTTGAGGTCGGTTTTCCATAGATTATTTCGTTTTTCGATATCTTTTTCAAAAAAAAAAAATAGCAACAATAACTCTATGCAAAAACACGTCACAATGTCTCCACATTCAATATTATACTGTGTTGTGTTGTTACTAATTTTTTCTTAAAAATGATATCGAAATATCGAAAAATAAAATATTATATGGAAAAACTCACCTCAAGCTCAACAAAAGTCTTTTAATTTTCCAATACAAAATAGTTAAACTATCAAATTAAATTTTTGCAGTAAAGTAAACTATAAATATTTGCTTATAAGAAATAATTATGGTAAAATAACTCATTAATTTTTAAAAAGAGTTTGCAATTTAGTTGTGAACGAAACTGAATCATTGGTCATTGTGAATTATATCATTTCTAACAAACCAACGTGCATTTGTAATAAGTCTTAGTGTTTTTGATTGATACCTTTGTAAGATATCGACGTTAGCATAAGATAAATGAATCCCGTAAGTCCAAATGGGTTTTAAAATTGTCTTATAAAGTAGTAGCTTATTCTCCAATGTTAATTAAGACTTAGGACCAAGTAACCAATACATTTTCCTTGTTTTCGTTGCTTTCGTTTTAAAACTATGTGATATTTCCATGTTAATCTCCTATCTATATTTAAACCAAGATATTTAACACAGTTTGATTGAGGTATTATAACTCCATTTAAATTCTCTGGGGGCAGTCTCCCTCATTAAGTGTGTATGTCACGTGAAACGATTTGTCAGAATTATCTTTAAAATTCCAATTTGTTAACCAGTTATGAATTAGGTCAAGTTGTAACTGTACCGCATTAGAGGCCCCTGCTGCTGATTTATTTGTAGCTATAATAGCAGTGTCTCTGCATACGTCGCAATCATTAAATCATTGTTTGACGGCATATCTGATGTAAATAATGTGTAAAGAGTTGAACGCTCCCTTGCGGGACACCTGACTTTATTATTCCAATTTCTGAATCATCATCGTTTATGTTGACATAGAAAGTACGATCATTTAAATACGACTTAAGTAAAATATAATATGGTGCTGGTAATAAAGATTTTAATTTGTATAACAGACCATTATGCCACACTCTATCAAAAGCTTCTTTAACATCTAAAAATATAGAAGAGCAATATTGTCGATTTTCCAAAGCATCTCTTATTGTTTTAACAATCCTATGGCATTGCTCAGGCGTTCCAGAATCCGAAGCAATTTTTCAAACATTTTGGATAGAATTGGAAGTAAACTTATAGGCCTGCATGAGTTTATACAATTTTCTGGCTTGTTAGGTTTTGGCACCGTTATAATTTTGGCATGCTTCATTGAGTTGGAAAATGAGAAAGCCTTAATGCCGAGTTAAATAATATTGTAATATAGACTAAACCTTTTTTAGGTATAGCTTTAATTATATTGGCATCAATATTTTCATATCCAGGAGATTTTTTGGCGTTGAGTTTTTTTATTTCTGCTTCTATTTCCTGAACTTTAAAATGTTTTATAGGACGACTCATTTGGCATGGAACGTCAAGAAAATTGCTTATATCATCTGCTTTTTGTGTAGAACAGAAAGAGAAAGGAGTAAATGTAAAAGGAAAGTTTCTTTTTGGGCTCTTTTAAGGTATTTGGTCGCTTTCCAAAGATTATATTCGTTGTTATAAGCTGGACTTAAATTATTTAAATACCTTCCTAATGAATCATTTTTAAACTCTTTACATAGTTTGTTGCTCGGTTGAAATTATGTTTATCAATAGGGTGTCTAGTTCTTTTCCAAATTTTTCGAAGACGCCTTTTAATTTTTATAAGTTCTATAATTTCGAAAGAGAGTTTAAGACTTGATTTATTTATATAATTCTCTTGTGGAGTAGATATAAAAGCAGCTTCGTGAATTAATTTAGTAAGATTTTCAACAGCATTATCTAGCTAATACCTAGTTTTAATTGACACATTTAAATTTAATTTATTTTCAATAACTTGTTTAAATAAGTTGATGTTAGTCTTGCTGGAGAATAGATGGTTTTGATAGATCGACTTTTGCAACTAGTTCTAAAATTTAAAATGATTGGACTATTATCCGAACTTAGATCATCGCTGGATACAATATCAAGTGAAGATTCTGAAATTCCTTTATAAATAAAGAAATCTAAGAGATCTGGAATTTTATAATTATCACTAGGCCAATAAATCGGTCCTCCTGTCGACAGCGACTTGTATTGATTTTTAGAAATACATTTGAATAATTCCTTTCCTTTCGGATTTGACAAACGTGACCCCCACCAAGTATGTTTAGCATTAAAGTCACCACCAACTAAGAATTTAAAAAAATTTTTTGAAAAAATTTTCATACTCTTCACAAATAATATTGTACCGAGGTGGAAAGTAGAAGGCATATACAGATACATTATTGTTGTTGCAAATTATTTTAACTCCCGCTGCTTGCATGAATAGTTCAGTGAAAGGTTCTAAAACTTCATATTTAATAGTGCTTTATCACAACAGCAGCACCAGCGTGGGCTCTGTCATTAGGTTAGTTTGTTTGAGATTATATCATATCCTCTTATACGAATTGCAGATTTGCTAGTCAAGTGTGTTTCAGATACTTAAAGTATGTCTATGTAATTAGTTTTAAGGAAAATTTCTATTTCATTGACATGATTTGAAATGCCATTAGCATTCCACTCAGCAATTATAAGATATAATTGCATAGTTTTGTCATTAACATTGACATCATATTCATTAAGGTATTCGTTAATTCAATTTGTTTTGCAAGCATTGCTTCAATTTTTTGTAAAATGTTATTTTCACCAATTTCTGTGCCTTTGACAGCCTGAGCGTAAGTTAATGTGCTAGTGTTTTGATTAGGTAAAGCATTATAATTAAAGTATTTAAATTGTTGTCCAGAATTGTCTCTAATGTTTCTACTAGTTCGTTTATTTATAAGTTTTTGGTAGACTTCACACCCTTTGTAATTAGCAGTATGATTCGATAGATAATGTATGCATTGAGGTGGACTGTTAGGGGATTTTTTACATTCAGCAGTCGAGTGCTCGAGACTACGCACCTAAAAGGTTTTCTGCAATATGATTTTGTATGTCCGTACTGTTGACGTCTAAAACATTGGACAATATCATTATGTTTTTTTGGTGCTTCAACTTCAATAATGGCATGATTGAATGAGCGCATATTATAAATTTCGTTATTGTTCGGCTTGGGATCTAGATCCACACAAAAACATAGGAAGTGGTTGTTTAGAAGTACGGCTTATTATATTTCTTACACTTCTGACTTGATGACCCAAGTATAAAAGTTTAGCTTTTATATCCTCAATTGATGTAGATGGGTGAAGTCCTTTAATTACTACACTAAAAGCTCTTTCTTGCTTAATTTGATATGTATGAAACTTAATACCACTCTTTTCAAAATATTTCACTACTTGTCTAAATGAATCAACTTTCTTTATGCTTAATCGAATTTGTCCGTCTCTTAAAAATTTATAATGAAAGAGTTCGGAAATTTTACCAATATCTTCCACGTTAGGAACAAAAATTGGTGGAGGTTTGGGGGAAGTTTCTTGAGTAGATCCGTTATCATCGCAATCTTCTCCATTATCATCATGAGCAAGAGGAGCATATCGGTTTGAAGTGGATGGGCCATCATCAAAATGCAATCGTTTTGGTGCATTCAATTGGGGTGACTTATAATCTGATCTTTTACGAGTATTTACAGGCAAACTCTACCAACAGCAATCATCAGAACTGCTTTCATCACTTAAATTAAGATTATCAGTCTGCATTCCAATGCTATGTTGTTGTTCCTCTTCATTCACGTCACTAGTTATCATACTGGTATCCACACAACGTACACTTGTTGTTTTCAACAAGAATGTGTAACAATTGTACGTACATTGAATGTACGTATTTGTTATTCTTTTTCATTAACATTGATGTTATTATTTTTGTATATTTTAAACAAACATTTTTTTTAGTTTTTATTTTATTTTTTTAACAATTTGTTATTGTTTAATGTTAAAGAAATTGATATTTTTGAAGCAAAACAAAAACTGACTGTGTTATATTAAAAAAAAAAATAGAAAGAAAGAAAGGAAGAAGAAAAACAATTTTTTGTCATTGTCTATTAAATCGAGAAAAGTTGTTAGTTCTAACAAATTGTATTTTTGACTTATGGATTATACAAATTTATAGAATTTATACAGAATTTCTTCTGTTTTTTTTTTTTTTTTTTTTTTTGCCGATATTGTTAGGAAAGTAAGAGTTGTGAAATATTTTCGCACAAAATTGAACTAAAACATAATCACGAGATCATTATAATACAAATAAAAGTAAATTACCTTAAAAACTGTATACATTTATATAATAATAAAATATCATCTGAATACCTTCCAAATATTGAACATAATTAAACAATGAATTAAAATTTGATACTAAATATGTTGAGATATATTTTCGCTATAACTAAACCATATAAATATGTATATTTTATGCTCCAAACAAATCAGGCTTTAGTAGATCTCCGATGCTTAAAAATATTGTAAAGGCATTTTGAATATATCTGAAAACCTCTGAGATTTTATTAAATAAAACCGCAATCATTAATTTTTATTTGGGTCAAAAATAAAGATAATCACCTTTAATTTGGTATCATTAGAGTTTCCTTGGTGCAAAAATCTGTTATTTTATAGCGTTGACAAAATAACAAAAAACACTTCGGACTCCATCCTCTTTTTTAACTTTCTTAATATTTTGTAAAATTTTTATGAGATAAATTCCGCATGTTGTTCATATTACTGGCTAATTTATAACATATGCTTAAGATGTTTAAATAATTGTTTCAAACATACATACTATTTTACTTGCTGGGTTTTAGTACTAATATTTTATTAAGATATTAAATTGAATTAATACTATATATAAAGTCATTTCATATAAGTAATCTGATGAATTGTATATAAAACCTTATTAATGACATTGTGGTTAAGATATATGTAGTTCCCACACGGATTTTTATTACTCAGATATGTATATAAGTTCTTATTAAAATTCATGTTGTTTTCTTCCATTTAAGTTATTTTAAAATTCCCGGGAATTTCGTCCGGGTGGTACAAGAAAAATAGCAAATTTCCCGGGAATCCCGGGTTGCAATCTTTAATTTAAAGGTATTTTAATAATGCATACGATCGACAAAAATATCCCAAAATTATTAAACTTGCACTTGCTATTTAAAAAAAAAAAAGTGTTGGTAAGTTTTCTGCAGGGACGCTTCCAAATTTCTTTAATTTTAAATTATGGGAATAAATTTTTTGAAACATTTATCATTCCCAGGGCTTAATTAAAAAATAAAGTAGAATTTTAATTCAAAAAATTTCCAAAAAATCGAGGATAACAGAATGGGTTGCAAACCTTTGGTTTCTTTATTTGGATTATTTAATTGATATAATAAAATTATTAGTAAACATTAGTAAAAAATATATATTATTTTTTAAATTCGAAAATTGTAATTTAAGAGATTCTGAAATGTTGTGCATTTTTTCTTTTGGAATAAACCTGTTTATGTTAACTATTTTAGGTATGTCGCCGTTGAATGCTTTGACTCTGTAAATAAGTCGGTAAAAGATTCTTTAGATGTCCTTCAAAATCTTCAATGTGCAGAAGAGCCTAACATTCCTCAAGTGGAGGCACAGTTTCCTGATGTTTCGCAAATAAGTGCCCGTATTAAAAATTATGAATTTCCGTTGAACACGTTAATACAGCGAAATGAAAACATAAGCCAACGTCTGATATCGCGAAAAGCGTTTGCTGTTAGGATGATCGATGAACATTGTATTATCTCAGTGCAACACTTGCGGAAATTATTATTGGAACATGAAAAAGCCAAGGGATTAAAGGACGAAGTCTGTCAAAAATCTATAAAGCGCATGTTGTATCATATGAGCCAAAGCAACATTATTCGCATGTATGAGATTGTGTTACAACGGGAAGAAAATATTCGAATTTATCGTTATGTAACACATCCGAAAATTGACATTGATCATATTGTTTTAAAAAATGAAATTTTAAAATTGAAAAACAGTCTTTATTTATTGCTTGAGGAAAAGCGACATAAATTAATAAATTCGAGTCGCTACCAAAATCGAAAAGTCAAGACTTCCAAAAAATCAAAGTCTACAGAATTAAAGCTCAATAAAAACACATTAATACCATTGAAAAGCCACAAACCACCAAAGTTTTTAATATCGCGATATATGCATGAGTTTTTATTTTATATTGTAGTAGAACTGAATGAATGTCAAATACCTCTTGAGATTAATAAGGAGTTACTTCAAACTTGGCAGGTTTCTGAACCCTCCCTACGTATAGATGAGTATTTAGAACAGTTGGAACCAGAATATGTAAACATGAAAGCATATACAAAATATATAAGTTGGAGAACGTTCATACCACCCTTGCCGAGATATTCCGATAAGCCCGCTGGATGGGTGTACTTCATTGATGCTGTAGACCGTATGCCACTCTCTATATTTAATAAAATTTTTCGCATTGATAAAGGTGCAGATGAAAGATTAACAGCATTTTTAAATCACCCTATACGTCAACATTACCTGATGCGTCAATTGCCCTCAGATTTGCAGTGTAAAATTAGTCGCGTTCAATTGCAACGTGTATATACATCAGTGTTAAAACTTCTCAATCACATGGGTTTAATACAGGTAAATAACAAATTTAATTAATTCTCTAATAAAACCAATATAAGTTTCACTGAAAAGTGACAATTGTTTGATAAGTAACTCAAAATGATTACCAATTGAGCGGTCAAGGTTAGACTGCATGTTTTTTTAAGAATAATATTGCTCCTTTAAATTATGCTTTTTCGATTGAAATTTTAAACGTACCTAAAATTAGACATGAATACATCGTCTTGGCGAAAATTTAAATTATTTGTAACCTTTTATTATTATAGAGTATCAAAAAAAAAAAAAAAACGACTTTTATAGAAACCCGGTTTTCGGTTTAACAAAAAACCCGGTTAATTGGTTTTCTGTCACTTAAATTTTTTAACAAGAAAATATTAGTTTTTTGCAATTTTTTTAAATGAAAACCTAAGTTTATAATACGCGAGTTCAAGTTTTACTCTGCAAACATAATAAGTTTTGATGTACATAATTTCATAATTTAAGTTTTTTATTCATGTTATAATTACACCATTTTCAACAGTCATTTAGAAAATATCAATAGAAAATTAGAATTTTCATTTTAGATTTAGAAAAGGTTAATTGAAAAAGACAATTTTCATTTAAAATTTGGAAATGTCCAATTGAAATTAATATTTTTCATTAAGATTTCAGAAAAGACATGTTGAAAATTAGATTTAGAATTTTTAATTTTTTCTGCTAAACTTTTATTATATTTTCGGAACTTTTTGCTGTAATTCTAAGCTTTTATTATTATTAAAATATATTTTAACTGATCAGTCAATTTGGTTGATGGAGCCCATTTGGTACATATACAATACAGTGCCTTGATTTGTATGGGGATAAAAAAATTTAAGTTTGATATGTTTTAAACTAATTTCCAAAATATTTCAGTTCAATTATTTAATTTACGTAAGCTGGACTATTTTTAAAATACCTCAAAAAATATGGTTTTCGATCGACAATATACATAGTTTTCAACTTTTTGTCAAAAAAAAAAAAAAAAATTACAACAAATGATAAAAAAACGACGTCTACAACAAATAGAACAAAAACTAATTTAATATTTGTTTTCATTCTCGCGAAAATAAAATTTTAGTAAAATTTTCAATGATTTTATTTTAAATAGTATATAATAATTATATTTTAGCGTATCATTGGAGTGCTCTCATTAAGTACTATTGATATGTGCATTCATTTAACCCTTTAGTTGCACAAATAATATTTTGGGATTTCCGGTCGATAATTGGTTAAGTTAATTTTTATACCAAATAAATGGTTAGTTTTATCAAAAAAGTGGCGAATTGGTGTAATTTCAAAAACTCCTTTTTACTCGATTATTATCACGGTTTTAAATGAACTTAATTTATTTTTCACAAATTTATCAATATTTAAGTCTAAGAGCTCATTTACATTGGGGATTTTCCCTAGAAAAAATCGCTGCAACTTTTACGTTTGTAGGCAAGAGGTGTAGAGAGGCAAGCGGGTTAAGAAAAGTTGCATGTCGTCGCAAAGCCAAAAAATTTCATGAAATTTTTTCAAATTTATTTTAAATTTTTATGATTTGTTGTTTTTTGTCAAACATTTTTGAAAAAATTTCACAATACAAATTTATATGTGTAAATGCAGAAGGGATTTGGAAGCAACTTCAAAGCAAAATATCATTAAAAAATCCTGCGATAATCCCCAATGTAAATAGGCTCTAATAAGTACTTCCATGCGACTTATTCGCAAAAATTGCTAATTTAACCTTTTGGGAACTAAATGCATAACATCTTTAATAGTAACAGGATATACCATTTCTATGGTACTTTAAAACCTAATATATTTTGAAAAATTTCTGAAATATATAAAATTACATGTGAAAAAAGAAAATATGATAAACGAGAGAAGAAGATATAGTCGGTCAAGCCCGACTATATGATACCCTACACCATTTCGATCCACATAATTTTGTTTTTACGTATATACAACTTACTCGTGTTAAATGTTAACATAATACTAACATTTGTATGGGATTTATGCACGTTAGTGATTTTCGGGAGAGGAGTATATATGGGAGCTATGGTCAATCATGAAATTTGGCAGACAGATTTTTGCTGATATAAAACTTATTTGTACTAAAACTCTATTCCGGGAGGACATTTGTATGGGGGCTAGGTGAAATAATGGGCCGATCATAACCAAATTCAATAGGCTTCGTCCTTGTGTTGAGAAAAGCATATGTACCAAATTTCATCAAATTATCTTAAAAATTGCGACCTGTACTTTGCGCACAAGCTTTACATGGACAGCCAGCCGACCAGATGGACGGACGGACGGACATCGTTAAATCGACTCAGAAAGTGATTCTGAGTCGAACGGTATACTTTAAGGTGGGGGTCCGAAGATTTTTTCTCTGCGTTACAATTTCTGCACAAACACATAATACCCCAACCACCTTTGGTGGTGTAGGGTATAAAAATGTTAGTAAAATCTTAATATTCCGCGATTGAAAAGAGGTATAATAATTATTTAAATTTAATGAAATACGTAATTTCAGAGGTGTTTTAAAAATGGTCCAGCTCACGTAAATCTTAACATTGAGATGTAATATTTTGGTAATTATATAAGAACATACTAATCTTCGTTTCTAGAGGGGTACATTTGCAACTTTTTTTCGTAAGGCACTTTAATATACAACATCATGATTAATGAGTAATTAATTGAGTAATTCCATTTTAAATTTAAAAAATTTTGAACCTTGATTACCGATTTGGATAAAATTCGGTGCATATATAGAGGAGGACTCATAATCATGTAAAATCTATTTTATAAATTTTTATTTTGAAAACTGTGGCAACTCTATAGCTTTAAGTGTGATAAACTGATTTTTTTAAATGGCTAGAACTTTTGTTGTATTAAAGATATTTAAATATTTTATTTTTTTTTGCAATAAATTTCTCAAAGCTTGTATTTTAAGATGTCATATATACATTTTTTTGAACACATTTTTTTTCTAAAAATTATCTTTAAGGACGTTTGTCTTATAAAGTCCATCTTCAATTTTTTTTTTTGTAAGAAGCTCTATCGGTATACTTACTATAGACAAAATTTCGGAGAGGCCAAATTTTTAAAATGGAATGACCCAATTATAAATATATTTCATTTTTAATGTGTACATAAATACAAATACAAGAAGCGTTATTAACCATAAATTTAAACGTTTATATATTTTTTGCGCACTGAATATTTCAACTTTTTAAACATAATTATCCAAGTTAAATGAGCTATCCGTCATTTTTATTGTATTTTTATTTTTAGTCATGTAATTTTTCTTTTTTAAACTCTTTTTCTGAGTAAAATTACATAAAAAGATAAAAAAAAAATGCTGTTTAGAAAAAAAAAAAACCGGTTAAAAAAAAAACGAGGATGTGAAAAAAACCGAAACCGACAGCGTTTGTAAAAAACTGGAAATCGGTTTTGGATACTCTAGTATTCACCTCAGAAATTGTAACTTGCTGCAAAATTTTGAGGTGAATACCTTTAATATTTATTATCGAGAGTTCTTTTCGCAATAAAAAAAAGAAACTAATACAATTTTATAAAAAAGGATTACATAAAAATGGGATAGTAGTAATCTAATTTTAATAAAATTACACTAATTTTATTAAATGTTATATGTTTTTCAAAGCTTGTATTTCTTGAAAAACGTACATTTCGGAGGAATATACCCATTAAAGGGGGTTTTACACTATTATACTTTATCTTAAAACCAGAGTTTCATTTTCTATAATACATATTTAAAAATGTATTAAGGAAAGTATTATTAAATGACATATTTTTATTTTCTCTATTAGGTTAGGTTAAATGGGCATCCAGTAAATACTGGATATAAACAGCTCACGTGGGTCCTATTGGTCACCTTGTGTTACACAGGGTATCATGTGGAGTTGTTCACATTTGCGTAAAAAGGTTCGGATAAAAGATCTGATCTGTCTGATGTCGATTTCAGACAGATCAGAAAACGCATGCATATACGGACTACCAAATTCCGAAGTCCTAATACCATGAAGAGCAGGACAGTGACGTAGAAGATGCTCCACTGTCTCTTCCTCATCTAAGCAACTTCTACAACTTCCCTTCGTTATAAGGGAGTTCAGCTACCCAGTGTCCCGTGACAATTGCTACGAGTTTCCGTAGCTGACGTCTAGGCAATCCCGGTATATTGTTTGGTCGCGAGTGATCATACTGGGGCCATATCCTCCTCGAGGTAGGGCATGTGGACTCATTTGTCCATCTTTGCTGAGATATCCTCGACAAATATTGCAGTATCATAGATCTACAAGATGACAGCGGCACACCCACCAGTTGGTCCATTTCCCCGTTTCGAAGGTGGAAACCAGTTCTGACCAGTTCGTCCGCAATAATATTTCTCGGGGTGTTTGAATGACCCCTTATCCAGATCAACTCTAGATTTGAATGTCTCGCCATCTCATTTAGACATGTCCGGAATTCATGTACCAGCCTGGATGTCGAGAAGACACCCGAGAGAGATTTAATCGCGGATTGACTATCGGTACAGATTTGTATATTCAGAATATCCTATAATACATTAGCCAATTTACCGCTCTCTTGATGGCCGAGATCTCCTCCTGAAGGAAATGTAATCACCCCCCAACCCCTCAGTAGATTTAGACCCATCAGTATAAACTTCAACCGATCCAGCTGTTATAGTGGGAACAGCTAAAGTTGATACTGAGAAGCCTCTGTACAGAAAGGGTTTAGGTATACAATAGTCCATATTGTCTGGGATGTCTACCAGAATTCCCAAGATGTTCGCATGGCCATAGTTTCTACCGTTCCATGCACCTATGGTGGCGACCTGTTTGGCCATTAGATCAATCGGCATCCAGTTCATTAAAACAAATAATGCCCTGGATGGTGTTGTACGAAGCGCGCCTATGATTAATAGCGCTGAACTGCGCCGAACCTTGTTGAAAATTCCACAAAAGGTGGGTTTCTCCATCGCCTTCCACCATACTAACGCTCCATACATAAGTATGGGCTTGATCACCATGTCGAAGAGCCATTTTGTATTCCTAGGATTTAACCCCCAAAATTTACCTATGGCGTTCCTACACATATAAAGGGCAATGTTTGCCTTTGACGCTCTAGCCTGGATGTTCTGGATATATAGGATAGTTTGGAGTTCAGCATAATGCCTAGGTACTTCGCACCTTTAATTCAGTCCCGTTTAGGCAGGGGAGTGGGAAAGATGGGATCTTGTATCTCCTTGAAAAGAGAACGCTAAGGCCGCTGTTTATACTCCATTTACTGAGTAGACCTAGCGCAGTTTGTAAGCGGTGGGATATGGTATCTAGGAATTTTCCAAATACAGCCACCGAGGAATAAAGTTCCAAGAGCATTGTATTGATGGCGATATTCCACAAAAATGGAGATAAAACGCCACCCTGTGGTGTGCCTCTATTTACCACTCTATAAGTGGTAGCCGCTCCCATATTGGAGATAAAAACCCTGTTGGTAAGAAGTCTCCATATGATGCTAATAGCCGACTGATGTATATTCAGTATTTCCAGAGCAAATTTAATTGCCTCCGTTGTCACATTATTGAAGGCTCCTATATCAAGAAAGGCCACTAATGCATATTCTTTGTGCTTGAGAGCATTTTCTATATACCCTATAATCGAGTGTAACGCCGTCTCAACTGATTTACCTTTCATATATGCGTGTTGGGATGCTGACAATAGGTTGGGGGTCGATTGTCCTACGAAGATGCAATTAGCCTTTCCAATGTTTTCAAGTGGTAGGACGATAGACGATAGAAGTCTTAACTCCTTTCGAAATAAAGACAACCTTGCATCTAGTCCATGACTCATGATATGAGCTAGACAGACAAGCTGAGTAGATCCGAAGTAGCCATGGAACTATAACATCCGCATTATATTGCAAGTCTGCAGGTATAATGCCATGGGTGCGGGGATTTAAAGGGGGCAAAACTACCCAGGGCCCATTTTAGCTCATCTTCCGTTATATGAATCTGAGCGTCATTAGGGTCATCTAAAACTACCGCAGAGCACTCCCTTTAGGCAGACTGCCAGGAAAATGCGCATCCATTAAGTCATCTAAGGACTCTTGGCCGCTAGTTGTCCAGCTGCTACAAGGTTTCTGTATGTAACTTGGAAAAGAAGGGGAAGAAGCCAAGAAGAATTTTGCGTAAGCGACTTGTCTCGGAATGGCCTTCCACGCCGCTACTGAAGATTGTCCAATATTTTCGTTTCGCATTTCTGATTTGGTTTTTAAACCTATTCACTTAGGATTTGAAAGCAGACCAGTTACCCAGTATCTTTGCCTCATTAAATAAACGGCGACATTCTTTGCTTTTGTTACCTATTTCGGAGTTCCACCAGTGTGGTTTACTCCTACTTCTTAAGACCTTAGGTGTACAATCCGCAGAAGTCGCTCTGTCGACAGAGGATTCAAAATCCCGACGAGTACAAATGGTCGGTGGGTTAGGGAGGAGTTGGGACAGAATATCATGTTGTTCTGTCCAATTTGTTTTCCTCCTATTTTGAATCGGGTTAGCCCCAGGTAAATGGACTTCCAAAGTGAAGTCAATGTACAAGTGATCCGAGAATGAGCAGTCATTCGAGACTCTCTATTCCCTGATCATGTCACATACTAGCGTAATATCGAGAACCTCCCTTCTATTAGAAACTACAAAGGTTGGTTCCTTACCAGTATTCATTAATTAAAATATTTAAAATGAAAAACGAAAAATTAACAGAATTAAATAAAAATAAAACTAAAATAAAAGTGTGCCGAAATTTGCTTTAAGAGCAAAAATTTCAAGATTTCAACACACAAAGTATTGTGAAATACTAGTCAGATTTTCAGGTTTTAGTTAGAACTAAAGTGGAAAAAATTGTCTGACTTTCTCCTTATGAACTATAAACAAGTCTATAAGTCGATATTAGTCGATTGAAATGCCAAAGCAGTCATTTTTTGTTCTTACTGCTTGGTGGAAAAACAAAAAAGTGCACAGAAAAAATTATGGATGTTTGGCTTTAAATAAAATTTTATAAAAAAAAATGTTTTTGATTTTAACATTTTGTTTTGTTGATTTTTGTTGTTTTGAAATTACTTTAAAATGAATTAAAAAAACAAAAACAATTTTTTTTTTTTATTTTCACATTTTTTCATAAAAATGAAAATTAAATTGTAAAAAGCAAGAGCATATGTATAAAAACCAACGTTTGAAGACTTCCTAAGGTAAGTTATCTTTATTTTGGTATAGATTTTCCAAATAAAATTGCTAATATTATTTATCTTCTTTCAGATTATTTCAAAACATATGATCTTCGAGATTAAGTGGTATCAAGATTAAGCAAAGGAATTGGTAGAAATCTTGTTATTTTATCACATAGAACACTATTATTATAATGTGAATAGGTCAATGTCTATTAGTTCTCTCATAAATCTCTTATGAAAGAACTAGTGGTATATGTATAAAAGTATTGTATAAGTATTGACCAAAATGTACATCCTTAGTGTGTAGTTCGCATATACATATAACGCTTTTGTTTAATTGCATGGAAATAGACTGAATGACATTTAAATATATTCCTAAATTGTAAATGGTAAATAATATTAAATTGTATGTTTTGTTTTCAATTTTAATAATGATTTTTCTTTCTTTTAGCTTTATTTCTTTAGCAATTAAATGTGGAAGAAGAATCAAGTTTTAAATTTTAATAAACTTTTACATATAAAAATATGTATATGCAAATGTACATTAAATATACATTACTACATTATTTTGCTCAATTTATAGTTGTAAAAAAGTGTATAATTGTAAAATTAACAATAAAATTTTATAAAATAATTCTTATTAAACTTTTTATTAATTCAAGCATTAATATTGTTTGAAAAATAATTTAAAACCAGATATTATTTTTATTGTTTTTATTAAAAAAATGTTTGATTAATTTTGAAATTTTCAAATATTCAAATTTGTAAATAGTAAAACTATTTTAATAAGAAAAAAATATATATATATATACCCAGGAAAAATTTTAGAATATGTTCTAAAATCATTAGTTCTAGAACTGGTGTAATCAGAAGCACTCCAGATTCTTTAATAACATCCTCAGAACTAGTGGTATCACAACCAATTCTGATACTAATGGAGTAGAACCTTATTATGATTCTAAATTCGTTTTAAGGAATGTTTTAAAGAACAAGTGCTTAAGAACTAATTCCGTATGACTTCTACATCACTACTGATAACAAATTACTAGTTCTCAAATGACTTCCTGGAACTGTTTAAAATACTTGTATACAAATTTTAAAAAATTAAGAAAAGAGTATTTACAGTATAAAATTGATTTTAAAAAAGGTTTTTAGAAAATAGCCCATTTTAATAAAAAACTGATTCTGAAACCGTTCATTAACGCTTCTATAGAACTAGTTCTGAATGATTAAAGAACTATTTCTAGAACCATTCCAAAGAATGGGTACTGGCTAGCTAACAGTTCCACAGAACTAGTTCTGGAGGTGACAATTTAAAACGAAAATCATTGATCGTAACGCCAAAGTAGAACAAGTACAGGCTATTTTCATGTGTTCTGGAACTAGTTGTAGAATCAATAAAATTTTTCCTGGGTATATATATATATATTTTTTTTTTTTTTTTTCAATAAAATATTTACGAATTTGAATGTTAGATTTTACAAATTTAATGATAGGTCCGATTTCATTTAAAAATATGTTTAATTTTATAAATTTCGTAATAGAATACGAAATTTTATTTTTAATGATCTTATAAATATGATATATTTTTTCTTAAATAAAAAGTACAGTATTTTCCACAAGAACAGCGTGTGAGAGATACATTTTAAAACGGTTTGTTCCAGATTTCCTAAAGTGCTTTTATTGAATGTTAATAAAAGTGATTTGAACTATAACTAGATTAATTTTGGACTTATCCTAACAAAATTTAATACGTACATAAAACTTTCTGTGTCCAATATAACCTTTATACAACACGGGAATTGTACATACTAAAGTGTTTTTGGAAATGTCTTATACCAATTACACTGTTTAAAAAAATAAATGGATTCGATACGCTTAACACAAATCTGTTTTCAGTTTTTTTCCTATCAGTCGAGATTTTTTAACACGATTGGTCTATTATATTTTACTATAAATCGAGAACGGAGTAAATAAGCTTGATCTAATATCATTTTTATATCCGCTCAATAATTTCGGAGTTATTTTGAAATTAGTGTCCGAAATTGAAGATTTTTTTTACAATAATTTATTTTGAAAAATTAAAACATCAAAAATGTTTCAGTATATCATCTTTATCTGAAAGCTGGTAATGCTGCGAGTAAAATAAGCTATGTATCTTCAAAATTAATGCACAAATATTTATTCACAGTTAACTGAAAATAACCATATATGTATGTGTATACCTACACTGGTGGCAAAAAATTGTATTCATGTAAAAAAAAAGTAGGTGGATTAAATGGAATTTAACGTGTTAAATAAGAAACTGCTTTCACTTTTTTCTATCACGCATTGATTTTCTTTTATGGGTATGACTTCTATTATCCCGCCTTTAGGCAATCACACTTGTAAAATTTGAAAACAGTTTGACCATATAATTTCGAGTTTTTAGTATCAATGTAAATCGTCTTTGCAATTTTTAGCAGCAAACAGAAAATACTGCTCATCAAAAAAAAAAAAAAAAAAAAATAATACTTCATTTTTTAATATCGTACACATAATTTTGTCGGACTCATATAGCACACGAACAAAAGTCGAAAATAGTCGGTAAAAGTCGAAAATAGTCGAAAAGTCGACTATTCCAAAATTAAAAAAAAAAATCGAAAAATCGACTATTTAAGAACTGAAAAAGTCGAAAAGTCGACTTTTTGTTCAAACTACAAAACCCTAATTTTTATTTTGGCAATTTTGATGCTACTGAAATTTCTTTTATGAAGAATAAAGCACGTGTATGTTGAAGCATGTATAACGGGAAGGCATGTATTTGTATTTTATTTTAAATGTTATGAGTGCAGAAATACAATTATGAATTATGAAGAATAAAGCACGTGTATGTTGAAGCATGTATAACGGGAAGGCATGTATTTGTATTTTATTTTAAATGTTATGAGTGCAGAAATACAAAATGAATTGTATTTGATGTTTTAATTAAATTTCATTGACATTTTTAATGTTAGTATTTTAAATAAGTAATTACTAATTATTATTAAATATTATTATTGATTATTATGCATTTTAAATTTAAAACAAATTTATAAAAAAATCTATGCAAAAAATCGTTTAAATCAATTTAACATTTGTTTATTAATATACAAAATCTGTAAAACTTATTTGATTTTATGAAGAATGCTCCAAATAAAGCACAAAATAAAATGATTTGCTTAAAATATATGAAAAATTTGTTGATAAACGGCTATGTTCTGTATTTCGAAGTGATTTCAAATTAAAATTTAAAATAAAATCGATCTATCATTTTTACTCTGTTCTGTAAAGCAAATGAAGTCATATGTGTCTGTAACAGTAAATCATTTTTATAAAAAATAAAATAAAAATATTAAAAAAACATTTTTTATTAAATTTCATGGAAAACGAGTAATGCTATTCTAATTTCGGCAATTTTTAAACAAAAAGCAAGTTGGTCATTTAAAAGTTGTTCTACTTCAATAAAATTTTAGCCACTTGGATCTCTATTAATGTCAAACGTTCCAATTTACGTCAATAGTTTTGAAGGATGTTAATTCAATAATTGTGTGCAGAACACGTCTATTGTTCTGCACACAAGGAATGACTTCCATATTTTGAGACACAAATTACTGATTATGTAGTCCCTTCCAAGACACTTTATTGAGAGCATGTTTCTTTTTTAATTTGTTTACTTCCAAAGTTTATTTAACTACGTCCATGCATCCGTTTGGAAGTTAGTCTGTTCAAATAAACCTTTTGCGCAAGTTCAGGTTCTTTCACTTATTCCCTATAAAAATGACCTCTCGGAATAGGGTTTAAACGGTATTAATAAAATTTTACACAAATAAATCCATTATAAGCATAAAAAGTATGTCAAATTTTACAAAAATCTCACCCTAAAGTATCATTTTTAGATTATATTTATTCTATCCGTTCGCCAGGCAGACTGGGAGACAATGTAAATATGTAAATATGATCGGTCAGTTATTTCACGCAGTCTCTATACAAATATGCATCTTATTTATTAATTGTTTAATAAAATTCTCCACAAACAAGTTATATATTAGTACGTCGAATATCGGTTTATAACTGTGTCGCATAGCTTCCATAGAAGGTAACACACCCGAATATAACTTTAACGTGCACATATCTATATACATTAGTGTCCCGAGAATAGCGTTTTTCGAGATTTCGATGTAGGAACACCCGATGCATAAAAATTTGCTGAATATGGGAAAAATATTTAAACAAATTTTAAAATTGGCCTTCAGTTCCCTACCAGCGATTTAAAATCATGGGGTCCCATACATTTTGGTCGAAAAAAATGCATTTTTTTTAATTTTTAGACTTAAAAGGAACAAAATTATAAAATTCTTATCTATTTTTTTAAGAAAAATATGGAATTTTTTTTTTTTTTTTGCATGATGTACTAAAATGACGGTTTATGGACCAAAATTTTTGCGAACATTTTTTAAAATATTTTTTCTATAATTGGCTTAAAATTACGAATTTTTCGATACCCATTTCAACTCAATACTATTTTTGGACGAAATGTTCTAGACCCGTGACATTCAATCGCTGGTAGGGAACTGAAGATCAATTTAAATTTTTTTTTTAATATTTTTCCCATATTCAGCAAATTTTTACGCATCGTTTGAGGGGTGTTCCTACAAAATTTTTGTCTAATATACATCTATATATATAAAAGAGTAACGTGAAACCAATCAACATACAGATAAAATTTATGTCCTATTCATAACTTATCAAAAAATGAGAAATACAAATTTGGTACTTTTTAGAAATTCAAACGTTTAGGGGTAAAAATCGTACCTATTTTTGGTACTTTTTTCATAAAACCTTTTTTTATATTTATTGAAATATTCATATGAGTATTTTAATATGGGATACCACTACAATATAGAAATTTATTGGAATTCAATTTCGATGGGTGAAAAAAAAGTACCAAAAAAAGGGGTAAAGGCGGGAAATTACATTTTATTCAAACTTAATAATGAATTTTCAATTACATTAAACATAAAAACATGAAATTAAGAAAATGTAGTCCTATGTAGATAAGAATTCTCAAGAGTGAAATTTGTGGTACTTAAAAATACATGGTCCTGTGGGTAAGAATTCAAGAGGATGGACTTTGTGGTACTTTTTTCTTCTTCTATTGGTACTTTTTAGATTTTCTGTAATATTTAAGATAGAAACATGAAATTAAATACGCATGGTCCGATGTTGGAAAGAATTCATAAGGGGGAACTTTGTGGTACTTTCTTCTTCTTCTATTAGTACTTTTCGAATTTTCTATAATTATGAACCTAGAAACATGAAATTAGGGATATGTGGTCCTTAGTTAATGAGAATCCATAAGAGGGGACTTTCTGGTACTTTTTGGTACTTGTTCTTCTGTGGTGCTAAGTGAATAAGAATGCATAAGAAGGGATTTTGAGGTACTTTTTTGTTCTTCTAATGGTACTTTTTGAATTTTCTATAATTATGAATCTAGAACAGTGATGCGCACACACACTACTATACATTTGCGCTTGTGTGTGTGAAGCAGCAAAAAACTCTGCTTGATTTACATTGACATTAATGAGAGAGCAGCAGTCGAACGAAGTAGTTTATAGTGTACGTGTGAAGCAGCGTTGCGTAAGCAGCATTTGTAGTCTAAACTCGCGAGTCAGGAAATTTGAAAATTGTGCATCTCTGATCTAGAAACATGAAATTAAAGATATGTGGTCCTAAATGAATGAGAATCTATAAGAAGGGACTTTGTGGTACTTTTTTGTTCTTCCTATGGTACTTTTTTAATTTTCTATAATTATGAACCTGGAAACATGAAATTAAGGACATGTGGTACTAAGTGAGTAAGAATCCATAAGAGAGGTTTTTGTGGTTATTAAAAATGTTCCCACGGGAGTTAAGAATATTAGCTTAAGTTTATTATATGGTTTTTATAAAAAAAATCCGCTAACGAAGTAGCGGGTTTACAGCTCGTACCATATAAATGTTAGTATCGAGATAATAAATTGATAAAAATACGTCATTTTGAACACAGAGACCAAAAAAGACCCCTTCTGAAAATCACGAACAACTGGTATAGGTATCATATGGTCGGGTTTAAACAACAATAACCTTCTTATTTGTTAAAATTTAAAAAAAAATCTATATTTTTCTATTTAAAACTACATTTTTAATACATTTCATTTAGTCTTCTGCTTTCGTTTTGAAATCGTATACAAAAAGGTATTTTCGATTTTCAGAACATAAAAAAAAACAATTCATGAAACAAAGAAAAATCGAATGAAACCAAATTTTCGAAATTTATAAAACAAACTTCACATTAAAATGAAATGTAGAACATAGCTGAAAATTCTGATAATTTTAAATATCATTTTGAGTATTTAAACGATTTTAAAGACTGACATTTCATCTTATTCTAAACAAAATAGCATTCAAATGTTAGATAGAAATACATATGTTTAGACTTAAAGAAGAAATGTACATCGATGAGTATTCTACAAAAATTATTACATTAATGAACTTGAGCCTAAATAAAAAAATTAAAAATTATTATAAAAAATGTGTACGAAGTTTCTAAATTTCAGACAAATATTAAAAAGTGATAATTTTACACAATTTTCGGTCGGTTTTCTGCACAGGTTCCTTTTATTAGATTAGCTTCAAATTTTACATCAGTAAGTATTAAATATTAAAGAGAAGAATTGGGTCTATTTAAGTAAAAAAAGTAATTTTAAAAATGTCTCATATAACGTAGAGATAGTGTGCGAATAACGCTTAAATAAAACACACCATTAATAATTAATTAAAATACATTAAATTTCCCTGAAAAATTTATATTTAAAGATTTATAATTGTGTATTTTTGATTGTAATTCAAAAAATAAAATGAAATAATGTAGCAAGATGGGGAGTTTTTTTGCTGAAAAAAATAAATAAATAATTCAAATTTCATAGTTCTAAAATTAAAAACATATTTTTTCAGTGATGATAAGAAAAGAGAGATTTCGGATGTGTTTTTTATATACATAAAACCTATTTAAAGACGATTTCATTTATGAAATGTATTTACGATTAAATAGAACTTATTATAGCATTTGCTTATCGAAAAAAATAACAAATTAATTTAATTTTTTTTTTTCTTATTCGTACTTTGTGGCAATTTTAGACAAGCGAGCGCCTAAGTATAAAGGATCCTCTAATTATGTGGGTTTATCTTAATCGCCGAGCAAGAGTGCTAGATACGACAAATTCTGAAGCCGGCTACAAGCATATAAATTCGGAACGCGAATATGCACCGATCACATTTGAATTACGCAGTTTTGATGATATTCATAATTATTGGACAACATTGCAACGGATTTGCGTATATACAAAACTTGGTTTCCGTAGCAGATGTCAGGGAATGAGCGAAAGAATTAAAGAATTAAATTTTCTTAAATCTGTCGATTTTGATGAAGCACCATTACATGATTCTGGTTATCTACCTGGAGATGGTTTAGGAGCTGCTGGACTTTCGACAAATTTATTTGCACATACATTCCGTAATTGGTCCTGGTATGTACACGGCAGTAATAAAATGACTGTAAAAAATGTTAGAACTGGTCGCTCCGTCAGTTCCGGACTACGAGGAACCAGTAAAGTGGTCCGTGTTATATCGCGAAAATCGCGCCAACCACAATCGTTGGCAACGGTTAAACGTATATCCACACAACATTCAAATTCCAATAGTAAACGCTTAAAAAAGACTGCACCCAGAGATGCTGTTGATCGAGATGCTTTAAAAAATATGCGAACATTGCGGGTATCGTGGAGTAAAGCTGAAGACGAAATGTTAATGATTGGCAAAGCTGCATCGGCGTACGTTGCGGCACCTGTACCAGCCCTTGGCCTTTTAACTATTGGAAAATCGTGCCGTGATGCAATACGACATAGTTTAGGTATTTTTAATAAAACTACTCAGGCATGTTGTAGACGTCTTCAATTTATGGTGCGTCAAAAGAGACACATACCGCAAGTTCCAACCTGGCTTCATATGCTACAAACTGACGAGTATTTGCAAAAGAAATACGGCGAAAACTTTTTGCACCGATTGAAAAAGACATATCCAGTTCGTTCTGAATTTTGTGACGCATTAGCAGTTCATTATACTCTTATAATGTGCTATTTGTTTAAACTCGTTCATAATGCATACGATAATAAAACAAAATCTCGTTTTATTTTACCAGACTCTATACAAGAATTCCATAAACGATTCCTAGAACGTATGCCAGTTCAAACAGAGGAAGATGGTATACTTTATAAAAATCCGGAAACAGATTTTGATCTTCAAACAATTGTAGTTGAGGCCGTTTTGCACAGCAGTTTGTGTGCCATGCGTGACAAAACATTATACAATTTACAAGCGTTCGAGATTTATAAAAACTATTCAGAAGAAGTATTAGAGGCTGCTTTCTCTAAGGCTCGTTCCGATGGCTTAGCTGTCGCCATTAAACGTAAAAATATGAGTCTCTTGCCTAATCATTTATCAGGTCCAGCCTATGTTCTTTCGTCCAAATACAAACTAAAATTATTATTTCTGCGTATTCCATATGGAACATACGATGCATTTTATAATTATTTCGATAGCGGTTTAAAAGTTTTCTTTCAAAATGAGAAAAGCAACTCCAATTCAGGTTTAAATGCGAATTTAGAGTTGAAATCACCCACACCAGGTCAAATGTT
Organism: Protophormia terraenovae; assembly: GCA_951394005.1. Lineage (NCBI taxonomy): Eukaryota > Metazoa > Arthropoda > Insecta > Diptera > Calliphoridae > Protophormia > Protophormia terraenovae. The sequence goes on along the minus strand of OX596076.1, from coordinate 40,230,412 downwards.
CGTTATTGGCGAGGGATTGGCTCGCAATATATGGGCTATCAGTATTAAATTGCCGATAAATATTTTAACTGTCGATGCTGAACAGAACCAAACAAATGTGTCATCTATGGATCGCATATTAGACCACTACCAGAGTATTTTTGATAATGCGCCCCAACAAGAATACACAAAAATTATGGAATGTGGGGGCCAAAATGAAAAACAGGTGAGTCTTCGTTTATTTATTAATTTTTGTATTCGGAATACCGAAAAATCCCGGGAAATTATAAAATCCCGAATCCCGGTATTTGCAAAAACCAGTCCCGTTTGGCATCCCTAATAAATGTACAATACAGTCACACTCAAGAGAAATGTACAACACCATGATATAAATACATATAGTAGAATCATTTGGGAGAGTTAACATTTGAAATTCTTGTTGTCAGAAAACTCAAAAACAAAAGAAAAAACTTAAAATTCCCTTTTTATAAATTTCACGCAATAAATTACATGGATATTTGCTTAAAATATCCCAAATTGGGATTCCCAATACAATTGTATTTTTACCTGTTTGAAAAAAAAAAAAAAAAAAAAAAAAAAAAACTTTTGATGTTTTGTTTTGAGAGGACATAATTTCTAATGATTATTCCTTTTGTAGTTATATTATGGTACAACACAAATTCAACAAAAATTCATTACATTACAGCAGTGTTGCCACTGAGTATTTTTAAAAATACCTACACCTAATGAAAAAAAATCCGGTTTTTTCCCTACGCATCGAAATGTTTTACTCTACAAAAATCCCTACACATTTTTATACCAAATGAATAAAAAATTGCTTAAATATCAACAATATAGATTATACAGTGCACGAAAAAACCTAAGCATACAGAGTAAAAGTTTACATATTTTGCTACCTATTAATACAATTAAAATATGAATTATCTTTTTAGACACTGCAATCTAAGTCCATTAAAGGGTTTATGGAAAATGTAATATTTTATATGGTTTATTTGGAAAAATATAAAAATTTTTAAAAACTCCGAACGAAATAACCTAAGCATACAAAATAAAATTTTGAGATAATCATGATTCATTAGTCAGCATTTAATTAAAATAACACATTTTGGTATTATTGTTTCCCTAGTAATTGAACCCTGTATGATTTAAAATGTTTCATTGTATTAATGTAACAGTAATAGACGAAATGTCCCGTTTAATGTATTGAATTAAATAACAGTCCGCCAGGTTGACAGCATACAGAATATGTGGCTGCATTTTTTGTCAAATATCAGAAAACTAATCCTAAAAAAAACTAAAGTTACCGAAAAAACAGTCTTGAAAAAAGAAATAAAAAAATTTTAATAAGAATATTATGGATATAAAAAGAAGTATCGCCTCGCTAAATATGAACCATTTTTAAACTGATATTATCTTTGAGTCGTATTCACACATTTAAAAATTATATCCCAACATATAGTATGCGAAAATTTAAATCTTTTTACTCTCACAAAGCACCAAGACTGTCGTTCGCCCAAAATAAACGTTTTTGGACAAAAATTGGAGGAAGTTGTTCTTAGTGACAATAAAATATTTAACTTGTATTACCAGATGGTTCTTTCGTGTATTTTTACAAAATAAACCGCGGGATGAGAAAATCAGATACTTACCAAATTTCTGGTAGGATTTATTATAGAATATCGTGCAAATACTTACAATAAAATATTTTTAAATTGTTTTATAAGTACAGAAATTTATGATAAACGTTGCTTTTCATACAAAAAGGATTATTGGAACTTCCCCCCCCCCCCCAAAATGGATTTTCGAACTAAGAAAAATTAAAAATTTTATAATAGAAAAAGAAAAAATAAAAATTCTTTAAGAAAAATTTTCTTTAGTGAAAATAAAAGAAGGCAGAATGAATTTATCTTCAATAAAGTCTAAGAGCAGCCAAACTATGTTTAGAAAAAAGTATTTATCTTATTTTTCCTTCAAAATTTTAAGTAAATAAATTGGTTTTTAAAATTAGGAAAAATATAGTAAGTGCAATTCCCATATTTTTTCATTAAATTCAAGCATAAACTTTACATACAATTTAAAATTTTTATGTTAATAAAAAAATTATTGTATAAGTGCTAATTTCATCAGTCATATTGAATTTGCATTAACTAATGTTTTAATATTACTTAAAAATTTCGACTTCATGAAAAATAAATTTTATTTTATAAATCCGAATCTTTTCAAAATTTTATACGAAACAATTTTTAAATATCAAAAATAAACAAAAGCATTTTCACAGAAAAAATGTAATAAAAGTTAAATAACAAAAATTTTTCCCAGATTTTTTACACAAAATATAATATTTTTTCTAGATTTAATACATTTTACATATGATGGAAATTTTGGTTCACTATACAGATTTAATTTATAAATAAAGTACTAAAAGTCTAAAAGTTGAAATTTTTCAAGAAAAATCTCTAAAAAATTATTTTAGTTTATTAATCATTCTAAAAATTGTACTGAAGAAAATAAATTGGTTTTTCTTTTACTTTCCTGAAGAGTTGTTTTACTTTTTGTGAACAATTTTCATCAGGCACCGTAATGATTATGAATTTTAAAATAAAACTCAACAAATAATCATTATTTTTGATTTTTATTTTTTCGCTCAACTTTTAATGATTATTTTTGATTTTTACTTTTTTTGCTCACAATATAAAACAACATGAGAAATTAAACTGTAAAATATAAAAAAAATTCTTTTAGTAAAAAAATTTATTTATTGCAAATAATTTTATCTTTAATAAAATAAATAGATTTTTAATAAAAAATTTGATTTGTGAAAAAAATTTCGATATTTAGTAAAAAAAATCGGATTTTTCATAAAAAATTTGATGAGAAATGTATTTTATTAAAAATTGCGTAACAGTTTCGTTTTTCATGTTAAGTTTTATATTGTGAGCAAAAAAATAAAAATCAAAAATAATTTTTTAAATTAAAATCAAAAATATAAAAATCATTCGAATTTCGATAGAACATGTTTTAAAGATTATATTAAAACTTTTATTCGGTCGTTCCTTGTATCTGATTTTTTTGTTTAAATTTTCAAGAATAATGATTATTTTCTGTCCTTGATTTTCACATTTAGAAATTCATTTTTAAATATACTCTATAGCATTGAAAAATCACTCGGGAAATGACATAAAAAGCATCATAAATATGTTTTTTAATGTCCAATAATGCCTCTCAAAATTTGGAGTTACACATACATTTCTGTATTTTTTCTATTAAGCTTTTTGAAAGTAGAATAATCAAGTTTGTTGTCGTATTTATTTCTTTGGTTTGGAATTTCTGGAGATTCAATGCATTAGAAGTTTTCTGTAAAAGTCAACAAAAAATATGCAATCAATTTAAAAACATTTTTGTTGTGCACATAGCGAGATTTAGTTTTTTGCTTAAGATTTGCTTAAAATTTATGAAACATTTGTTGTCAAAATTTTTGAGCTTTTGAATTTTAAATATTGATATCTCATTTTATTGTAAACAAAATATTATTAAGACTTAAAAAAGAAATACGTATGTTCAATCTTAAAGAGAAAATTCCATCATTGTTGGAGTTTTAAAATATTAAAGTATTTTAATATAGTTAAAATCGTTCTTCCTAATCATTTAAAAAATTTTTAAATTTGCCTAAAATTTAGGGAATTTCGAGGTTTTTAGTTCAGCAACTAATCTCAAAATTGTTTTTTCAAATTTTCCCGAATATTGGTTAGTGATGTACTCAAGAATATAAACTTGTAGCAGATATCAAATGAAAACAAAGTACTTATTTTGTTCATATGTAACAAATTTTATGAAATTTAAAAATTTCCGAATGAAATAGTATTAAATTTTATAAAGTGATTTATTTAGATAATTTTAACTAGATTTTCTTCACGGGCTCCTCTTTGCAGAAAAAATTATTACCGTATATTTTTCAATTAACATATAATATATTCCAGTAAAAATTAAATTTAAATAAGATTTTATTTCACATTTAAATGTTTAATTCATTCAATCATCTACTTGATTGATTTAATACATTTTTTCTTAGATTTTTTTTTCTATTTTTAATTTTTTGTAGTTTTTAGTAATTGATATAATAATTTTGGTGAGATTTGAAAATTTAAAAAAGTTTTTTTTATGCAATGTTATTTACTAAGTTATACATTTGTTTATTGAATACTTGTTTCGGTGTTATCAGATTAACTTCAAATTTTACATCTAAGTAAAAAAAATTTATTTCTCACTTAACGATGAGATAGTTCAGTGTGCTTGACATCCTATTAGATTTAAATAGATTAGCTTTTTATGTTTTTTTTTTTTTTTTCAATGATGCATTATTTATTTAAATTGTTTTATTTTGAATTATTCAGGAGTAACACAAAAGTAAAAACACAGCTTTCGTAATTAAAATCCATTCAGTATTCCCTGAAAAATGTTTATTTCAATACATATTTATAATGTTGCATTTTTTTCTAATTAAAAATAATAATAATTATAAACAGGGCAAGTTTTTATATGCATAAAGAAATTGAAATATGCGCTTGAAATAGCACGAAAAAATTTTATAATATGCACAGAAATATGCAAAAATAGCATGAATATGTATATAAAAACCAACGAATTTATGCATTCTTATACATTAATGTGTAAAAAATATGCACAAATATGCATTTTTAACTTTCAATATCTAATAGATTTCGATGTTTATAAAAATCTTTGCAGTATTTACAATGTACTCAAAATAATAACAAACAATTTTTTGGAAATCATTTGATTGAAATCCAAAAAATCGCCAAAAATTTTTGTTTTCGTTAAGAAAACTAAATTTTATCTCCATTATATGCAAATTTATGCAAAGATTTAAAATATAAGCATTTTTTGTGAAATTTTTTTGAAATATGCAAATGCTTACTTTCTAAGCGAAAAGCTTGAAAAACTTGTCCTAATTATAAATAACCAGTTTTTCTGGCAAAAAAAAATGATTGGTTAAATTTTCATAGTTCAAGAATTATATATAAAAACATTATTTTTCCAGTGACAATAAAAAAATTTCCCCCCCCAAACGGTCCGGCTGGATCCGCGCCTGTAAGGAATCCAATTAGCTATAACAACTATTAAACCGCTATAACATTGTATATAATTTTAAAATAAGCATGCTAATATAATTTCTATGCTTAGGTTATTTCGTTCTACTCTTTTCAATTGCATCATATTTCTTAACAGTGATCTTAAGTTTTGTAATTTCAGTTTCAAAATATGTAACTGCAAATAGTTCAAAATAAAATGTGGAACATACTTTTTCGATATAAAATAAATAAAGTGGTTTTTCTTATATTTTTATTGTATATACTTAGGTTATTTCGCGCAATGTATATAAACAAAATTATTTTAACGTACTGTAATGGAAACAAATCTTTTCGTATAAAAATACTAATTATCGATGTCTGAGAATAATATTTATTTAAATTGCCATCAGGTCCAGCTGAACAAGATAAATTTATATTTAAAAAAGATATTTTAAAACAGTTTTGTCATCAATAGGAGGAATAATGATTATTGATTCTTGTATAAAAAATAAATACTGACCAGAGTAGTTAAACGTAGAGGAAGAGTAAGAATAATGAAAAAGTTGAAGAAAAAAAAAACAGTAAACATGTTATTAATCAAGATGTTGTCAGAGAATTCAATACCGCCATGTTTCATGATGGTTAGGTAATTTGTAGTTTCCGCTTCAAGTTAACGAATTTATAAAATGATTTTGGGTTCTTCCTTACATTAAATTTTACTTTAAATATTTATTGTATGCATGTTGGTTAGCAATTGTATATATGACCTTTAACACTGAATATTTTATATAATTTATAGAAGAGAAATTTACTTTATAGAGTTTATACAGCTTGTTGTTTTTATACCCTACACGACCAAAGGTGGTTATGCGTTTGTCCTGATGTTTGTAACGCATAGAAAACGTTATCCAACACCCACCAATCGACTCAGAATCACTTAAAATCGGTCCATAATTTACCATATGTTTTATATTCCACAGTAGTCCAGTAAAATTTATCGGTAAAATTTTTGGAACAGAATCTAGAAAACAATCATTAAGGCATTTGTAAAATGTGTTTATGCAAATATTTATATCATTACAATAAAAGAATAATATAATCCAATTAATTTTGGATAAATGAAGTTTTAGATTTAAGAAGTAAGTACTATACACAGCCGATTACACCTGAGTGTAGTACGTGTAACTTTTATGATTTTATAATAAACTAGTTTATTGTACATACCAAATTTTAAAGAAAATGAAAATGTAAAATATTTAAAACTATAATTTTTAGGTCGAAATTTTTTGGAATTACATGTATAAGGTATGAACCGGTTAACCGCAGTTAAACATTTAAAATTAACCGGTTCGCAAAATACTGAAATTTGAAGAAAACCCGTTTTTCTATTATTATTCACGAGACTTTTTTGTTTTCGCGAATAAAAATCGTTTGAGGTTTTAACATCTACTTTTATTCTGTAGATATCTATATATATATTTTGCTAAGCATTTTTTACTTTCCAGAGCTTTCTGAAGCTCCCAGACAACGTAGAAAATTAAAATTTGGCTTAGTTATGCAACTTTGCATCCTATGAATCCTAACGGAGCCGGATTTTAAAATTTTTATCTGGAAGCGGAAATAAGCTAATTTATGTGTCATGGTATGAATGGTAGAAAATTAAAATTCGTGTTGCTTATAAAGCTTTTCATCCTACAAATCCTAGCGGAGCTAGATTTTAAAATTTTTATCAGAAAGCGGAAATAAGAGCGTATAAGCCTTATACGCCCGTATACATATATAGTCCTTATTATTTTTCACAAAACTGTATATTTAGTGTAGTAGAAAAAATTATAGAAAAAAAATGTCTTTCATATAACTTACAATTTCTCAGTAAAGAAGCGGGTGATTTATGTTTTAAATTAACAGTAAAGAAGGCTTCTTTATTTTCCAAACGTACCACATTTGCTTGAAAAAAATAATAGAAACAAATGTAATTATACTAATAGTTTCTAATAATAATAACTTTTGTAATAACATAGAATTTAATGTTATATAAAATTTGGTAAAACTAGTCTCATTTCGTACGACTCCAACACATCGAAGATCCATAGAATTTATAAATTTGTAGGAAATTCCTAGCATAAGAAATAAAACCATCCTGGATCATTTCCCACCATTGCTGGCATAATTGCACAATTTCGTAAATAACAAAAAAATAATATTGGTTTAAAATTGTGCAAAATTATGAGTAATAAAAGACATATCTTGGAATCACTTGCTGAAAAAATGAAGTGTTTATCGGTTTTAGTTTTAAAATATAGTCGTTTAAACATTACTATTCTTGATAGTATTCTTAACAAAAAGCGTGATTATTATTATTTTTTTTAAGTGAATTTTAGTAAAATTTTCAACTTGTCTCTTATTTGATGATAAATTTTACATTGAAAATTGATTTTATTATTTCAAAATATGAACAATAGTGCGAAATATGTAGAGTTGATTCTTGCGGTTAAAAACATGTTTTTTGGTCCATACAATTATAAGTCCTTAAGATATTTTGACGCCATCTAAATTTTAGTATTTAGCTAATAAAATGCTTTCATTTGACATCAATATTAACATCATTTATACATCGGGATAGTTGTCAGCAAGCAAGATAAGTTTGGAGATGAATGCCACTATAGCCGATATAAATGACGTTTCTTTAATTATACCCTACACCACATTTTTTTGCGCAGAAGTTGTAACGCAGAGAAAAAATCTTCGGACCCCCACCTTAAAGTATACCGTTCGACCCAGAATCACTTTCTGAGTCGATTTAACGATATCCGTCCGTCCGTCTGGTCGGCTGGCTAGCTGGCTGGCTGGCTGTCCATGTAAAGCTTGTTCGCAAAGTACAGGTCGCAATTTTGAAGATAATTTGATGAAATTTGGTACACATGCCAAAGACGAAGCCTATTGAATTTGGTTATGAATGGCCCATTATTTCACCTAGCCCCCATACAAATGTCCTCCCGGAATAGAGTTTTAACACTTATAGATGCCTTAAAAATAGGAATATTTTAATGAAATTTAGCACAAATAAGTTTTATATCAGCAAAAATCTGCCAAATTTCATGAAGATCGGTCCATAACTGACCATAGCTCCCATATAAACTTCTCTCCCGAAAATCACTTACGTGCATAAATCCCGTTAGTATTATGTTAATATTTAACACAAATAAGTTGTATATAAGTAAAAACAAAATTATGTGGATCTTAATGGTGTAGGGTATCATATAGTCGGGCTTGACCGACTATATCTTCTTCTCTCGTTTTTTTATGAGTTTTAGTCGTTAACATGATTCTTTACAGAAATTTTTCGAAAAAATTCAGAACAAAATTTTGGAGTTTGGTGAAAATTTTCGAAATTGCATAAAATTTTTTAACGCCATTTTGACTACGATGAGTCATTTAATAATAAATCCAGTTTACGAGATATATTGGACAATTTCTATAATAGCCGAATTTATCTGAAGCGAAAAACATACTTTTACAAATATTTGCGCTAATTATATGAAAGTTTGTCTGGTTTCCTGACAACGAGATATATATTAATCTGTAGGTAATCACTTCGTCTTTAAAATTCTGCCCTCTAAAGTTAAATTAAAAAAACTGCATAAAAATGGTTTAATTTTTATCACTGCATAACTTTTTAACTGATAGTAAACCGGATACTTATTATTAGTGGGCGGATTTTTATGCATTTATTTTTTGAAAATATGCCCCAATAAAATGCACTTAAAAGTTCAAAATATACCATAAAAAATTAAAAAATATGCATTTAATTTTTTAATATTTATTAAATAAAAAGAAAAAATAAATAAGTTATTCTATAAGAAAAAACAAACATCAGTCCATCTTAAGCTAAGAAATGCAATACATTTTGTATTTTAATTAATTTAAGACATAAATGTCTTAAAAGATCAATACGAATTATTTGTACTTCTTTAAATTTGTACTCATTAAGATCACATTTTTATTAGTGACATTGAGTTTAATACAATCTTAGTTAGATAGGTTTTTATTTATATACACAAACATATTTTTTACTAAGTTATCAAATGTAAAATATTGTCTTTTTTGGCGTACATACATAGAAAACGAGAGAAGATATAGTCGGTCAAGACTAGGGTTTGGGGTTTCCCGTGATATTTTGTTTCCCGGGAAACGGGAATAAAAAATTCGATTTCCCGGGAATTCCCGGGAAATTTAAATTTAAAAAAAGCAATGTTTTTTTTTATAAAGAATGTAATTTTTTCTATTCAGTACTATAAAACAACATTATAAATCAAATTTATGATTAGTTAAGGTGGTTTTACACTATAATACATTGTATTAATACCATTAAAAACGAAAAATTGAACAGAGTTGACTCCAAATAAAAATATGTGCCAAAAAATATTTTTAATCATTCAAATTTTCTTCTATTCAAATCTATTACGAATTAGATTTAGAAAATATTTTTTGGTTCATTTTGTAAAATATTAGCTTTGTTCATGTACCTAAATTGGACCATGCGGGATCCCTATTTTACCGAAAAGTGTTCCCGTACTCCAAAATTGGGAAATAATAGAGATTTTAAGAGAATAATGTTCTACTTCTTGCACGAAATAGCCCAGACTATATCTTTGGATAGACATAGTAAATAGTCAAATAAACAAAAAATAAAAATATACAAATAAAAACTTTGAATGAAAATAAATAATAAATATTTAGTTTTTGGTACTAAGAAGCAAAGGTTCGAAAGAATTAATTCTTTAATTCACTTTTTAAAATGGAATTAAATTATAAAGAATTATTAATTCTTTCAAATAAATTCATTATAATTAATTCTGAAGCTTAATTCCTAAAGCTTTTGTTAAAATGGAATTAATTCATTTGTGAATTAATTCTTTGGGAATGCTTAATTCTTTTGATTTCATTCAAATTTGTTTAAATTCAAACTATTACAAATTTAATTATAAAAATTTTCAACCAAAGAGTAACAAGAGACGAAACTAATTGTCAAAAACCTAAGTCGGTTGTCAAAAACCTAACTCATGCAACAACAAAATACATGTAATCAAATACATTTTGTTGTTGCCAAAAGAAAATAAAAACACATTTTTGTTTACAAAACAACAATTTTGTTTAAATGTCAATCGAGAATTTCGTCTCTATATGCTACTCTATGTTTTCAACCATTCAATTTGTACTAGATTGAATGAAAGTTTTATTTTTTAATTCTTTATATTTTGAACAAGTTTATATAATTGCAAAAACGATGTATGGTAAGCCATATTTACGTACACACATGTTTCGTGGCGTGCACTTCTTTTAATATCAGATATCGAGTACTTTTATTAGCTCTGTATTGAACGTATATTAAATTTCATCTGTTATTTTTACTTAGGTTATTATGAATGATAGGATTTATAACTAGATTTCACGGAGAACGTATTACGAGTATTATTTTTCTTTTAAACTGTAAAGTTCAGCATCTTTGTACAGAATCATCTTCCATTCTTTGTAGAGTTTAGCTGGATAGTAACATGTTGATTTTATATTGATTTTAGCAAAATACCAATGATTTTCAACTATTTTAATACTTATTTTCAAAGGTATATAAAAATAGAATTAAAGAAAAATATTGTCATTCAATTTGTAGTAGAAGGGAATGAAAGAAAAAAATATATCATTCAATTGAATTTTATTTTTTTAAGGAATTAATTCTACATTTTTTTCATTCATTTTGTAAAAGAATGGAATGAAAGAAAAATTGAATCATTCAAATTGAATTGTAATTCTTGAGGGAATTAATTCTCTAGGGAATTAATTCAATACAAAGTTAAGCCTAAAGAATTAAGTCTAGGAATTATTTTCTGAGGAATGATTTTAAAGAATGCTAAACTAAATTTTTATAAGCTGAATTAAGATTATACGTGAATTAATTCTAAATTGAATTCATTCTTTCGAAGCCCTGCTAAGAAGAAAGTTTCAATAAAAAAAAAAAATTAAGAACGTTGATATATGCTAAAAAATAAAATAACATTCACACATGAATTTCCAAATAGTTTGATGTTTACCTTCTAAATAAATTGTTTTTCGTGTTCCCGTATTTTTGTACATTTTTTAGAGAAATATCAGCCTTTTCTCATTTCACCCAAAAAAAATATATATATCGTCCATTTCATGAAAGATTTATAAAAAATGTCAATTTTTTGACGGAGGGTCATCCAATATTGTTCTTATTTGGCACGCATATTTCCTATGGAGCCATTTAAATATCCCCATTTTTATTTTTTTTGAATTTCAAAAAATTCGCGTATTTATTCACGATTTCAATTTTTCGAAAAGTCAAAATAATCGGAAAAGTGTGTAACTTTAAACATCAATAACTCTAAAAGTTGTTAACGGATTTTAATGATTTAAAATGCATGTAAAAGATTAATATGTCCTATTTTATTATAGTAGTTAAGAAATAATATTAAAATTTAAAAATGCATTCATAATGCTAATGCAATTTTTGGATGCATTTTTGAAAAATGTTTACCCTTTTCACCCATTCACTTTTGTGAATGGTGTTATGGAATGAAAAATTTGTATTTAAATGAAATTTTAAAATGGTACATCAACATTAAATGTTTAAAAGATTGTAGAAATATAAAGTTAAAAACTCGTGTATTCGGAATGTGATTGGACAAATAGGACTTTTCATCAGCGCACCGATGAAATGTTTTTCAATAATCTAAAATATCACTTGTATCTAATTTTATTAATATTTCGTATTAGCATCTAAAAATTCCTTTAGTAAATGTACAATTTTCACTTAGGCGATACAAACAGTAACATTTTTTCCTATAGGATTATAAAACTACATGAATATTAAATTTCCCGTTTTCCCGGGAAAATTTAAAAAAATTCCCGGGAATTCCCGATGAAAAATTTACGGGAATTCCCTGGATTTCCCGCCCGGGAATTCTCGGACCCCAAACCCTAGTCAAGACCGACTATATGATACCCTACACCATTGCGTATGACCATAAAAATTCGGGAAGTGGATTTATATTAGACCTGTAGACCAACACTTTTACTAAATCTAAAATAAAGCATGCAAGTACAGAATAATGCGTTAATAATAACATCTTGATGATTTTATGCATTATAGGGCGATTTCCAGAAGTGGGTTTATATGGGAGCTATGGTAAATTATGGACCGATTCTCATAAATTTTGGCAATGTTGTTTCTACTTATATAAAACTTATTTGTGTCGAATATTAACTTGATACTATCTTTCGTATGGGATTTATGCACGTTAAAGTGATTTTCGGAAGGGGGGTTTATATGGGAGCTATGGTCAATCGTGGACCGATTTTCATAAAATCTTGGGACCGAATTTCATTAAAATATTCTTAATATTAAGACATTTCTAAGTGTGGAAACTCTATTCCGGGGGGACATGTGTATGGGAGGTAAGTGAAATAATGGACCGATCATAACCAATTTCAATAGGCTTCGTCCTTGTATCATAAAAGTCCCACCTGCCAAATTTCATTCAATTATATTCAAAATTGCGACCTGTACTTTGTGCACAAGGTTTACATGGACAGCCAGCCAGCCGTCCAGCCAGACGGACGGACATCGTTAGATCGATTTAAAAAGTGATTCTGAGTCGATTGGTATACTTTAAGGTGGGTGTTGGGTAACTCATTTTATGCGTTACAAACATCAGCACAAACACATAATACCCCAACCACCTATGGTAGTGTAGGGTATAATGATCTTTCAACGTTAACAGAAGTGATAGGAGCGTATTTGAATAATTGTAGTTCAGAAGAAGAGTATTCTTCCAAACACGAAACATCATCTGAACGTAAAGTAATCGATTCTGAAATTTTTTTTTATTTTCTCAAATTATTTATTTTATTATACCCACCATCAAAAAGATGGGGGTATATTGATTTTGTCATTCCGTGTGTAACATGCCGAAGGAATCATTTAAGACCCCACAAAGTATATAATTTCTGTGTCCTGGTTAGATTCTGAGTCGATCTAGCTTTGTCCGTCTGTTGAAAGCAGTATAGGGACAACGTAGGGGTACGAAATTTGGCACAAATATTTGTCTTACATAAGGTTTGTTTGGGATTGAAAATGGGCAAAATCGGTTAATAAACAAAAAAGTTATGGGCTAAAAACTAGAAACACAGGGTGTGTCCGTTTCATACTTTTCTGCTGATATCTCTTAAACAAAAGCATGTACGACAACGAAATTTTTGTACAAATAGTTCGGGGGTCGATATAAATTCGCAAACCAAAAATGGGCGTGGTCCGCCTACTTTACCGCCCACCTCCCATATTAGGTGAAATTGTGTTCAAATAGTTCAAGGACCAATGTAAACTCGGAAACAAAAAATAGGCGGAGTCCGCCCACTTTACCGCCCACCTCCCATATAACATAAATTTTGAAAAAGTTGATGGTGGGTATATAGATTTGGCCGAGCCGAATATAACATTCGCTCTTTTTTTTTTTAACAACAGCTTGCAACTTTAATTTTATTTTTTCAGCAACGGGACCTTCTTCAGCTTCGGTTTTGCAATAGCACTATCTATTAAACTGATTTGAGTACTTAATGAATCGAAACCCTTTAATTTAGTAATAGCCTCAGAAAGAAACATTTAAATGACGACAGTGTTAATAACTTATTTGAGAATAACCGGAAAATGAGTGTTTAAAAAAAAGAATAACTGTTATGCACATTTTACCATAGACCGGATTATATAAATCGAGCATACCGTTCTCGAGTTATAGTGAAATATACTCGAGTAATCAGTTTATTTAGGGCGAAATATTAGACACGCCCGTAAAAAAATCTCGACCTGATGGGAAAAAACTGAAAGCAGATTCAGAGCACGAAAAAAAATTTTTTGTCGACCAGTGTTATTAAATATTATGACTAAAATTAATTTTAAAATAAACTCACAAGAAAAAACAACATTGTATGAAAAAAATTTAAGAAACCAAGGAAAAATTGTATTAGTTTTACCATATAACGCATGAAAATAGCCTGTACCCGTTACGAGCAATGATTTTTGTTTGAAATTGTCACCTCCAGAACTAGTTCTATAGAAGCGTTATCTAGCCAGTACCCATTCTATGGAACGGTTCCAAAACTAGTTCTTTAATCCATAATTTTTGATTGTTACATTCAGAACTCACGCCATAGAAGCGTTAGGGATGGTTTCAGAACCTGTTTTTTTTTTTATTCTAATGAGCCATTTTTTAAATTAATATAATTTTGTTAAATACTTTTAGTTTTTATTATTAAGTTTTTGAAATTGTCATTTGGGAACCAGTAATTTGTTCGGAGAAGTGATGAAGAAGTTATACAGAATCAGTTCTTAAGCACTAGGTCTTAAAAACATTCGTTAATACCAATTTATAATTATAAGATTCTACTCTATGAGTTCCAGAGTTCCGTTAGTTCCAGAATTAGTTGTGAAACCACTAGTTCTAAGAATGTTATTAAATAATCTGAAGTAATTACACCAGTTCTAGAACTAATGATTTTAGAACGTGTTCTAGACCATTTTGTCCCAGAACAATTTATATTGCAATTTTTAACAAACATAATATTTTTTTTTATATTAGAGGGAGAATAAAATTTAAAGGGTAACAATTTTTCAAAAATGTATCCTAAAATTGTATTTTCATTATGGATGCATTTTTAATGATAATATTATTTTTAAATTACTACATTTATAGTAGACATATTCTTCTTATATATGCAATTTAAATCATAAAAATCCGTTAACAACTTTTAGAGATATTGTTGTTTAAAGTTATACACTTTTGCGGTTTTTTGGACTTTTCGGAAAATCAAAATTGTGAATAAATTTACGAATTTGTCAAAATTCAAAAAAAATAATAAATTGATATATTTAAATGGCTCCAAAGGGTATGCGTTTGCCAAATATTAGCAAAATCGGAAGACATACAAAATGTTTTTGGGCGTTCTCCCGTAGAATGGATTTTTGTTATTGCTTTTTTGTTAAGAAAGCAATGCTTGTAGAGATTGCAACCCGGAATTTCCCGTCCTGGGATTCCCGGAAAATTTGCCGGAATTTTAAAATAACTTAAATGGAAGAAAACAGCATGGATTTTAATAAGAACTTATGTACATATTTGAGTAATATTTTTAGAAAGATTAAGCTAAAAATCCATGTCAAGGTTTTATATACAATTCATTATATGATTTATATGGAATGACTTTATATATAGTATAAATTCAATTTAATATCTTAATAAAATATTAGTACCAAAACCAAGCAAGTGAAATAGTATGTCTGTTTGAAACAATCATGTAGACATCTTAAACATATATTATAAATTAGTCAGTAATATGAACAACATGCGGAATTTATCTCATAAAAATTTTACAAAATATTAAGAAAGTTAAAAAAGAGGATGCATGGAGTCCGAAGTGCTTTTTGTCATTTTGTCAACACTATAAAATAACAGATTTTTGCACCAAGGAAACTCTAATGGTACTCAATTAAAAGTGATCATCTTTTTTACCCAAATAAAAATTAATGATGAGTTCTTATCCACTTTGGAATTTTTTTTTTTTTTTTTAATATTTGTATTTATTTATTGAATCTTCTTAAAAATAGAACTAACAATAAGTAATCAAATCTTAAATCTAAAAAATTAAAATTTATCTCGTTCAACCAATGTCAGGCGATAAACATATTTTCTGGTGCATTTCATATATGGATTAGATCTGACGTATTTCTTCTTTTTAAGCGTATGTGGCCATTACTTCTTAATATATTACGAGCAAGTGGGTTTGGGTGTGTTTCTAGCTTTTTTAGGTATGTTAATGCGTGCTTTTTTATTTCGTTAGTTACCAGAGGTACGCCGAGATCTTTATGGATATTTGAATTTTTTACATACCATGGGGCAGATGTAATTGTTCTTAAAATTTTATTTTGGCGCCTTTGAATTTTTTCAACATTAGAAGCTGAAGACGTGCCCCATAATTGAATACCATAGCACCATATTGGCTTTAGAATTGTGTTGTAAAGCAATAATTTACAGTCTAAACTCAACTTAGAATTTCTTCCAATGAGCCAGTTAATCTCAAGAGCTTTCAACTTCATTTGGGTTAACTTTGCTTCAATATGCGTTTTCCATGTAAGGCGTCGATCTAGATGCATACCAAGGTATTTAACCTCCGTTTGTTGGGGTATAACTTGATTATTTATTCGAATTGTTGGACATGATTCTCTCCTCAATGTGAAGGTTATGTGTATGCATTTCTGCTCCTTTATTTTTATCTTCCATTGCTTTAACCATGTTTCTAGATCAGATACATGATCTTGCTGGAGTATAGATGCTTCTTGGGGGTTTTCATGAACGCCTAGAATAGCTGTGTCGTCTGAAAATGTTGATATATGGGTTTTGCTATTTGTTGGCATATCAGAGGTAAATATTAAGTATAAAAAAAGACCCAGTATGCTTCCCTGCGGTACGCCTGCTGCTATAGGCTGGGGTGAACTTAGGAAGTCTCCTTCTTTAAGAATAAACTTCCGTTGAGTTAAATAGCTTTCAAATAGCTTATGTGTGTTAGTGGGTAAATTTACTCTTATTTTATATAACAAGCCTTCGTGCCATACCTTGTCAAAAGCTTGCGAAACGTCGATGAATAGAGCTGAACAAAATTTCTTTTCTTCAAAAGCCTTGGATATAACATTAACAAGTCTGTGTGTTTGTTCAATAGTGCTATGTTTTCTTCTAAAACCAAATTGATGATTCGGGATGCAATCAGTTCGATTCATTATTATGTTCAACTTGTTCATTAATAGCTTCTCGAACAACTTTGATATATTTGATAACAGGCTGATGGGTCTATACGATTCTACTTTAGTGTGATCTTTTCCTGTCTTAGGTATCATAGTAATCAACGAAACCTTCCATTCTGGTGGACAGTGTTCAAGGCGTAATATAGCGTTGAAAATAAAAAGTATTATACTGCTCTATAATGGGGTACAACTGGTGGCAACTCTGTCATCTGATAAATTTGGGGTAAACACATTCTTTAGATGACTAACGAATAGATTCCCCTTTTCGCTGTCATTTCTTGCCCAGCCTCCATTTGTATTACGTAGAGGAGGTCTGCTTAAAACTGGTCTGTTTAAACTTTTTGTAGCTCGACATAATGAGTAATTTGAATACGGTGTTGCATCTAGGTTTTCCAAATATTTAGTAAGTGATTCAGTTTTTTGATACTCTAGAAGCTTATTAAGGCGTTTTTGGCATTCTCTTAGTTTTGACTTTAGTTGAGGGGATCTATGGAGTTGCCACTCTCTTCGAACTCTTCTTTTTTCAGTCAAGAGCCGTTCGACATCAACAGAACAAATTCTATTGTATCTGTTTTGTCGGGGGGTTAGGGTAGCATGTTCAGCAGCAAGTTTTAAACTTTTTTCAAAATTATTGAGAGAGAGATCGATTTCTTCTGGAGTTTTTAACGATATATTTCCTGTGCAGTGAGTGCTGATATATTTTCTATATTTCAACCAGTTAATTCTAGTTTTTGATATCGCTAAATTACCTGTGGGGGATACAATTTCTCGGGGGTTAAATAGAGTAACAAAATTGGGTGAATGATCTGAAGATAATTCCAATGAAGATTCCACTTGAATAAGTTCCAATGAAAAATTTTTTACAACTGCAAAATCGATGACATCTGGTATTTTATTTGGATCAGTAGGCCAATATGTAGGTTCTCCACTCGAAATTACATTCAATCCCATTTTAGAAATTGTATCAAACAAAACACGACCTTTCGGATTAGTCAGTCGTGATCCCCAGAATGTATGCTTAGCATTATAATCGCCAGCTGCCAGGAAACGGGGTCCTAGTGATTTATAATAAGTTTCATATTGATTTTCCGATATTGAAAATCTAGGGGGTGAGTATATCGATGAAATCACTAAGTTTCGATGAAAATCTTCAAGGCAAATTGTAGTAGCTTGAAGATATTCTTCGCAAAAATCACACATTAAGTAGTGTTTAATACGAGCTTTTATCAAAATAGCCGAGCCTCCGCATGCTCTACCTCTGGGGTCTTTAGTGTCATAAAAGACATATCCATTCATCTTAAATAAGCTTCTTGAAGTCAAATGTGTTTCTGAGATTAACATTACATCAACTTGATGGTTTTTTAGAAAATATTCCAGTTCATTCTTGTGTTGGCGAATGCCGTTTGCGTTCCAAAAACATATTTTTAGGCAGTTCATGGCTTGTTTAGTAGAGCCTGCAATAACAATGATTGCATCTTAAGCATTTCCTGCATCATATTGCTCATAGAGTTTGTAAAATTATTTACAGATTGCACGAGGGTCTCTATTGTAGCTTCTAGCCGGGTGAAATTGAAAGCGGGGGTTTGCTCTCCTACTTCAGGGTTCAAATTAGGATTAGAGTTATTTATCGGCAGTGAATTTTTCTGTAGATTTTGATTGTCTTTAAGAACATTTGCATACGATGATGATTTTATTATATGGGGAAAATTTGACTCTAGGAACTTTATTGGTTGGTCGGGTGAAATTCTTGATTTCTGGGTTTGAAGCTTTTTTACAATTGAGTAAACTGGAGAACCTCTATAATTTGCAGTGTGGTTTCCTCCGCAATTGCTACATTTTTTTAACTTAGAATCATTTTTAGATTTGTCACATTGGGACGAGTTGTGCAACTCTCCGCAAGCAACGCAGACGGGTGGTAATCTGCAATAAGCCTTAGTATGATCATATTCCTGGCAATTTACACATTGGACAGGTCCCGAACGTTTATGCGGTTCTTCTACCGTAATTTTGCGATGCAGTAAATACCTATGGTTGTATATGGGGTGAGTTTCGCCTTTTTTTAGTCTCATATCACCGGGTTCGAGTTCGACTCGGAAGAGCGGTTGAGGAATTTTTTCTCGATTTCGAATATTCATTACATTTTTAATTTTAAAACCTTTGTCCTCTAAACTTTGTTTAACTTCAGTTGGATCAACAGTGGAGTCAATACCCTTTATAACGATCTGGAGACCTTTACTACATTTGAGTTGATAAGTATAAAAATTTTTCTTGCGGGTTTCGAGATCTGTAATTAACTTGAGAAAATCGTTTTCATTATTTACCTGAATTTTTGTTTCATTAATAGCACCTCTATTAATTGGAATTACGTAAAAAGAGTTCTCACCTATCAATGAGATCAGATTTTGAATCAAAATATTCGAATTCTGTTCTCTCAAAAAAATGGGGGGTGGCTTTGCTGATGTAATTTTATTCACGGGTTCGATATATTCATTCTGCAAAATTGAAAAACGATTCTCAGTTTTTGGCCTATCATTTGCACTATCTTTAGATAGTTTTGCCAAAGAAGCTAGTTTTGAGGACTTTCCTCGTTTTAAAACGGTAATATACCGGTCCATACCAACTTGAATTTGGGATTTAATTTCACTATTTTTAGTTTGGACTACCTTAGGTGTCACTCCAGTTATGGGGTTAATTAAATCAGTACTTACTGTGACTGCTGTTACTTTAGAAGGGGAATTGTACAGCATACCTTCTGGCGAAATTAAATCCTGTTTATGAACAGCTGATTTATTTTCTTTTGTTTGACAATCATCAATTGTCAACAAAGCAGGGGAGCAAGAACGAGCACGATTGCTTGGTTTGGCGGTCAAATATAAGCTGTCATCAATTCTTAAAAAAAAACATACAAATAAATTTGAATAAACCAAATGCACAGATTAATTTTGGTATTATTTATTATTCAGGCTTTTATTTTATTAATATTTTTTCAGTAAAATAATCGCGTCCATTCGCGTGTGATTATTTTTATAAGATTTATTAATATTTTTTATCCGTAAAAGCATAAAAAAATTATGAAATAACACGGAGGTAAAATAAAACACGTCTGCTTCGATTGGAACAAAAAACCACAAAATCTCAGAGGTTTTTAAAGTTTTTAAGGTAATTTACTTTTATTTGTATTTTAATGATCTCGTGATTATGTTTTAGTTCAATTTTGTGCGAAAATATTTCACAACTCTTACTTTCCTAATAATATCGGCAAAAAATAGAAGAAATTCTGTATAAATTCTATAAATTTGTATAATTCATAAGTCAAAAATATAATTAGTTAGAACTTACAACTTTTCTCGATTTAATAGAAAATGACAAAAAAATTGTTTTTCTTCCTTCTTTCTTTCTATTTATTTTTATAACATATTACTTCTGACTCCGACCAGTATATACAAATATTATATGGACTTGTGTCAGTTAGGCTGTGAAATAACTGTGAAAATATATTTATTAGTTTATGAGTTATTGCATTTTGAAAATTACAAAATTCACTTCGGACCACTCTCTAATAAACAAAAAAAAAAAAAAAAAACAAATTGTAATAAAATTTTATTTTATTTTGATGACCGTGTAGGAAACTAAAATTAGTTCTAGATATTATATATGATGTTCAAAACTTTATGAAGGTACGTTAAAATTTGTAATATATTTTTGATATTTTCATATATTGTTGGATCACCCACTGAAGTTTGTAGCTTAATACAGTTTTAACACACATTTCAATTACCCCAAATTTTTTTCGGAAAAGACGATCTGCTTAATATTGTGTCGATGTCCACAAAGCTCTTTCATGACAGCATTTACTCGAGTTAATTAATCAGTAGATTAAGCAATTGATGAAATTTATTTTTCATAGTACATTTATAATTCTGTTTTAAATCTGGTAATGCAAAAATACACATCCCTTTGGGTCTAAGTTGTTCAACTAATGAGAGTAATATTACTTATAGTTTTAATCCGGGATCCCGGGAAGTCGAAAGTTTTTTCCCGCTATCCCGGGAAATCAAAAAGTCCGGGAAATTGCGACTCCTAAATGCTTGCTATGTTGCTTTATTTTTTCGAATTCGAATTTTTGTAGTTTGGAAAAAAAATAGATTTAAAAATGTGAAAGTATGAAAGCATACTTTAAGGCTTAAATTTTATTATTTGTCGGTAAGATAGTGAATGGTATAAACGATTTGGTTCACCCGGATATAGCATTAGATCTCGTTTTTAATAATCCTTGTAAACAAAGTATTAATTTTTCACCAAGTAAAAATTTAAATCGTTTATTTTCAGGCACGTGTAAAATTTCATCCTGCAAATCTAAGTTACAAAATATACTACTCACCTTATGATTTTATATCAAAACTACCATCTAGATACTTGCACTTTTTCTGCGCGTTAGATTTTCTAGAGAAAGAGATTGAGATAAATTTCTCGAAACTTCAACGTGAAGACGATGATGGTCACATAGTAATCGAGTGTCCATTCCAGTGTATCTTTGAAAGTAGAGATTATGTTGCCGAAATTGAACGTATTGTAGAGGAAAAGAAGACCATATTTAACACTCTAACAGAGATGGCACCACAAAAACTTTTAAATCAAGCAACAAGCGGCTTGTCCATTAGAGTTTATAATTCTAATATTTTAACATTGGTTCGCATGCTGGAGTCTTATTGGCATGAGAAAGAATCTCAATATGAACGCAAAGATCTTGGCAAATATCCTACTACTCTTAAATGTCCTAAATCTATAGATTGGTGTCAGCTTTGCAATGACATACTCATGTTTAATGCCAACACTGATAACTTTGATAAAACAGAAGAATACGAACCAACATTAAACAAAGAAGAGCGTGTCATTAGAGCTCAAGACGTGTTTGTAGTAAATCTTCCAACTATACAAATTAAACTTAACGATGAATTGAAAAATGATAAGGATACAATCAACCACAAGAAGGAATTATATATTCCAAAAAGAATATTAGAACCGGAAATTCAAAGAGAAACGGTTTTACAAAAGGTTCTTGAGTAAGTTAATACATACCTACATCTAAATTACTATTGAAATTTTTACATAAGTATTTTGTAATTTTAGAGATTCTATTTGGAAATATACAGACAACTGTTTGGAGAGTATTAAAGAAAAGTTAAATAATATGGGTTTCAACGAAATGGAACAAAAACATTTAGAGGAAATTCACAACTTTATAGAAAAGCATACGTTAGGTGTATCAATATCTAATCTTATGGTAAACTATTTTAGATAAATATTAAAGTAAAGTACATTTGAGGTTTTTACCTATTTTCAGGCTGAATTTCCATATGAGAATTTTCTTTTCAAAGCATTACATCTATTATCAACTGAATTTATAGTGAAACGAGTCGGAATTTCATCTTTCATGTACGTGCATAAGAATCACATACGTTCCTGGGTTGTACACACTTTCAACTTGAAAAGATTGGACAGGGAAAATATGGGTGGATCTACCTCTGGTATTAAAAGATCTTGTAACCAAGACGATACTTTAAGTTCAGACGAATATTGCGAAGTAAAAGCAAAAAAATCTAAGACTATAAGAGGCGATGATAACTCTGAAGAACGAAGTAAACGTACGCCTAAACCAATTAGACGTTTCGATGCAACACAAATGGAAAGTGCTAGTACTTATCTAAAAGAAAGGTAATATATACTCTTAATAGAAAACAAAAACGAAAAACGAAAAAAAAAATAATAAAGTTTGCTCAACACTAAATGAATTTTAATATTTGTTGTAGGGATGTTATTGCCATGAAGCCTGTTCCATGGATACGCTTAAATGGATCCATTAATCGTCGAGTCTTAGATAGATGGTTAGGATCTATACTATCCGAATGTATTGCACGTAATGGTTGTAGTACTTATGATATTTGCAAAAGATTCTCGCTCTTTGTACCAGTGGACATATTTTTGCTTTTAGAAATATTGTGTGATTTAAAGTGTATTTCTTTAATACATATTGACCAGCCAGAAGTCGACATTTTTTCAAGCTACCATGCTATTAAGGAAAGTAAGTACCTATATTTAATGATTTCTTTATTTTTTATTTTTGAAAATTATGAATCAATATTTCCAACATTTTCAGGAAGCGTTTCATTCGTATTTGATGCAGAAAATACATATATAAAATCAAGTGGCGATGCTACAATGCGTTTATCTTTATTTATTGGCGATAAAAAGTACAACACCGAATTAATTTAGGAGTCAAAATATCAAGACAGAGGAAATGCTTTAAACAAATATTGCCTGTAAAATCTTTAATCTAATAAAATTAAACTGTGTATTAACTGATATGTATTTAATTTAATTAAATTTAGAACATACTTTAGATGAAATTGCTATTGCTGTAAATCTAAAACGGAATTTTGACCATCTACGAAATTTTTGTTTATGTAAATGATTCTAAATTTTCGATTTTCGTAAGAAATCGAATATAAAAAATGTTCTTAACTAATCTTTCATATGTGATTTTGAGAAAGAAGTAGCTGCCTACTTTTTATAATCTGTATGATGTATACTGAGGTCTAAACTCAAAATCATCTATCCTTGATTTTCATGAAGTTCATCCTTATTCTGCATTTCGTAATTTTCTCCGTTTGACAACTTTAGTATACTGCCTTCCATTCCGTTTCGTTTAAAATTTTTCTTTTCGGTTTTATGTATTCTGCATTTCGATAGTAGTTACGTTTGTCTAAGTTGGTTATTGTATGGCTAAAAGCTTCAATTTTTATACCCACCATCAAAAAGATGGGGGTATATTGATTTTGTCATTCCGTGTGTAATATGTCGAAGGAATCATCTAAGACCCCACAAAGTATATATTTTCTGGGTCCTGGTTAGATTCTGAGAAGATCTAGCTATGTCCGTCCGTCTGTCTGTCTGTTGAAAGCAGGATAGGGCTCGAACGGAGCAACGTAGTGGGGACGAAATTTGGCACAAATATTTATCTTATATAAGGTTTGTTTGGCATTAAAAATGGGAAAAAAATAAAAAAGTTATGGGCTAAAAACTAGAAATACAGGGTGTCCGTTTCATACTTTTCTGCTGTATTTGTGAAATAAAAGCATGTACGACAACGAAATTTTCTATAAATAGTTTGAGGGTCGATATAAACTTGGAAACCAAAAATGAGCGTGGTCCGCCCACCTCCCATATAAGGTGAAAATCAACGAAATTTTGTACAAATAGTTTAAGGACCAATGTAAACTCGGAAACAAAAAATGGGCGTGGCACGCCCACAATACTGCCCACTTCCCATATGACGTAAAATTTGAAAAAGTTGATTTCATTGTATTTATAAAAAAATATATTTTAAAACTTTTTTTAAAAAAGTAAATTTTTCGGACACCCTAGTTGGAACACCATGCATGTTAAGCGTTTTGAATAGTGCTCATTCTTACTAAAATTTTATGTAGAATTGATGTATAAAAGAAATTTTTTTATAAATCAATTGGATTCATCTCTGCGCAAAATGGCGCTCAAAATGTGCGTTTTTAGCCGAAGATATGCAGGGGTAGGAGTTGGAATTTTAAAAAACAAAATACGCCATTATTTTTACTGATGAAAAAACCTTCTAAAAAGTATGATATCTCAAAATTTTGAAATTTACTCTAATATTTATGATATTTATTATATTATTATTTTACAAAATGTTTTTTAATTCTCCCAATAGGGAATAGTTTTTTATTTCATTTGTGTTTCCTGGTTTTCCTAAAGAATTTCATCAAATTCAAGCTTAAATTTTACATACGATTAAAAATTTATATTTCAATTAAACAAATTATTGTCTAAATGCTAGTTTCATCAGTCATATTGAAATTACCTAACCAATGTTTTAATACTACTTAAAAATTTCGGCTTCATGAAAAATATTTTTTATTTCATCTATTCAAAAATTTGTACGAAACATTTTTTTAACATCAAAAATTAAAAAAAGAATTTAAGTAAAAAAAAATCATAAAAGTCTAAAAATTTTAATTTTTAAGAAAATTCTTTAAAAAATATTAATGGAAAATATGAATAATTTTGTGTTAAGAAAAAAATTTTGTAACTAAAAACCATTAATTTAACATTTGCCGAAGAAAATTTCTTAGAGGACGATGACAAAAATAATACTTTTCGTGTAATTCCCCAAATATTTTATTAAACCATCTGAAAGTTTGATTGAAGACACATTTAAATTTGAATCCGCTTGTATATTAGTATAAAAAACATTTTTGTCTGCATACCTGTGTGGACAATATTCAGAAATTAATTTTTCTTTGTGTTTTGGAATTTTTTAAAATCCAATGCAATTTATTAGAATTTTTTATACAAAACACAGTGGTCCCAAAACGATTTTTTTTTAATAATTCTGTAAATTTAGAACTGCTGGATGTATTTAAATGAAATTTCACATGGATAAATCTGAGGTGTAGGACAGGTTCATAGCGAGTCTTTGGAACGGGGGGGTGGACCTCCAAAGTTGGTCACCTCGGGTATGAAATTTTTTAAAAAAATCGCCAAAATTCGATTCATGATTTGACTGAAAAAAAGTTTGCCCATAGATAGTCCTTATAATTCTCTACAAAAAATACATGTGTGGGTTATCTCTTTTACTTTAAGAGATATTTGGACCAAAGTAAAATTTTGACCCATTTTTGGACATGATTTTTTTAAGTTTTTTGAACTTGGCGGGCTCAATTTAGGTCCTAAAATTTTTCTAAAATATTCTCTGGATTTTGTACAAAGTTCTAAACAATTTTCGTGCAAGAATCATATACCTGTGTGCTTTAGATAAAAAGTTATATTATTTTGAAGTAGAAAATTTGAAATAAATTGTGATTTTTTGTGATTTTTTTTAAATATTTTTCACTTTGAATCCATTATTCCTCTGGACCATACATACATTTTTTTTCATGTTTCTCAAAAAAAATACTTAACATAAATGCATGTAAAACAAATCCGGGGCATTTGGGGTAACTATACCTCAGTAATAATTATGTTAAATTTCATTTAAATATATTTATCCGCTCAAAAGTTACGTTATATTATTTAAAAAACACGTTGAAATATACATATGTATATAAGTGCACAGCAGTTTCAATATGTTTTTTAAATAATTTTGTGTTACTTTTGAACGGATAAACATATTTCAATGAAATTTAGTTATTACTTAGGTATTTTCCAAATACTTTGAAGGATTACAAATTTCTAGCTGATCTGTGGGCAGGAGGAGAACCTCCGAAATTGGTCAACTCTTTTAATTATTTCTTATATAATATTCGAGGTGACCCATTTCGGTGGTCCTCCCCCCTGCCAAATATCTGGTCCAAATATCTCTTAAGGTAAAAGAGATAACCCACACATGTAAGCGTATTTTTTATAGAAAATTATAAGGAGAATTATAATTTTTTTTTTTTCAGTCCAAATTGGGAAACCCAATTTGAAATTTGAATGCACGAGGAACAAATATAACCATTATGCCTTTGAATGATGAGAAAGTCTGATTTTATTTAAGTGGGAAACACTCAAAGGTTCTTAAAAAAACCTTGTATTTTAGCTTCACTCACTCAATATTAGGTAAAAAGGGTTATATTTTTAGCAAATGATTATACTTTAATTCCCTACAGGAATTATATAATAAATATTTTTCTTGTATTCGGTAAAATATTTCCATAATCCATTTATTGATTTATTGATATTTGAAAAGTACCTGTAAATTTTACTCATGGAAATTATTCCTATATGATTTGTTTACAATTTTGAATTGTTTTTTATGATAGAATTTTGATGTTTTTAAATTTTTATATGATTATTTGCTAATTATTATACAACAGTATATACCTTATTTTGACTGAGTGTTACTAAAAATACAAAAAGAAAGATCTAAATGGGTTTTTAAGTACCCTTGAGTTTTTTCCCATTCAAGTATCCCTTCATTCGAAAGTATAACGGTTTCATTTGTTCCATGTGCATTTAAAAACCTTTGCAGTTAATTTATTGATCTCTGCTAAGTACCTGCAGATTTCACTCATTCAAATTATTCATTTATGAAATTTTTTGAGATGTTTATGATAATTTACTAGTTATTATATAACTGATTTCACCTAATCTTGAATAAATAATAAATTGCAAGCACAGACTAAAAAAACTTTAAGTTTTTCCAATTCAAATGAAACTATATTTTGAGATGCATTTGTTGTTGGTTTTCCTATCATTTGAAGCTAAAGCAATGTTGAAGACAAAGAAGAGTACATAAGTCGAATGCTGGAGAAGGATAGGAATGCAGAAAGTGAGGATGAGCAGGAACATTTCTCAATAGATGAGATGCTGAAGATTGCTTGAGAAATGTAGATGATTCAGATGCAAAGGAAATAGAGTTACCAGAATATGATCCTACATATGACACTGATTCAGATGAAGAAATGGGAAGAGATAGTATTTTCCAGAGAACGAATACGTTGTATGTGATAACTTCTTCACAAGCTACAATTTGTCATCTAATTTGATGAAGTCAGTTTTGGGAAACGTCAACAAAAGTAGAACATTCGGGTGTGGCTACATTTTCTACAAATATTATATATATGGAAAATAATCTACAATTAAAAACTTCAACAAATCGTAGAAGATAATTCCTGCTGCAGCTGGGCTAATAACTAATTATAAAGGAAATTTTAAAAAATTTGCAAATTATGCTACATTTTTACTGTAGAAGTGTAATCGAAAGCATGTTGGAAGGCCCAGTAAGATTAAGATATGAATATTTTTTTATCAGAAGCCAAGAAGTTCGAGACATTAGTGGAAGAATGAAAAGTAAATTGTTTTATGTGTTCTAGAAGAAGTCCAACGAGAAAGGAATGTAGGAAATGCCATAAACCAGTATGTGCTGGATATACAGAAGATATTACGGAACGTAAGGACTGCGCAGCCTAAAATATTTTTTTTTTTTTTTATATATATATTTTTTATATGTTGTTTTAAATTCGAATTTTTTATAAATAGGCTCTCCAAAATTAGGTGTTAAGCCACACGGTCTAAAACATCAGTGTTGCAAAAGCGCATCAATGGTCATTTCAGCGATATTTTTAAATCTGCTTTTCGAAAAAATGCTTTTATGCTATGGGTGTATTCTAAAGGTAAATAGCTTTAAGTTTGAGCTAAAAAAAAATAGTCTGGGTATTTTAAAGTGCATCAATGGTTTTCACAAAGAAGTCCCGTTTTCTTTTCTTTTTTTCTAAAAATAATATCCAAAATACTGTTTATATAAAACCGAAATTAATTTTATGCATGATTGATGGAAAAGTTTGTTCTGCTTTATCGAATTACAATTCGTCACAAATATGTTATGTATGTGGAGCTAAGCCTTCCGAAATGAATAACTCTTCAGCCCTGTTACAAAAAACCTTAGACCCTGGAGTTTTGGAATTTGGCTTGTCGCCTCTACTTTCCTGGATACGATTCATGAAATGTTTACTACATATTGCTTACAGGATAGATATAAAAATGTGGCAAGTTAGTGGTGAAGATAACAAAGTAAAAGTTTTACAAAAAAAAAAAAAAAAAATTTATTCAAGACGAATTTAGATCAAAAATGGGGTTATTGATAGACATTCCTAAACAGATATCGGGAAATACTAACGATGGCAATACAGCCAGGCGATTTTTTAGAAATGCGGAAATATCTGCGCAAATAACTGGGTTAAGTTTAGAACTTATTAAACGTTTTCATGTTATATTGGAATACTTAGCATCTGGGTATACTATAAACGTGGAAGCATTCGAAAGTTATACATTTGAAACAAGAAATCTTTATTTGAAACTATATCCCTGGTATTACATGCCTGTCAGTGTTCACAAAGTTCTTTGGCACGGAAAAGCTATAATTGAACATTGCATCCTTCCTATTGGTCAATTATCTGAAGAAGCTCAATAATCCAGGAATAAAGACAATAGACGTTATAGACTGCAGTTCACGCGGAAAACTTCACGGACCGAGACTAATGCAGATTTAATAAAAAGGCTATTAATATCATCAGATCCTTATATTTGCAGCTTCAGGAAAACTCCACCAGTTAAAAAACGAACTTTAACGCCAGATATATTGAAACTACCAAAAAACGCATGTTATAATATACAAGAGTCTGATAGTGAAAATTTTTTTTTTTTACTAAACTTTATTATACTTTCATTAAAAAATTATGTAATCTTTATTTTGTATTTTGAATTAAACTTAATTTGAAATGAAAAAGAATTATAAAAGAAGCTATTTTTAAATTTTGACTATTTTTCATAATTGGGTAATTAATAGTGGGCGTGGCGGTAGGCGGATTTGTCTAATTTATTGTCCAATAATTCTTCAATATGTAAGTAATCACTATGCCAAAAATCACTTTTGTACGATTTATAGTTTTTGTGTAATTAATTTTGGCCACCTAAATTTGAAAATCGAACACTGTGCCCCGGCTTGAACTCACATCGGTATGTTTTATAGTCATACGCGCTAACCACTCAGCCACAGAGCATTCTTACATACATTGCACTATTTGTTGTTTTAATGAGCATGTTGATTTATTGACCCTTTGAGAGCGTGAGGTGGCTGTTGCTTCCACTTTATATACCCTTTGGAAGTCGATACTTTTACTGGTGAAATTGAGTCAGTCACCTGACAATCTTTTTAACTGGTCACTTTACTAATTACCTGACTAGTCACTTTAACATGGGGATGTCCTAGGAAGAGGTGTATTGCCACCAAAGGACCAAAAAGTGGCGATATTGTGACTAGTACGAAAAAGTCATTTAAAAAAAAAAAAAAACAAATGCAGAATAATTGATTTCTTTATTAATTGTAAAATCCTAATTATCAAGACTAGTACCGCAATTCCGTTACTTTTTTCATTTACTACCGATATCGTTAATTAACGAAATTTTTCGGTTGTTTTTGATTTTGCTATTCTGTACTATAAGTTAGCTATTTTTTTCGTGAGTATATTTTAACGGCAAATATCGATAGAAAAAAAATTAAATTTTAATTGAATTTTTTTTTTTTAAACAAAATGTGAAAAAGTGTAAATATTATATAAATGTGTGCAGATTCTTCCAACAATTAACCAATATGAGTATATGTATGGTATGTCGTTGGAAATATTTTTAAAATTAATTTAATGTTAAATGTTTCTTATATTAGGCCCGTTCATTAAAAATTTGCTTTACTTTATGTTTAAAAACTCCTTAATATTTTTTGTTTAAACAAATTATTCAAATATTGTATTTCCTCTAAAAATACCAATTCTCACAAAAGTTCTAATTTTTTAAAAATTCCATTTTTTTGCAAATAAATTAAAATTTTCTAAAAAGGAAAAATTTTTAATAAGAATCAAAATTTTAAAAAAACTGAAATTTTTCTTAAAATTTAATTTTTTATTAAAAAATAAAAATTTTACCAAAATTCTGTATTTTCAGTAAAATAAATTTTTTTACTAAAAAAAAAAAAAAAAACTCACTAAGAACTGAATGTAATTAAAACTGTATAATAACAAATCAGTTTCAAAATTCTAAAAATTTATTATTATATTTAATAGCCAAAATCAGCTTCTTTATCGTTATGGTTTTACGACAGCTATTTTTTGCAGTTAAGCCCAAATTACAATAGCGCGTAGTCAGCAACAGTATCAGCAAAAATTATCAGCTGATCACTGTCAGCACAACGTGTTGCTGCCGTTATAATTACAATTCAGCGTAGGCAGCCACAATTTACAACCACCATCTAGCTTTGTTCTACTTGTGTATTTTAGCCTCTCATTTATTTGCTCACTCTCTTTGTCTCGCTCTCAATCTGAATGCAGCGCAGTGAATTTAGAAACAGGGCTAAATGAAATAGCACTGCAAACTGCTGCTGACCAAATGTAATCAACACCTAACAAACAGTGCATTCTAAATAATCAGCTGATTATGGCAGCACACACTGCTGCTGACTACGCGCTATTGTAATTTGGGCTTTAGTTAACCGAAGTTTTTGTTAACTACCAATGTGTTTAACGACAAAAATCGGTAAAATTTTACTACAGAATAACACTTAACGACAAAATTTGCTAACTAACGAATTTTCGATACTTAACGACAAATTTTTGTTAACATAAATATATATATATATATAAAACATAATTAACTTTTTTCTTACAAAGTAAAAGACTGTTAAGCACCATGGAGTCAATAAATTGATATTTGACAGTACACACGTCTAAAAAAGATGCATCAGAGCCAAATGTCCTACCATATATTTATTGCCGCTAGTCAAGTAACCCAACCTGTACTGCCAATGGATGAACTATTCACTTTTTTGACGTTTTTGTGACTTATAAAAAACCAATCGCCACCTCCACGCTCACCAAAGGGTCAATAAAGTATAAATCGACACTTCCACGCTCTCAAAAGAGTCAATAAATGGTGCTATCGCCACATCAACGCTCACCAAAGGGTCAATAAAGTATAAATCGCCACCTCAACGCTTTCAAAAGAATCAGTAAATAGTGCTATCGCCACCTCAACGCTTTCAAAAGACTCAATAAAAGGTACGATAGCTTAACTATCGCTCACAATATATGCGAAGTTAGGGTGTATAAAAAAACGTACACATTTGAATGAGTCAGGTGGGTAGTCACAAATGGACTTTACTGTGCTAAAGCGGGTGAATTGACACCGAAAAAACTGCTGGGTAGTTTATAAATGTTCTTGCATACACACAGAATTTTTTAAAATTTTGATTCTTATTATAAATTTCTCCTTTTTAGAAAATTTTAATTTATTTGCAAAAAAATTTAATTTTTCAAAAATTAGAACTTTTGTGAGAGTTGGTATTTTTAGATGAAATAAAATATTTGAATAATTTGTTTAAACGAAAAATATTAACGAGTTTTTAAACATAAGTTTCCATAGTTATGTTATTTTAAAGTTTAAAGCAAATTTTTAATGAACGGGTCTAATATAAGAAACATTTAACATTAAATTAATTTTTAAAATATTTCCAACAACATACCATATATATACTCATATTGGTTAATTGTTGGAAAAATCTGCACACATTTATATAATATTTACATTTTTTTCACATTTTTTTCAAGACAATTGTTTTGTTTTTAAATAAAAATCCAATTAAAATTTATTTTTTTTTTTTTTTTCAAATAATGACGTTCTATCATTTCTATCGATATTTGTCGATAAGGCTATTGTTGATTTAAACTCCAAAAAGGCACCTGGTATTCATAAAATCAGTAACCAGATGCTTTTAGAGCTACCCCGGATAGCATTAAAAATAATACTATATATTTTTAACGCTATATTACGCCTTGAATATTATCCACTAGAATGGAAGGTATCACTGATTACCATGATACCTAAGCCAGGAAAAGATCACACAAAAGTAGAATCGTACAGACCCATACGTCTATTATCTAATATGTCTAAACTATTTGAGAAGCTCCTAATTAATAAGCTATACCCTATCTAAACGAGTTAAAGTGAGATGGGTAGTTTGTGTTCGCGGGTTTTATATAAATAAATAAATAAAAACACAGTATTTTTCAAAAACGTTATAAACTTATATGTTTATTGACCCTTAGGTTTTTCTATATAAATTCTGTGTAATATAACTAGGTTAGGATATAGGATTTAAGTTTTATTTATTAGGGTTTAAGTTTTAATATTTATAAATAGAATAAGATTTATATTCACTTTTCTTTAACTTTTATCTAATTATTTTTAGGTTTTTTTTTTTTGTTGTTTAAGCACTTCGCTGTTGCAATCAATCGCTTCAAAGTTGGCTAACGAACTAGTATATTAAATTTTAGAGATCAGTTGACAATTAAGTTAGCTGCAGTTGGGGGGCGTTGATAATTGGCATCAGAGCTGAAAAACTGTTCACTTGGGTGAACATCCTCCCGGGCCTGGCAACCTGCGAACGAAAAGGACAATTATTTTCATGTGTTCCAAATATAATTGGGTTAGGGTAAATGTGTTGACAAAAGAGTATTAAAAGGAGGGTATAAAATACTTGAGTTAAATTTTAATTAATTTGCGGATCCCATAATAAGCCAACCAAGTGTAGAGTCCTGTGCTATTAGAGAGCCTCCATCAACATGGATAACGTTTGGTTGCAATATAGTGGTGTACAAATCTCCACCGATCTCTATAGCGACAGGAGAATTACAATAAAATTCAGGATCAGCCAGGGAAATTCTGCAAAATTTTCCTTTCACCGCTGCATCCATCGTGGCTGGGTAAGGGTTTCTAGGTAATTCGGTGGTCACCTGCATGCACACTTAACGTAACGAGTGGTTGAATCTATATAAGGGGAGATCACAACTTTTACATATACCTGACCGTCGATCTTAAATGGGTTTAATGTGGACTCTCGCACAAAGGATATACCAATCCTAGAGGTAGTCAAACTTGGATTGAGGATGGCTAGCTGTTTTGTTTGTTTCCATTACAACTTGTAGAACGGCGGTGGGAACAATTGTCTTTGTCATAGACGTGGGCAATGCTGTTGTAACGGTAGACGTAACGAGAGAACGTCTGGGAGCAGGTATGGGTGCCTCAATCTCATTTGAGCTAGGTGTTGGAGAACGTTCCGACAAATCTTTTAAAATACGTTTGGGACCATGCAGGGTGGTGTGGTGTTTACCACCACATTTGTTACAGCGAGCCTTGCTGTTACACTTCCCAATTAAGTGATTTCTCGCCAAACAGTTTATACGGTAGTGCAAACTAACAGTAATTTTATATTTTTCCGCCAGGTTCATTTTTGTGAATTTCCTGCAGTCTGTTAAACGGTGGTCTAATTTGCAAATACCGCATCCAAAGTGGCGTTTTGGTTGGCTACGGTTTTTTTGGCGATTGGAGCTGTGACGAGCACTATTTTTGGCCTGTGATCTGCCGGACTGGTAGTTAGATTGGTGTGAGCGTTCTCTACGTTGGTTGTTACGATTGGGTGCCATTTTCTATAGGAAATAAAATATATATGAACGATTAATATAATGAAATGAATTAGTATTTTAGAGTGGGAGGTTAATTCGAATAGTTAAATATAAGTGGGTTAGTGCATTGAGTTGGTTAATTAATTGAAGGTAGGGTTATACTAGAAGTACTACACTAACTAGTGGGTAAGATGACAATTTTGGTTATTGGTCGAGTCATAATTCCAGTTGAAGTTCGTAGGTCAACAACTCGGTTTCTTTGATCAGAACCTGGGTAAGTCTTTACAACCCGTCGAAGTAACCATTCGTTCGGGGGTAGGTTGTCTTGTTTTACAACAACAATGTCATCAACTTCAACTTGACGTTTAGGGTTCTTCCACTCGTATCTTTTATGGAGCTCTTTAAGATATTCGTCTTTCCATCTTCTGCAGAAGTAATGATGTTGAATCTTCAACTTTTGCCATCTGTTTGCAAGGGTAATATTCTCATTACTTAAATCGGGTTCTGCAGGGGTTAATATGGGTGAGCCAATTAAAAAATGACCTGGGGTTAACGGGTTTAAATCTTGTGGGTTTTCACTTGACGGGCTTAAGGGTCTTGAATTCAAGCATCCTTCAATTCTTGCTAGAAGTGTAGCAAGCTCTTCAAATGTATATTTTAGGGTGTTCAATTTCTTTAAGTGTGATTTAAAACTTTTAACGCCTGCTTCCCAGAGTCCGCCCATGTGTGGAGCTCCGGGGGGTATAAAATGCCACGTCAAATTTTGTAGACTGTTCATGGATGTGACAGTTCCTCTTAGTTGTTTGATGAATTCCTGTCGCTCTTTTTTCAACAACTTATTAGCTCCAATAAAATTTGTTCCATTATCTGAGTATATGGCGACAGGGCATCCCCGCCTCGAAAAAAATCGGGCAAATGCTGCCATAAAGGCTTGGGTAGATAGGTCAGATGTTGGCTCTAAATGGATAGCTTTTGTTGCAAAGCAAACAAAAACACAAACGTAACCTTTAGTTATTCTACACGCTCTACCATTATAAACTTTGATATCAAATGGTCCGGCAAAATCAACTCCAACATTATAAAATGGTCTAGTTAATTGTGTACGTTCTGGCGGCAAAGCTGCCATGAACTGGGTGGTTTGTCTATTCCGATATTTCGTACATGCTAAACATTTGTTAACTACAGAACTGAAAAGATTCTGAAGTTTCGGTATCCAATATCCAGAACGTATTAATCTCAACATAAGT
This sequence comes from Protophormia terraenovae, assembly GCA_951394005.1. Taxonomy (NCBI): domain Eukaryota; kingdom Metazoa; phylum Arthropoda; class Insecta; order Diptera; family Calliphoridae; genus Protophormia; species Protophormia terraenovae. The sequence continues at coordinate 40,195,188 of OX596076.1, read as the reverse complement.
TGATTTCCTCCGTGTAGAGTTACCAAATGCACATGTTGGGTTAATAATTTCGCAAATGGACTTGCATAGGGTAATAAAATTGGGTGTCTTTCGGAATATGACAAACTTTTGGAATTGGCCAGTCGACCATTTGCACGCAAAATATTGTTAGCGTCTAAAAACGGTGTTAGGGTAGGTAGGTTACTATGTTTGGGTATTGGGTTTTTCCTTTTCAGACAATTATATTCGTCTTTAAAATATTGAGTTTGACATATAATAATTAGTCTATCACGGGTTGATTTTATTTCAGTCGCATCAAGTGCAATACTTGGGTGGGTAAGTAATTTATTAAGCCTTTCTTTGACTGATTGGGTATTATTTCGATCAAGAATAATTCTATCATTTCTAATTGTATTTCTACGGGTATATGATGCGCGATCACAAAATCGATAGACATATGACTTAACTCTTAAAGCTTTAGATAATTTTGAAAATCGTGACAAAATATCTGGGTTAGGGTTATTCGTATTTTCCAAGGAAGGGTTATAAGGATAAGTATTAACCGTTGTAGAAAACGATTGACTACTTTTAGCTTCAGCTTGAGTTATAAAGGGTTTATCTGTTGTTGGCTATTTCGATGCAGATTCTTTTAACCATGAGGGACCATTCCACCATAGATTGTCATCCTTCAATTCATCTGCATTGCATCCTCTGCTAACAACATCAGCTGGGTTGTCGTATGAGGCAACATGATTCCAGTTATCAACGCCTACTGTTGTCAAAATTGTAGAAACGCGGTTAGCTACAAATGTGTTCCATGAGTTGGGTTGTTTATTGAGCCAAGCTAACACAATTGAGGAATCTGTCCAAAAATAGGTTTGGTGCAGGGGTAATTTTAACTGCTTGAGTAAATTATGTGTCATATTAGCCAACAACACAGCACCACAAAGTTCTAGTTTGGGTAACGAGATAACTTTGATTGGTGCAACTCTCGTCTTAGCGAAGAGTAGGTTACGGTATTTGGACCGTCTATGGGTGTGACTCGTGCGTATAAAACTGCAGAGTAGGCTTTTTCAGAAGCATCTGAAAAACCATGAAACTCAATTTTTGCTGAAGGTGAAAAATTAATCCATCTTGGAATACGAATTTTATTTATATTATCATAGATCTGCAAAAACTTTTGCCATTTTATTAGGGTTAGTGGGTGAAGACATTCATCCCAAGCTGTGTTATCTTGCCAAATTTGCTGCATGATAATTTTAGCAGTAATTACAATCGGCGCTAACCAACCAGCTGGGTCAAAAAGACGAGCTATGTCTGATAAAACAGTTCGTTTAGTGTAAGCTGATTTTCTCTCTATTAAGGGTACATTAAAGAAAAATGCGTCCTCTTTCGCATTCCATCGAATGCCTAATGTCTTTGCGTTATTGGATTCTGGTAGGGTAAGCAAATCCACATCAAGTAAATGATCTTCGGGTAAATTGTTTAAAAGTTCCTTAGTGTTGGAAATCCATTTCCTTAGAGGAAAACCAGCAGAGTCAAGAGCTTGGATCAACTGTAATTGAGCCTCTTTAGCTTCTTCAACAGTATGACCACCAGCTAAAACATCGTCTACATACATATTATTTCGCAACACTTGTGAAGCGATTAGGTGGGTATTTTGAATGTCTTTAGCTAATTCGTGTAGGGTTCTAATAGCCAAATAAGGGGCACAATTGACACCAAATGTCACTGTTTGCAGTTCATATTCTTGAATGGGTTCATTGACGCTTTTACGGAATAGTATACGTTGAAAGGGTGTGTGGGTAGGGTTTAACATAATTTGCCTGTACATTTTTATAATATCGGCGTTAAATACTATCTTAAAAAAGCGCCATTTCAAAATGAGTACAACTAAATCTTGTTGCAGGGTAGGACCAGTATATAGAGCATCATTTAAGCTGTTATTATTTGATGTCTTACTTGAAGCATTAAAAACAACTAGAACTTTAGTTGTGACACGATCGAGTTTAACAACAGCATGATGGGGTAAGTAATAATGGATGTTTGAAGATGCATTTGGGTTATTTTTAATAGCTTTCATATGACCTAAATCAATATATTCTTGAAGGACGTTGTCATATTCTATCTTAAGTTCGGGTTTCTTCATTAAATTCTTCTCATTTCTCAAAAATTGTGCCATTGCTATATGGCGTGAGTTTCCTAACTCAGCTGGTGGGTGTCGAAATGGAAGATTTACTTGATAACGGCCATTGGGTAAACGACGGGTAGTTGCCGTGTAATTATCCTCGCAAGAACATTCTTCCTCGGATTTATTGGGTTCTGTGGGTATTTCTTCAATTTCCCAAAATTTGGTCAAACATTTATCAAGTGTGACAGAACTGAAATATGAAACTATGGGTTGGGTATTGTGTGATTTTTGAACAGGTCCTGTTAAAATCCATCCAAACTCAGTTTCCTGAGCTATTAAAGTGCTGAGAAAATCTTTCTTAACACCGGGTTTTAATATTAATGAAATCTATAGGTCTACTCTTATAGAATTTCTGGTCAGCTAATTGAATATTCTCCAAGTCTTTTATGAGGGTGGGATCTAAATTTTTGGTGGGTAAATTTTTTGTAAGGGTTTTTACAACAATTGCTTGGATATTCAATTTGAAATTATTTTGGGTGTTGGATTTCAACATAACTTCGCAAAGTTTATTAGAGCGAGCTGATACCACTTCATTCAATCCTGAAATTTCAGCAACAATGGGTGTAGTGGGTAAGTGTAATTTTCGTCTAAGTTTATCAGAAACAAAGGAAAAATCGGAAGCTGAATCAATAAGCGCTCTTGCTGGGAATATTTCTCCCTGGACATCAACGTTCAGTACTACTGTTCCTAGTAACTTCGTTCTATCATCTAATATGGATTTGTTCGACAGGGTTTGGGTTGAGAAAGACTGACCTGCATTTCGTGATGTTGACGGCTGATTATCGTCAACTTGTGGGTTTGGGTTTGAATTTGGTTTGTGCAAAAGAGTATTATGCCTTCCACCACAATATCTACAGGTAAATGTGCTTTGACAATCTTTGATTACATGAGCAATGGCTAAACAGTTGTAACAAATTCCATTCTTTTTTACAAATTCTATCCTCTCGCTTACTCCTAATGAAGTAAACGTTGAACATTCTCTAATTGTATGATTATTTTTGCATAGTTTGCAAATAGACCCATCTGGTTTATTTTGGGTATTTGGGCCGTTCCTGGTATTTGAGTGATTTTGAGTATTTGAATACTTTTGACTATTTGGGTTATTTTGGGTATTAAATTTAGAGAATTTGTTCTCATTTTGAGGTTTGTTCTTCGGGTGGGTATCATTTGTAGAATGGGTTACATTGTGAAATGCTCTGCCTCTTCTATCGAAAATATTCCTATTTTCCTGAGAATTTTTGGGTTTTGGGTGTGTATTTGGGTTAGGGTTAGTGTTAGGATCTACAATATCATTAACTGATGTTAGTTCCTTGAAAGTGTTTGTCAAAAACAGATCTAAGTCTGTCCAAGAAGGCATTTCAGCACAATCTTGCAGAGTTTTTTCAAACTCTTTTCGGGTTTCTCTGGGTAGTTTCGTTGAACAGAGATATACAAAGATAGGATCCCAATTATCCGTATCAATCTCTAACGAATTTAAGTTTGAAATGCAGTAGTTTATCTTTCTTTGGAGTTTTCTTATAGAAGCACTGCACATGGTGTTTACGGCTGGTAAATTGAAAAGGGTCTTTAATTGTGCATTAATTTGCATTCTTCTGTTCTCATATTGAGATACTAGTTGGGTCCAAGCTATAAGAAAACCTTCATTTGTTAGAGGAGCATTGTCTACAATTTCTTTGGCTTCACCGCTAGTTTTTTGCTTTAAATAAAAAAGTTTTTCAACTCCACTTAAACGTGTGTTGTTTCCATAAATTGCCTTAAAAAGGTCTCTAAAGGAAGCCCAAAACTTAAAATCACCACTAAAAGTGGGCATATCGCAAGGGGGTACATTAAAGGCTACGGAATTATTGTTTTGTGAAACCGGAGGTTCGGGTAAAGAGGATCGGGTGTTAGTACAGGTAACTTCTTCAATTGACTCGTCAATTGAAATCATGCTTGTTCTGTGAAAGTTCTTAGCAGATCTAACTTGTTTTACAATTTCCGTAAAATTAATATTTTCCGCCTTTTCTGGGTTATTCAATTCAGAAGACTCCCTAATTTGTCTAAATTTATGGTCGATATTCTTCCATAAATCTTCAAGCTCGCGTTTCTTAAACTTGAGCGCGGGTAGTGATTGGGAACTCTCTGGAGTAGCGCGATAATCCTCATCGAAGGCCTCCAAATCGATTTGGATGTAGCGCATTAAATCGGCAGCCAAAGATTTTAATGAAGACATTTTGGGTAAAAAAAACAATAATGGATCGATAAATAAATAAATAACAAGTTTTTCAATCCTTGTCGTGTAAAAAATTTTAAATTTTGAAGTTAAAAAAAATAAAAAAATTCGTACCAGCAAACAAATACTGTTAAAAGTATACGCTACACACGATGGTAGGTATTATTATTTCTTTATAAGTAATATATATTTTAAAAATTAAATATTTTCTTTAAACTTTTAGTGGGGTGAGTGGGTAAATAGAAAAAGATTCAAATAATATTGTTTTAATATATATAAAGAAATTTATCTCATAAAAAATGTTGGAAATAATAATTTATGTAAGTTATGAAAAATACAAACTTACCTTGTTTGCTTGGTGTAGGGTACAAACCTTTACAAGAGATTAAGAATTCTCTTGTGTTTTTGTTTATTCTTCTTTAAATGATCTTCCCGCTATAATGAGTTGTTGTAATAGTAGTGTGTGTGTGTATATGTTGTCTACGTTTATTTTTATTAATTTGTAATTCTGTTGTACTGTTGTTATTTAATTTGTTTTGTTTCTTGTGCTTTTGGTGGTGGTTTTTATATTTAAAAAAATTTATGAAAGTTATTAAGTTGTTCTTGTTAAATTTTGTATTTTAGAATATTTTGTTTATTTATTTATTTATTTATTTATTTATTTATTTATTTATTTATTTATTTATTTATTTTTTATATAGTTTATTTATTTGTAACAAAAAATTTAATATTTTTAAGGGTGGGTTTTAAATTTTATTTATTTTATTTACAATGAAATATAAATATATTTCAAAAAAATATATAAAACTATGAAATATAAATTTTATTAAATAAATATTTTTTATTTGTACTATTTTGTTTTATTTAATATTTTGCAATATCTTTTTTCTTTTCTTTTAATTTGTTGTTTTTAATGTATGTATATTGTTTACCCTTTATTTGTGCACGGTTTTATGTTTTGTTTTTAATTTTTGTTTTGTACTTTGTGTAACCTTTTCTTATTTTTTGTAATTTTGTGAAACACTTGTTTGTTGGGTTTTTGTATGTATTTGTTTTAAATAGTTTTTTTATTTTTGTGGTTATTTGTTGTAATAATTTTGCATGGGCTATGTTTGTTTATTTTTTGTATATTCTTTGTTGATAGAAATTTTTTTTTTCTTGTTATTATTATTATTAGAATTTTGTGTAATTTGTTGTTTTTCTTTTTAAATAATTTTTAATATTGTTTTTGACTTTTATTTTATTCTTTTGCTTCTTACAAATAACGTTTTTTATTTTAACTTTTATTATTTTTTAAATTTGTGTGCTTGTTTCTTTAGGGTATTATTTTATTGAGTGTATAGTTATTAGTTTGTTTTCAAGTTGTGGACTGTATTGTGTATATATTCACTGTTTCACTTTTTCTTGTTATACCGAAAGGACCATATCTAAACGAGTTAAAGTGAGATGGGTAGTTTGTGTTCGCGGGTTTTATATAAATAAATAAATAAAAACACAGTATTTTTCAAAAACGTTATAAACTTATATGTTTATTGACCCTTAGGTTTTTCTATATAAATTCTGTGTAATATAACTAGGTTAGGATATAGGATTTAAGATTTATTCATTAGGGTTTAAGTTTTAATATTTATAATTTATTTTAGTATAATTAGGATTTAAGTTTTATTTATTAGGGTTTAAGTTTTAATATTTATAAATAGAATAAGATTTATATTCACTTTTCTTTAACTTTTATCTAATTATTTTTAGGTTTTTTTTTTTTTGTTGTTTAAGCACTTCGCTGTTGCAATCAATCGCTTAAAAATTGGCTAACGAACTATATTAAATTTTAGAGATCAGTTGACAATTAAGTTAGCTGCAGTTGGGGGGCGTTGATAATTGGCATCAGAGCTGGAAAACTGTTCACTTATGTGAACAACCCACTAATAAGCCAATGTATACCCAATCACTAATTCGGATTTAGAAGAAAACACAGTACTATCCAACAAACACACAGACTTGTAAATGTTATAAACAAAACGTTTGAAGAAAAGAAATATTGTTCCGCTCTCTTCATTGACGTATCCAAAGCCTTTGACAAAGTGTGGCATGATGGCTTGCTATATAAAATAGAACAAAATTTACCCATAAATATACATAAATTATTGAAAAGCTATATAACTGGTCGTAAATTTATTCTTAAAGAAGGTGACTTTTTTAGTACACCTCAGCCTATTGAAGCAGGTGTTCCCCAAGGTAGTGTACTGGGCCCTGTGTTGTACCTGATATATACCTCCGATATGCCAACTAATAGTCAAACCCATACATCAACATTTGCAGATGATACAGCTATTTTAAGCACCCATGAATGCCCACAGGAGGCATCTCGAATTTTGCAGGACCATATATTTGATATTGAGAGATGGCTAAAAAAATGGAAAATAAAAATAAATGAACAAAAATGCACACATATAACATTTACCTTGGGTAGGGAATCATGCCCACCTATCCTAATAAATAACCAAGTAATACCCCAGCAATCGGAGGTTAAATACCTCGGAATACATCTCGATCGACGCCTTACTTGGAAATTCCATATTGATGCAAAGTTGACCCAAATGAAACTGAAAGCACTCCAAATAAATTGGCTAATTGGCAGAAATTCTATGCTCAGTCTAGATTGTAAACTACTCCTCTATAATTCAGTTTTAAAGCCAATATGGACTTATGGGATCCAGTTATGGGGTACGGCCTCAGCATCAAATATTGAGAAAATGCAGAGATGTCAAAACAAAATATTGCGAACTATAACAGCAGCCCCTTGGTATGTAAGAAATACTAACATACATAAGGATCTAAACGTTCCTTTGGTAAGAGATGTAATAAAAGAACACGCAGAAGCATACTTGAAGAGATTGGAAATACACCCTATGAAGTAATGGATACATCCGATTGAGAAGAAGAAACACCGCAGAACTGAGCCGAAGTTAAACTATATACATTAAAATCGCTTTTAGTCAGACGTTGGTTGGACTAAATAGATATTAAGATTTAGATTTAAGATTTGATTAATTATTGTTAGTTCACTTAACTGTTGTGAAGATTCAATAAATAAAATTACTGATAAAAAAAAAAAAAAAATCTTTCGCTGGAGTCTAGTTGCTACTAGCCTATAAAAAAAACAACAACAAAATAGTCATTATCAGGGCAAGTTTAAATATGCACGAAAAAAATTAAAATATGCGCTTGAAAAAGCACGAACAAATTGGATAATATGCACAGAAATATGCAAAAATAGCATGAGTGTGTATAGAAAAATCAACGATTTTATGAGTTCTTATATACTAATATGTCAAAAATATGCGTAAATATGCACTTTTTGACTTTTAATGTCTGATAGATTTCGGTTTTAATAAAAATATAACATTAAAAATTTTAAAAGTCATATTTGACGCATCTGAATTTTTTCTTTACAATTTTTACAACGTAATTAAAATATTCACAACAAAATTTTTAGAAATCTTTTGATTGAACTCCAAAAATTAATTTAAAAAATGGAGTTTTTGTTAAGAAAACTATTTTTTGTATCCATTTTATGCAAATTTATGCAAAGATTTAAAAAACAAGCTTTTTTGTGAAATACTTCTGAAATATGCAAATGCTTACTTTCCAAGCGTAAAGCTTGAAAAACTTGCCCTGATCATTAACATCCTTAATATAAATGTTTGTGTGTGTATTTATATTGTTAATAGATTTTTTTTAGTTTTTGGCCCATAACTCGGTTGTTTATGAACGAATTTCGTTGATTCAGAAAACCAAATGTTATAAAAATATTTATGACTGATCTGTATAAACAAAAAATCAGAAAAAAATGTTCGAGTCTTCTTTGCAAAAACGAAGTCCCTAGTATATATAGAGGCTTTAGAAACTGGAAAACCGGTTCTAAAAACCGGTTTTTTAAGCATATCTCCGCCATTTATGAAACGATCTTGTTAATTTCAATAGCAAATTTCTCGAAAGGATTTCTATATATATATATATATATATATATATATATATATATATATATATATATATATATGGCAGTTATCGGTGGGCTTCATAAACGGGCTTCAACCGACACACGGTCGGACATGGTCCTATCGTCATCACTTCTTACAAGGATCCCGAAAATGTAAACTTTTTTGCTCTCCGACGGAAATTACAAACGGAATGACAAAATTATATATATCCTTTACACCTGTGGTGAAGGGTATAAAAGCAAAAGGTACTGTTATTATTTAATTATTTATTATTATTGAAATTGTTTCTTTTATTAAGTAAGAAACAATTTCACAATTTGGCAATATGTGGTCCAAAAGTCAAATGCATGTTATGCTCCAAGACATTATCTTCTGGGAGTATGAAATAATTTTTTATATGGAGATCATATTTGTCTTTATATTATTATTTTAAGTTTATATATAGAAATTACCATTAAAAAATAATAAAATATTAGTATATAGTTTGGGGTAAATTTGTATTCGGCCGAATATTAGTTTCGGTTCGATTTCGGCCTTAAAAAATCGGTTTCGGTCGGACTCTAGTTGTTAGTAATGTTGATATAAGTTTATACAAATCTGAATCTTTTGCAGTTTTTGATGCTAACATGTACTTCAGAATTTATATACTCACTTGAAATTTCAATAACATATAATAAAAATACATGATACAATGAGTCAGTCAAAAGAAAATGTAAAAAATAAAGAACACTTACAAAAATTAAAAAAAAAATTATATCAAAATTATTAATTGTGAAAAATTAACTTTTTATGTGAAAAAACTAATATGTCTATAACAAATTGTGCACAGAATATCATTTTGAAAAATATACGTGTCATATTTCGCAAAATAAACAACAAATATTTCCACATTTCAATGTAAACGAAACATATTTAAATTTTTTCATGTGTATTTCTGTTTTAAATTTTTCAATTATTTGACTTTACATGAAAATGACAACTCTCTCTAATAACACAGGTCAACAGCAAAAAAAAGGCTTAAATAACTACTATATAGATTTGATGTATTATGGTTCCAGTAGTCCAAAAATGGGCCAAATTTTAAATTCTATGGAGAGGTTTGATTTTTTTTTTAAATTTCCAAAATTTTTTTAATTTTGTTGCCTTGTGTAATTCTACCTTATTTATTGTATCATGATAAAAATAAATATTTTACTTCATCGTTGATTATTTTGTCTGTAGAATTGTGTTCTGTTAATTGAGTTGCTCGAGATAGGCTACCAACATTAGTGTGTTCCGATCCTTTTTTGAATACTATTTCGTAGTTAAAACTTGAAAGAAATTCGACGCAGAAGACGAGCTGAAGTTATTGCTGGCATCTTATTTTTCTGATGAAAAATACGGGTTAATGGTCGATTATCGGTAACTAATTGAAATTTTCTACCATAGAGATACATAAAAAAGTGTTTCACGACAAATATGATGGCTAAGGCTTCACGATCCAACTGACTATATTTTCTTTCTGCATTTTTCAACGATCTGGACTTCATTTACCATATGAAATAATACCTCTGCTATTCCCATAGGACTTTCATCACACGCTGCCATGACTGCACAGAGGGCCAGGGAGATAGATTTTTTGCCAATCTCTTAATCGTTGCCGGATACGGAAAAAATACATATCTCAAGGTTTTTTGGCTTGCTGAATCCAAAAATGAACTAAACAATAAAAAATTCAAAATAGCTGCCAAAATATTAAAAAAAAATTTCTGATCCAGCTAAAATTTTATGTAAAGGTAGTCTTAGAGTTATTTAATTTGAAACTGAAATCAGAATTAAAAAAAAAAAATGGCATATTTCTTTATGTCATATTAATACTTTCAAAATTTAATTTTTTTATAATGGATAAATTTGTCAAAAACCAAATACAAGAAATACAAGAAAAATTTTGAAATCTATATTCTATAAAATTATCGAAAATATTAAAAATTCGAAATGGCGGATACAATATGGCGTCCAAAATTTTTTTATGATCGTATATTTTTAAAATAAAGTTTTCTGTTTGTTTTTGAGAATGAACTGAATTCAGAAACAAACTTAAAAAAAAAAAAGCAAGTAATAAAGTTATAGTTGGTCTATCCCAACAATATGACACCCTACACCATTCCGGAACTAATATAAAATTAGTTTATATGATTTTTACTTCCCAATAAGCACTAAAAATATTAAAATTCAAGTACTTGAAAATTTACTTGAATTTAACTGAAATTCCAACCCATTTTTTAAGTATTTCTCAAGTTAGAATGTACCTTAAATTATGTTCAAACTTTTTGTCTGTTGTCAAATAAAAAATATAAAATAAAATGTGTGTAAAGGAAAAAATAAGAAAACTACGTAATAAAATTGTTAAATTTGTAGCATTAACAAAAATGGTGATTGTAAATTAATTACAAACAGCAAATCCGAGTTTAAATCCCATCAAGAATAATCCGAATTTGGATGCTCAAGGCGAATACAAATAACCAGGGCAAGTTTAAATATGCACGAAAAAAATTAAAATATGCGCTTGAAAAAGCACGAACAAATTGGATAATATGCACAGAAATATGCAAAAATAGCATGAGTGTGTACAGAAAAATCAACGATTTTATGAGTTCTTATATACTAATATGTCAAAAATATGCGTAAATATGCACTTTTTGACTTTTAATGTCTGATAGATTTCGGTTTTAATAAAAATATAACATTAAAAATTTTAAAAGTCATATTTGACGCATCTGAATTTTTTCTTTACAATTTTTACAACGTAATTAAAATATTCACAACAAAATTTTTAGAAATCTTTTGATTGAACTCCAAAAATTAATTTAAAAAATGGAGTTTTTGTTAAGAAAACTATTTTTTGTATCCATTTTATGCAAATTTATGCAAAGATTTAAAAAACAAGCTTTTTTGTGAAATACTTCTGAAATATGCAAATGCTTACTTTCCAAGCGTAAAGCTTGAAAAACTTGCCCTGCAAATAACCAATGAATATAAATGTGCAAATGAAAAAATGTGTTTAATTTAGTTTAAAGATATTTAAGAAATGTAATCTTTTGTTTTGTATATCTAAATAATTTAAATCATATAAAATAAAAACAAAAAGCTATGTTTATTTTGTTAAAAGAAGTAATAAACATTTTTCTTTAATTCTACTATGATTTGCAGTGTTATCAAAGGCTTGATTTATATTATTTTTCCAACCTTGAATTCAACTATTTATTTCACTAGAATTTCACTGTTAATCAACACTTGAAAGTAGCTGTATTAACATTGTTATGTTAGACTTGAATTCAAGTTTCCTTTTCACTGGAGTACACTATTGAATAAAAGTGTAGTAGAACTGTATTTCAACACTTGAAATTTGAATTTATAACTGGAATTCAAATTTGTTTACACTTGAATTCCAGGAAAAATGCTTATTGGGTTATTTTAAATTTATTTGTGTCAAATATTACCATGATACTGTAATTTATATGCGATTTTGGGAGTTAAAGTGATTTTTTAAAGTGGGCCTTATATAAGAGCTATGCCTAATTGTGGGCTGATCTTCCTGAAATTTTGTACTCCGATTTAATATTGCTTAAAACTTATTTGGAGATAGAAAATTAATTGCATCTATAATTATATCAAAAGTATTAATTTTTTGTATAAATACACTGGATAAATATTTATTTGAAAAAATATCTAAATGTCTTCTTAAATATATTTTTTGAAATCTAGGAACACTATTTTAGAAAGTTGTGATTTGACCATTTGCCATTTGGAGCAAGTTTGGGCAACTTTTTTTTTCAAAAACTAGCATTCTAAAAGATATAAAAATAGAAAAAAATATCTTTTATCAGACTGAGAATTCGTTCAATATTTTCTAATTCTTAAAAATTACTTATGGCCAAAAATCTATCTCTATGGCCCTCTGTGGGCTGGCAATTCAGGATCAAAAGGAATTAATACTTTGTCGCTGGCTATAATGTTTTTATTTTTAAAAATGCCGCTTCACAATTAGATGACCAATAAAATAGTTTGCTGATACCAATTGTGGATTTACTCCAACTTTGTAATCAACACAGATGCGTACACCCCCATTTGCTTTTGAAATTATTACTAGTGGAAATCCCCAGTCACTTTTTCCGATTTTACTAATGATTCCAGAGCTTTTTAAGTCATTGAGCTCCTTTTCAACTTTATTCCGAAGTGCATATGGTATTTCTCTTTCTTTGATAAACACAGGCTTAGCATCTTTGCGAAGCTGAAGTGTGAATTCATAATTTAGTACGATTCCAACTTCCTCTGTAAAAACATTTTTAAAATTGTGAATTATATCTGTAATTGAATTTAAACAACTCATCTGATTGACACTTATTTCTTTTTGACGTAGATTTTCTACATGCTGGAGTGTTATGTTTAAATGTCGAATCCAAATACGTCATACTTATCGAGTACGATATACATTCTTCTAATGAATTATTATTTTTGTATTTTACTTCGACATTAACTTTACCATCAGGTATTACAATATTTTTTGTGTATGACCGAAACGCTATAGAAGAAGTTTGATGTTTTGTATTTATGTTGAGTTTTTGAAATTGATTTCTAGGAATAGGAATTAATGTAAACCCTACGCTTGAGTCTACTTCAAATTTTTGTGGGTGGTTATTTTAATGGTTACGAAAAAGTTATCAACATCATTTTTGTTATTGTATTTAATGAATATAATGTTCATCATCATTTTCACAGACTGATAAGTTTTTAGATTGCATTAACGTTTTCATACATACTCGTTGAACGCGACCTGTTTTACCACACGATCTACATTAGTAGTATGTTTATGTATGTTCTCGACCACTTTTTCCATACAAAAGTATGTTCAATGGGCGTGGCATAATTGCTACCTAAGAAAAGCGAGGGAGTTCCCGCCCACTTTTTTGTATTGACCAATCAGAAGCAAGCTTTAGGTAAAGAGGGGAAGTGTGTGTTACATTTATTGTAATAATATATGGATGTGTGTATGTATGTATGTATGTATGTATGTTTGTATTGACCAATCAGAAGCAAGCTTTATGTAAAGAGGGGAAGTGTGTGTTTCATTTATTGTAATAATATATGGATGTGTGTATGTATGTATGTTTGTATTGATCATATATTATATTAATATATGTATGTATGTTTGTTTATTGTATGCTTTTTAACCCATTAAATTCCGCGACAATATCCCGCAGATATATTTTTGCAAAACTTGTATTTTCCTATTGTTTACATATAAAATAAGCATAAAAATTAAAAAAATCTTATGTGTAATTAGGGGCGTAGTATTTCCTGAAGGAATTTTTATACTTTAGAAACAAAAAACTATATCAAAAAAATTAATTTGAAAAAAATATTCCGAAAAATTAAAACATCACCAAATGACGTGTTTTATTTTTTTTTCTCTATAGTGAAAAGTTATTGTCAAAATTCTTACATATGTAATCGAAATATCTGCCAAATTTGTTGTTATTATAAGACAGTATTTGTCAATAATTTAAATTAAAAAGATAAAAACGCTAGGGTTCTTTAGACTCCATAAAAATAGTCGATTATTCTGCTGTACCCAATTAGTTACAGTGGATATACATGGGTTAATAATTGCTACAATATTTTTGTATACACGGACAAATGCATTTTATGAAATTGAAAACCAATATATTTATTTTGTATAACAATATGTATGTAATTATGTTAAAGTATATACAAACAATTTAATGCGAAGAATTATTTTTTTTGTACTTTTAATTGTGATGAAATTAAAAACTGATGACTTGAATAAATAGTGTTTGAGTATTTTTGGTTTATTCATCTATATTTATAAAGTAATGAAATATACATAAATACATATATATGTATATAGTTTTAAGTTAGTAGTCAAAAATGCATTAAAAACGGTTTGAATGAGTGTGTTGTGTCAGCAAATAATATTTTAAATGATATTTCTTTATAATTTTATTGTTGTTGTTAATATATTTATGTGCTAATTTACAAAATCGAATTCTTTATTTTAAAATTGATATTTATACTTGTATCAATAGAGAATACATTTCATTATTATATCAAAATTACAAGTTAACACATCTTTCATCCGTTCATTTAAAAATTAAAGAATAAATAAAATGTCGAAATTTATTTGTGAATATTGTCAAAAAGGATACAATAATAATGTATCCTTAAAACAACATGTGAGGTTAAGTCATAACAATTCTTCCTTGAAATGTTCTACGTGCGACTTGAAATTTTCAAACCACAAAGATCTTTTAAAACATTTCCATTTAATAGATCATAGTAAAAAAATGGAGGAAGATACCATATACTGTAATGAGTGTAAAACTTATATAATAAAAAAAATTTGGCCCCATCATTTACGTACAAATAACCATAAAATCAATTGTAATAAGCAATTGGATAAAGGTGTAAAGTGTATTAATTCTGCTTTTAAACATCGAATCACCACATATATGATTGAAAATGACAACAAAAGTAATTTAATTCCCGAACTTTTTTTATCTTCAATTGAGAATAAAATAATAGAACTTTTAAAAGATATCTTGCAAAAACACACAAGTATTAAATTTAATTATGAACTATTTTGTAATTATATGCTAATGAAAGAGGATGACACAGGTATTATCGAAATGAAATCACATCAAACAAAAATGGTGATAATAGATTCTACTGCTACAAACGAAGATCTAGCACATTTTCATTTGAATAATTCCAATATTTTAATAAAGAAAATGAGTGAATTTCAAGAACGTGATAGTGGATGGACTTTAAGTGAAATATCTCATCTGGAATTAAATATTAACAAATATATGTGTATAAAAGGTTCTCAATATATTTCTTTACCACCAACAATAGCAAGTAAACATGCATGCGTTAACCTGCAAAATAGTGATGAATACTGTTTCAAATGGGCGATAATATCAGCGTTATATCCAGTCACCACCCATTCAAATAGATGTTCATCATATAAAATCAAAGATATTAATGCGGATATTGTAGTATTGGAAAATAATATGGTTTTAAACTTTAAAAATTTAAAATTTCCGTTACCGGTAAATAAAATAAAGGAATTTGAATTAAATAATCCCCAAATAAGTGTAAATGTTTTTGGTCTGGAGAACAATAATATTGTAGGTCCATACTATTTTACTCAAGAAGAAAAAGCAAATCACATTAATTTGCTATTATTGGAAGAGGATGAACGTTTCCATTACGTTTGGATCAAAAGCATATCAAGGTGAGTAAATTAATATATATATATATATATATTTTTTTATCAAAATAACGAGATCTAATTAACTTTTTCAGATTGATTAACAGTCAATTAACAAAACACACAAGAAAAATACATGTATGCAATGCTTGTTTAATACATTTCCACAACGAAGAAGCCCTCAAAAAACATAAAGGTGAATGCAACAAACTTGTAACAAAGATGCCTGACTTAGATAATAGAATACTTAGTTTTAAAAATTTAAAAAAACAAATGGATATTCCTTTTGTTGTATATGCTGATTTCGAATGTATTCTAGAGTCGATGAATGATCAGAATTCAACTAACGTCAAGTCGGTACAAAAACATATTCCAATCGCTTATAGTTACTATGTTAAGTGCTCATTTGACTCGCATTTAGATATATTTAGAATATATAGTGGGGAAGATTCAGCAAAACATTTTTTTCAAACATTAGTTAAAGATACGGTAGATATTTATAATAATTTTTTAAGTAAAACTAAACCAATGAATTTCTTAACACCATCTCAAAAGAAAAGACAAAACGAAGATATAATTTGTCACATTTGTAAAAAATTTTTATCTTTTGAAGATAGGGTGGCTGATCATTGTCATTTAACGGGTGAATATAGAGGGCCCGCGCATAATAAATGCAATTTAGAATATCAAATAGCGAATTTTATTCCCATATTTTTTCATAACCTTTCGGCATATGATAGCCATTTGTTTGTAAGAGAACTTTCATCTGTAAAGGGCGATATAAATATTATTCCATTAAATAAGGAGTTGTATGTATCAATATCTAAGAAAATTCTGATAAATGATAATGATACTATTGAACTTCGTTTCTTAGATTCATTTAGATTCATGCCATCAAGTTTAGAAAAACTAGCTGGCTATTTGTCCGATTCTGATTTAATAACAGTAAAATCAATTTATCAAAATGATAACGAATTCAATTTAATGAAACGTAAAGGTATATTTCCATACGATTATCTAGATTCAGAAAATCGTCTAAATGAAACACAATTACCACCTCAATCTCTCTTCTTTAACAAATTGACTAATGAATCGTGTAGTGTGGATGATTATAAACATGCTGAACAAGTATGGAACACATTTAATTGTAGATCTATATTAGACTATTTACTTTTATATTTGAAGACTGATGTTCTTTTACTTTGTGATATTTTTGAAAACTTTCGAAAAGTTTGTAAAAATATTTATAATTTAGATCCGTGTCAATACTACACTACACCTGGTCTATCATGGGATGCGATGTTGAAAATAACTGAGATAGAATTAGAATTATTAACTGATATCAATATGTATAATTTTGTTACACGTGGTATAAGGGGAGGTATTGTTCAATGTTGTAAACGTCATTCAATAGCCAATAACAAATATGTAAGCGATTATGATTCTTCTAAAGAATCGAATTATCTAATTTATTTAGATGTAAACAATTTATATGGTCATGCTATGTCTCAATATCTTCCATACAAGAACTTTGAATGGGTTGAAAACATTGATGATTTCAATTTGGATGATGTAAAACATGATTCCCCCACAGGATATATATTAGAAGTAGACTTAGATTACCCGTCTACATTACATGACTATCACAACGACTTCCCATTTTGTGCAGAAAATAAAAAAATAGAATGCATGAAGCAGACTAAATTAATAACTGATTTAAATAATAAAACAAAATATATAATACACTATAGAAATTTGCAACAATGCATTCAGCATGGAATGGTTTTAAAAAAAGTACATAGAATTCTAAAATTTAATCAATCGGACTGGTTAAAAACGTATATTGATTTAAATAACCATCATAGAACATTGGCAAAAAATTCTTTCGAACAGAATTTGTTCAAATTAATGAATAACGCGGTTTTTGGTAAGACAATGGAAAATGTAGATAAAAGGAAAGACATTAAAATTGTTTGCGAGTGGGAAAATAGGGGTAAGAAACTTGGTGCTAGAGCGCTTATTTCTAGACCTAACTTCCATAGTTGTTTGAAAATTCATGATGAAATGATTGCAATTCAAATGAGTAGGGTTCGAACTGAATACAATAAACCGATTTACATTGGGTTTTCCGTTTTAGAATTATCAAAATGGAAAATGTATGATTTCCATTATGATTATATGAAACCCAAATATCAGGAAAATCTTAGCTTAAACTATATGGATACAGATTCATTTATATATAATATTAAAACAAATGATTTATATAATGATATTCGAAATGATATAACATCACATTTTGATACATCTGCATATTCGAAAGAAAATGCTTTCAATTTTCCTCTTTTGAATAAAAAAGTTTTAGGAATGATGAAAGACGAATGCAATGGTAAAATAATTAAGGAATTCATTGGTTTAAGAGCTAAAATGTATTCAGTTAAGATTGACAGAGATGAAAAAGAGATTAAGAAAATTAAAGGTGTTAAACACTGCGTAACAGCAAAGCTATCAATAAATGATTTTAAAAAATGTTTACTACAAAAAGAATTATATTATGACTCAATGTATATATTTAAATCTAAGATTCACCAAATTTATACACAGCACATTAATAAGTTAATTTTAAGTTACTTAGATGATAAGAGATTTATAAGAGAAAATGGTATTGATACCTATGCATGGGGACACTATAAAATAAAAAGTAATGCAAAATAAAAGTAATTATTAAATTTATATATATATATACATATCTATATAAATTTATCAATAAAAAGTAATAATGTAAAATATATTTATGTAATTTAGATATTTGTAATACAATTATTTTTAAAAGATAATTATTAATAAAAATATCTTCTTGCTTTAAAAATACAGTCTTTTATTTATTTACTCAGAAGTATGGAAATGGAAAGTAAAAAGTAACCTTGAAGAAGGTATTTAACTTCACATAATTTTTATAAAAAAAAAAAATTATTTATTTTTTGGAAAAAAAATAAAAATTACAAAAGTAATAAATAAAATTATATTTTTTACAAAATTTTGCAAAAAAATTACAATTATAATTAAAAAAAAAATAAAATTGTTGTGCATTTTATGAAATTGAAAACCAATGTATTTATTTTATATAATAATATGTATGTAATAATGTTAAAAGTACATACAAACAATATAACAGGAAGACAATTTTTTTTATTATGGTGAAATTAAAAACTGATGACTTGTATTAATAGCGTTTGAGTATTTTTGGTTTATTCATCTACATATTTTTATATGATTATTTTTGTTTTTGTAAAGTGAAAAAATAAACTTTAGAATTGTTTTATTTATATGGAAAAAATAACCTTGTGTAAGGTTTTTGACATTAATAAAGGTATATTTTATGTTGTTGAGTATGGTCAGGATTAATTTTGAATATTCAAATAACAAATTAGGAGGGAGTATTTTTTATTCACATTAAACAATTTCATATTTAGAATAATTTTAAAATGAATATATAACTCAATATTTAATTTTGTAAAAAAATATAATTTTTGTGAAAAAAATTAAAAAAATAATAAAAAAATTATATTTTTTAACAAAATTTTGTAAAAAAATATAATTTTTGTGAAAAAAATTAAAAAAATAATAAAAAAATTATATTTTTTAACAAAATTTTGTAAAAAAATATAATTTTTGTGAAAAAAATTAAAAAAATAATAAAAAAATTATATTTTTTAACAAAATTTTGTAAAAAAATATAATTTTTGTGAAAAAAATTAAAAAAATAATAAAAAAATTATATTTTTTAACAAAATTTTGTAAAAAAATATAATTTTTGTGAAAAAAATTAAAAAAATAATAAAAAAATTATATTTTTTAACAAAATTTTGTAAAAAAATATAATTTTTTTATTATTTTTTTAATTTTTTTCACAAAAATTATATTTTTTTACAAAATTTTGTTAAAAAATATAATTTTTTTATTATTTTTTTAATTTTTTTCACAAAAATTATATTTTTTTACAAAATTTTGTTAAAAAATATAATTTTTTTATTATTTTTTTAATTTTTTTCACAAAAATTATATTTTTTTACAAAATTTTGTTAAAAAATATAATTTTTTTATTATTTTTTTAATTTTTTTCACAAAAATTATATTTTTTTACAAAATTAAATATTGAGTTATATATTCATTTTAAAATTATTCTAAATATGAAATTGTTTAATGTGAATAAAAAATACTCCCTCCTAATTTGTTATTTGAATATTCAAAATTAATCCTGACCATACTCAACAACATAAAATATACCTTTATTAATGCCAAAAACCTTACACAAGGTTATTTTTTCCATATAAATAAAACAATTCTAAAGTTTATTTTTTCACTTTACAAAAACAAAAATAATCATATAAAAATATGTAGATGAATAAACTAAAAATACTCAAACGCTATTAATACAAGTCATCAGTTTTTAATTTCACCATAATAAAAAAAATTGTCTTCCTGTTATATTGTTTGTATGTACTTTTAACATTATTACATACATATTATTATATAAAATAAATACATTGGTTTTCAATTTCATAAAATGCACAACAATTTTATTTTTTTTTTTTTTAATTATAATTGTAATTTTTTTGCAAAATTTTGTAAAAAATATAATTTTATTTATTACTTTTGTAATTTTTATTTTTTTTCCAAAAAATAAATAATTTTTTTTTTTTTTATAAAAATTATGTGAAGTTAAATACCTTCTTCAAGGTTACTTTTTACTTTCCATTTCCATACTTCTGAGTAAATAAATAAAAGACTGTATTTTTAAAGCAAGAAGATATTTTTATTAATAATTATCTTTTAAAAATAATTGTATTACAAATATCTAAATTACATAAATATATTTTACATTATTACTTTTTATTGATAAATTTATATAGATATGTATATATATATATAAATTTAATAATTACTTTTATTTTGCATTACTTTTTATTTTATAGTGTCCCCATGCATAGGTATCAATACCATTTTCTCTTATAAATCTCTTATCATCTAAGTAACTTAAAATTAACTTATTAATGTGCTGTGTATAAATTTGGTGAATCTTAGATTTAAATATATACATTGAGTCATAATATAATTCTTTTTGTAGTAAACATTTTTTAAAATCATTTATTGATAGCTTTGCTGTTACGCAGTGTTTAACACCTTTAATTTTCTTAATCTCTTTTTCATCTCTGTCAATCTTAACTGAATACATTTTAGCTCTTAAACCAATGAATTCCTTAATTATTTTACCATTGCATTCGTCTTTCATCATTCCTAAAACTTTTTTATTCAAAAGAGGAAAATTGAAAGCATTTTCTTTCGAATATGCAGATGTATCAAAATGTGATGTTATATCATTTCGAATATCATTATATAAATCATTTGTTTTAATATTATATATAAATGAATCTGTATCCATATAGTTTAAGCTAAGATTTTCCTGATATTTGGGTTTCATATAATCATAATGGAAATCATACATTTTCCATTTTGATAATTCTAAAACGGAAAACCCAATGTAAATCGGTTTATTGTATTCAGTTCGAACCCTACTCATTTGAATTGCAATCATTTCATCATGAATTTTCAAACAACTATGGAAGTTAGGTCTAGAAATAAGCGCTCTAGCACCAAGTTTCTTACCCCTATTTTCCCACTCGCAAACAATTTTAATGTCTTTCCTTTTATCTACATTTTCCATTGTCTTACCAAAAACCGCGTTATTCATTAATTTGAACAAATTCTGTTCGAAAGAATTTTTTGCCAATGTTCTATGATGGTTATTTAAATCAATATACGTTTTTAACCAGTCCGATTGATTAAATTTTAGAATTCTATGTACTTTTTTTAAAACCATTCCATGCTGAATGCATTGTTGCAAATTTCTATAGTGTATTATATATTTTGTTTTATTATTTAAATCAGTTATTAATTTAGTCTGCTTCATGCATTCTATTTTTTTATTTTCTGCACAAAATGGGAAGTCGTTGTGATAGTCATGTAATGTAGACGGGTAATCTAAGTCTACTTCTAATATATATCCTGTGGGGGAATCATGTTTTACATCATCCAAATTGAAATCATCAATGTTTTCAACCCATTCAAAGTTCTTGTATGGAAGATATTGAGACATAGCATGACCATATAAATTGTTTACATCTAAATAAATTAGATAATTCGATTCTTTAGAAGAATCATAATCGCTTACATATTTGTTATTGGCTATTGAATGACGTTTACAACATTGAGCAATACCTCCCCTTATACCACGTGTAACAAAATTATACATATTGATATCAGTTAATAATTCTAATTCTATCTCAGTTATTTTCAACATCGCATCCCATGATAGACCAGGTGTAGTGTAGTATTGACACGGATCTAAATTATAAATATTTTTACAAACTTTTCGAAAGTTTTCAAAAATATCACAAAGTAAAAGAACATCAGTCTTCAAATATAAAAGTAAATAGTCTAATATAGATCTACAATTAAATGTGTTCCATACTTGTTCAGCATGTTTATAATCATCCACACTACACGATTCATTAGTCAATTTGTTAAAGAAGAGAGATTGAGGTGGTAATTGTGTTTCATTTAGACGATTTTCTGAATCTAGATAATCGTATGGAAATATACCTTTACGTTTCATTAAATTGAATTCGTTATCATTTTGATAAATTGATTTTACTGTTATTAAATCAGAATCGGACAGCCAGCTAGTTTTTCTAAACTTGATGGCATGAATCTAAATGAATCTAAGAAACGAAGTTCAATAGTATCATTATCATTTATCAGAATTTTCTTAGATATCGATACATACAACTCCTTATTTAATGGAATAATATTTATATCGCCCTTTACAGATGAAAGTTCTCTTACAAACAAATGGCTATCATATGCCGAAAGGTTATGAAAAAATATGGGAATAAAATTCGCTATTTGATATTCTAAATTGCATTTATTATGCGCGGGCCCTCTATATTCACCCGTTAAATGACAATGATCAGCCACCCTATCTTCAAAAGATAAAAATTTTTTACAAATGTGACAAATTATATCTTCGTTTTGTCTTTTCTTTTGAGATGGTGTTAAGAAATTTATTGGTTTAGTTTTACTTAAAAAATTATTATAAATATCTACCGTATCTTTAACTAATGTTTGAAAAAAATGTTTTGCTGAATCTTCCCCACTATATATTCTAAATATATCTAAATGCGAGTCAAATGAGCACTTAACATAGTAACTATAAGCGATTGGAATATGTTTTTGTACCGACTTGACGTTAGTTGAATTCTGATCATTCATCGACTCTAGAATACATTCGAAATCAGCATATACAACAAAAGGAATATCCATTTGTTTTTTTAAATTTTTAAAACTAAGTATTCTATTATCTAAGTCAGGCATCTTTGTTACAAGTTTGTTGCATTCACCTTTATGTTTTTTGAGGGCTTCTTCGTTGTGGAAATGTATTAAACAAGCATTGCATACATGTATTTTTCTTGTGTGTTTTGTTAATTGACTGTTAATCAATCTGAAAAAGTTAATTAGATCTCGTTATTTTGATAAAAAAATATATATATATATTAATTTACTCACCTTGATATGCTTTTGATCCAAACGTAATGGAAACGTTCATCCTCTTCCAATAATAGCAAATTAATGTGATTTGCTTTTTCTTCTTGAGTAAAATAGTATGGACCTACAATATTATTGTTCTCCAGACCAAAAACATTTACACTTATTTGGGGATTATTTAATTCAAATTCCTTTATTTTATTTACCGGTAACGGAAATTTTAAATTTTTAAAGTTTAAAACCATATTATTTTCCAATACTACAATATCCGCATTAATATCTTTGATTTTATATGATGAACATCTATTTGAATGGGTGGTGACTGGATATAACGCTGATATTATCGCCCATTTGAAACAGTATTCATCACTATTTTGCAGGTTAACGCATGCATGTTTACTTGCTATTGTTGGTGGTAAAGAAATATATTGAGAACCTTTTATACACATATATTTGTTAATATTTAATTCCAGATGAGATATTTCACTTAAAGTCCATCCACTATCACGTTCTTGAAATTCACTCATTTTCTTTATTAAAATATTGGAATTATTCAAATGAAAATGTGCTAGATCTTCGTTTGTAGCAGTAGAATCTATTATCACCATTTTTGTTTGATGTGATTTCATTTCGATAATACCTGTGTCATCCTCTTTCATTAGCATATAATTACAAAATAGTTCATAATTAAATTTAATACTTGTGTGTTTTTGCAAGATATCTTTTAAAAGTTCTATTATTTTATTCTCAATTGAAGATAAAAAAAGTTCGGGAATTAAATTACTTTTGTTGTCATTTTCAATCATATATGTGGTGATTCGATGTTTAAAAGCAGAATTAATACACTTTACACCTTTATCCAATTGCTTATTACAATTGATTTTATGGTTATTTGTACGTAAATGATGGGGCCAAATTTTTTTTATTATATAAGTTTTACACTCATTACAGTATATGGTATCTTCCTCCATTTTTTTACTATGATCTATTAAATGGAAATGTTTTAAAAGATCTTTGTGGTTTGAAAATTTCAAGTCGCACGTAGAACATTTCAAGGAAGAATTGTTATGACTTAACCTCACATGTCGTTTTAAGGATACATTATTATTGTATCCTTTTTGACAATATTCACAAATAAATTTCGACATTTTATTTATTCTTTAATTTTTAAATGAACGGATGAAAGATGTGTTAACTTGTAATTTTGATATAATAATGAAATGTATTCTCTATTGATACAAGTATAAATATCAATTTTAAAATAAAGAATTCGATTTTGTAAATTAGCACATAAATATATTAACAACAACAATAAAATTATAAAGAAATATCATTTAAAATATTATTTGCTGACACAGCACACTCATTCAAACCGTTTTTAATGCATTTTTGACTACTAACTTAAAACTATATACATATATATGTATTTATGTATATTTCATTACTTTATAAATATAGATGAATAAACCAAAAATACTCAAACACTATTTATTCAAGTCATCAGTTTTTAATTTCATCACAATTAAAAGTACAAAAAAAATAATTCTTCGCATTAAATTGTTTGTATATACTTTAACATAATTACATACATATTGTTATACAAAATAAATATATTGGTTTTCAATTTCATAAAATGCATTTGTCCGTGTATACAAAAATATTGTAGCAATTATTAACCCATGTATATCCACTGTAACTAATTGGGTACAGCAGAATAATCGACTATTTTTATGGAGTCTAAAGAACCCTAGCGTTTTTATCTTTTTAATTTAAATTATTGACAAATACTGTCTTATAATAACAACAAATTTGGCAGATATTTCGATTACATATGTAAGAATTTTGACAATAACTTTTCACTATAGAGAAAAAAAATAAAACACGTCATTTGGTGATGTTTTAATTTTTCGGAATATTTTTTTCAAATTAATTTTTTTGATATAGTTTTTTGTTTCTAAAGTATAAAAATTCCTTCAGGAAATACTACGCCCCTAATTACACATAAGATTTTTTTAATTTTTATGCTTATTTTATATGTAAACAATAGGAAAATACAAGTTTTGCAAAAATATATCTGCGGGATATTGTCGCGGAATTTAATGGGTTAAAAAGCATACAATAAACAAACATACATACATATATTAATATAATATATGATCAATACAAACATACATACATACACACATCCATATATTATTACAATAAATGAAACACACACTTCCCCTCTTTACATAAAGCTTGCTTCTGATTGGTCAATACAAACATACATACATACATACATACACACATCCATATATTATTACAATAAATGTAACACACACTTCCCCTCTTTACCTAAAGCTTGCTTCTGATTGGTCAATACAAAAAAGTGGGCGGGAACTCCCTCGCTTTTCTTAGGTAGCAATTATGCCACGCCCATTGAACATACTTTTGTATGGAAAAAGTGGTCGAGAACATACATAAACATACTACTTACATTTAAGGTTATGTGGATTGGTCCGGCATTTTTGAGTTTTATGGTAATTTCTTACACAACGAATACATAATCATTTATGTCACGACTAGGGTTTGGGGTTTCCCGTGATATTTTGTTTCCCGGGAAACGGGAATAAAAATTTCGATTTCCCGGGAATTCCCGGGAAATTTAAATTTAAAAAAAAAGCAATGAATTTTTATAAAGAATGTATTTTTTTCTATTCAGTACTATAAAACAACATTATAATTCAAATTTATGATTAGTTAAGGTGGTTTTACACTACAATACTTTGTATTAATATCATTAAAATCGAAAAATTGAACAGAGTTGAAATTTGCTTTAAGAGATGCAATTATATTTCAAAAATTTAAAGACTTCAACATAATGTAAATATAGTGTAAAACCAATTAAAAACTTAAACAATCTTAAATATTTCACAAAATAAAAATAAGTGCTCCAAAGGTTTAATTGTTTAATTCACTTTTGAAAATCGAATTAAATTTATTTTCCCAATAATTACTTTAAAGCTTTCATATTTAATTCATAGACTTAAATTCTTTAACTTAAAAAATATTTTGAATCATTCAAATTTAGATTTAGAAAATATTTTTTGGTTCATTTTGTAAAATATTAGCTTTGTTCCCGTACCCAAATTGGACCACGCGGGATCCCTATTTTATCGAAAAGTGTTCCCGTACTCCAAAATTGGGAAATGAGAGAGATTTTAAGAGAATAATGTTTTACTTCTTGCACGAAACAGCACAGACTATATCTTTGGATAGACTTAGTAAATAGTCAAATAAACAAAAAATAAAAATATACAAATAAAAACTTAGAAAGTTTCAATTAAAAAAATTTAAGAACGTTGATATATGCTAAAAATAAAAAGTACAGGCACAAACTTATTGAAAACTAAAAAAAATATATCGTTTATTCCATGAAAGAACGCCCAAAAATATACCAAGTGTCCTCCGATTTTTATAAAATTTTATACGTATAATGTCTATGGGTGTCTATAAATATTTCCGTTTTCAGATTCGCTAAATTCAGAAAATTCGCGATTTTATTTCGCTTTTTCACTTTTGAAAAAATCTAAAAAATCTCAAAAGTATACAACTTTAAATACAAATATTTCTGGGAAGGCTTTGCAGAAATTTGTGATTAAACGGCGTTTAAATTGTAATTATGTTAGCTTAAACATGAATATTTTATAAATAAAAAATATTTTTTAAAAATGCATTTTAATGCAATTGCATTTTTTAAATGCATTTTTCTTTAAATATGCTATTCAAATTTTTAAATTTTTTAACATAAATGAAAAGTTTGGAATCTTTACATTAAAATAAAAATCTCAAATTTTTGGTACACACACATGTATTGTGCATAATTTCCCCCTTTCTTCAACTAGTTTAAATTTTTTCATATAAAAATTATATTTTTCTGGTATTATGAGTATCTTTACTTATTTTGTTAAAAAAAATTTATTGTGTTATTTTTTAAAAAATCCTGAAAAATAGTAAAACTTTATGTATCAGACTATTTATTGTTTTAAGTTATAATAAACAAAGCATTTTTAAATACACTTTTGAAAAATTAAAATTTAATAAATTCGCAACTAACAAAAATGAACTAAAAAAAGCATTTATATTGCTGACTCAATCACACAAAAAATATACAATGGCCTTTTAAATACTTTTTAAATTACAGAAATCCATCAATAACTTCAAGAGATATGAATATTTAAAATCGCATACTTTTTATATTTAGTTAACTTTTATAAAAATTTTAAAGAAAATTTCAAAAACAAGAAAAAATTTTAGTTTTATATGAAAAATTTTAAACATGTTTTTATAAAAATTGGATTATGCATATAAGATTTTCGCGTCCCAAAAATTTGAAACTTTTATTTTAATTTAAAGATTTCAAACTTTTCATTTATGTTAAAAAATTAAAAAATTTTAATAGCATATTTAAAGAAAAATGCATTTGAAAAATGCAATTGCATTAAAATGCATTTTTAAAAAATATTTTTTATTTTTAAAATGTTTGTCGTAAAGCCGCCATATGTGAAATTTTAAGGCCGTTTAAATCATTAAAATTCACAAAGTCTTTCCAGAGATATACGCATATTTCCTATGGAGCCATTTAAATATACCCATTTTTATTTTTTTTTTTTTTAATTTCAAAAAATTCGCGTATTTATTCACGATTTTAATTTTTCGAAAAGTCAAAATAATCGGAAAAGTGTGTAACTTTAAACATCAATAACTCTAAAAGTTGTTAACGGATTTTAATGATTTAAACTGCATGTAGAAGATGAATATGTCCTCTTTTAATATAGTAGTTAAGAAATAATATTACAATTTAAAAATGCATTCATAATGCAATTTTAGGATGCATTTTTGAAATGTTTAAAATATTGTAGAAATATAAAGTTAAAAACTCGTGTTTTCGAAATGTGATTGGACAAAATAAAACGTTTTTTTCCTAATGAAAAGTAGTCAAATAGGCGCACCGATGAAATGTTTTTCAATAATCTAAAATATCACTTGTATCTAATTATATTTATATTTCGTATTAGCATCTAAAAATTCCTTTAGTAAATGTACAATTTTCACTTAGGCGATACAAACAGTAACATTTTTTCCTATAGGATTATAAAATTACATGAATATTAAATTTCCCGTTTTTCCCGGGAAAAAAAATTCCCGGGAATTCCCGACGATAAATTTCCGGGAATTCCCGGGATTTCCCGCCCGGGAATTCTCGGACCCCAAACCCTAGTCACGACGCAGCAGTGCCACATAATTAGCAAATGTTTGGTCGTCACCTTGGTATGTTGAATGAAAACGGCACAAGTTTGACTATCAATGTGTCGTACTCTACTTCAGTAATATTTTTGGGAGCAACTAAAGACCAATAATTTATTTTCGAAAGCGCCCTTCATTGTAAGGTAATTTTCAAACTTTTGACGATATAATTTAAAGTTTTCCTTACTTTCGTCGAAGTTTTCAAATGGTGGCGAAAGCACCTGTAATGACGGTTGCTGTGTTCGTTGTTGTTGTGTTGAATTAGCATTTACTTTTTGCTGCAAATCACGATGGCTTTTACTAAAAATTTCTAATAATTCCTTGAACTGATCGTCATTCATGCTGATTGAATTTATTCAAAATAATTTTAATTCTCTCTTTTCCTCGTCGCCAATTGTTATATCGAATTGATGATTTATATATTGAATAAAACACGCGCTTTTTATATTTTCATGACTTACTTTATTTAATACATAACTTAAGAAGATCAGTGTGAGGGATATAACACCCAGTTTATTTGTTAAAAGCTCATCGCTTAAAACCTTTTTTTGCGGGAAACGTTAAGCCAATTCGATATGTCCGTATGAGAAATGTTTTCGACAAGTAGTGTTTTAATGGAAATCTTTTGTTCCAAATACACATTTTAACGACATTTTATAAAAAAAAAAAAAAAAAAGATAAAAACTATCAACGCAATGCAGTAATGCTATTACACGTGCTTAAAAAATTGTGAAAAATGATTTATGACTTTTTCGAAATTTTTTAGAAAAAAAGGACTGTTAGATAAGAGATAAATATTTTTAAAGAGAGTGTGCTATAATTTTGGTACTCAAAAGTTGGAGCAAGATATCATTACTAGATTTTTAACCTTTTTCGGAAGTTTATAGACCATACGCAGGTGCACCCTTAAATTTAAAGACGGGAATGAAATAATTGAAATAAAATTCGTGATTATAAGCAAAATGATTCGTTATATTTTAATCGATTTCAAGGATTTTTCACTTTAAAGAATTCTACTGGAAGAGATCTAGAAAAAACATCGTCGTGTTTTTTTATATCTTATCTCTTTTGGTTTGTGAGATATTGGGCTTCAAAAATAAAAATTTTTACATTTTGACCTACCTTGGCGAATTTTTTTCGTTGTAGCTGGTCCAAATTTGACCCGATCTTTACGGATTTAAAAGTTATATGCATTCGAATTTTGAATATAAAAAGTAGTTATATTCTTTTATATAAAAAAAATGTTTTCTTAAGTAACCGATATCGTTGAGCAAAAAATTTCTATTATCAAAAGCTTAAAAACACATTAATCTAATATGCTATTTATACCAAAACTAAAACAATTTGGTTTTTGAAAAACAAAATCGTTTACATACCTTGTTTTCTCTCCATGTGGATTTTCTTAATGTATTTACCTTTTTTATTTTTGTATTTTGATATAATTGAAATTTCTTTTGTTGATAAAAAGTTTTTACGAACATTTTAAAAATAATTTATACAAAAAATGTATACAAGAAACAAAAATATTTAAGAAATTTGACAATTTATTATTTATCGTCTGTTGCGGTGGCTTTATGGGATATCGAGGAGGAAGCGGGGGGGTGACAAAAAAAAATTTTTTCGTGGAGTGCCCAGGGATTTTGATCTTGTTGGGGGCACTATCCGTCGTGGCCGGCGTAACCTTTCGCCTGGTACTGTGGCCGTGCCAGTATTTAATAATATTTAAGTTTTTATTTTATTTTGTTGGTTCGGTATGGTTTACTTTTTTTGATAGTGGGGATGGCCAATCCGCAGTAAACCATAGGCCACGGGGGGGAAACCTTGTTCTTGCGACCGTCCTAACATACGGATCGCAGTTAAGCCCGCCGTTTAAACCTGGAAAGAAACAAGAATATATTAAAATGATAATTTATTGAAAATTATTGGACCGATACTTACTATATCTTCAGCTTGTTGGTTGTTTATTAAAATACAATATAAACATATGGTGTTAAGTGTTGGTAAACGTTAAGTATTGTGTTCGGATAATAGAACTATTGTGAATTGTTGTTGTATGAACGTAGGTTGTATAGTTTTTAATGAATGAAATAGATTTCCGTTGGTTCGAATGTTATGTTTAATGTTATTTGTGGAGCGAAAATCATTGAATTTAAATAAGAAAAGGACAGATATTATAGTTTAAGATTTTTTATTAGAAGAGGACAGTTTTTTAGATAATGAATTAATAAAAAGACGAATATATAGTAATTTTTGAATTTGCAAAATAGAAAGAGATGTAAGGAAAAAGTAAATTCCGAGGGAAAGTTTCATAAAGATGGCTGGACTGGAACGCTAATCGACCCAAGAAGTGCAGGCCAGTTTATTAGAGTAGGTCAAATGAGTTTTGAGCGTGGAATAGTGAAGACATAATAAATATAAAAAAAAAGTTAATAAAAAAGTCATTAAAATTTAACCTGCCATTTTAAAGTTTAAATAAAGAAAAATAAAATTGAACGATATTTATAAATAAATAAAAAAGCTGGTAATATAAAAAAAAATAAATGTTATATTATCTAATAAATTTGTCTTATATTAGGAGTATTTGTGGAAAGAAGTATAGAGGAGTGATAGAAATCATATATTTCCTGCCAAATAAAAAAAAATTGTTGGAGAACGTAAGTTTTTATATGAAAAGAAA
Source organism: Protophormia terraenovae (assembly GCA_951394005.1). Lineage (NCBI taxonomy): Eukaryota > Metazoa > Arthropoda > Insecta > Diptera > Calliphoridae > Protophormia > Protophormia terraenovae. Next base: position 40,163,970 of record OX596076.1, on the reverse strand, counting down.
AATATATTATCATAAGTAGTTATGAGAGAAATCTATTTTTTTAGAATTAAATAAATAGCTTGCCGCGGGTGTGTAAAAATCTGAAAAAACACTTTTACCTTAAACATAAAAAAACAAAGAGTGAATACAAATAATCACTTTAACCAAAAGGCCCACAACAGTAGGGAATTCGTCATAATTTTTAGGTTATTTGTAGTGTTAAGACTAGATTATAAGATTTTATTTATATGTGTGTAGTTTATATGTGTACTTTTTGTCAAATTAAATTTTTATGTATAAGATTATTTTAAGGTATAGATCAAATTATCAGAGCAGTAAAAGTTTTTTTTTTTTTTTATCCTAGGAAATTTTAATACAATATTTAGTACTGTTACTCATAGTTCATAATATAATTTCCAGTAGGTTTTAGAGAGCTCTCTCAAATCTAGGTTAATTAAAAGAATTGATAGAGAAATTAAGTTTTTAAATAAAAGCTACCAAATATTGTAGAAATTGATCCGGGGATAGGAAATTAAAATATTAGTTATATACAAAAATTTGATTTCCGGTTGTGTGCAGAACCGCCCATAATTTTAGAAGAATCTCAGATAATTTGATTTTATTTGTTTTGTAAGTTTGGTATGTTTTATAATTAGTATAAAGATATTTAAGGATTTAAATATAGTCATCAGATGGAAGCATTTTAGTAAAATCAAACATAAAAAAAAGAGAATATAAATCTACCTGTAATTCAGGATTCGTTTTGCCCAGCCAAAAGGCCTATTATCAATAAGACAATCATATAAAAGAAAGACATTTAGATACTATTGTTTTTTTTTATAAATTATATTATGGTATATTTAGATTATTACATTAAGATATAATATAAATTTAAATAAGCAAAGATATAGGCATAAAATAAATATAATAAAAATGATGTGAATTTTAAGTTAGAAAAAAAAAAAACAAACATGATTGCTTAAACTTTTCTTTTAAGGGGCAAGGGAAAAGGAAGTGAAAGTGGTGTAATGTGTGCGGATAATGGGGTCACTATATACATCATACAGGAAGAGTAAGTGACCATGGTTGGGATGGGCGGCCGGAGAACATCATCTTTCTCCCTTTGTGATAGTGTGTTGTTTATTGAATTCGTGTAGTTTCTGGTAGTTTATTTGCATTTATGTAAAATTATAGTTGCTACGGTCCTGAGGTAAAATGACTGGGTTTTGAACCTCCTTTGAGAGAGTCGAGTGCGAATTCGAGCTAGCCAAAAGTCATTTCAACTCATGGTAAGGGACATGTAACAATATGGCGCCCAAATGAAAAAATAAAAAAATAATTAAAAACAAATTTAAGGCACGTATTGCCTAATATGTTATGACGTTGTGTATTAAATCTAAACACAAGGAAATAGACCAGTGGATAATTACAATAGACCAAATAGTTCATGGTTATACAAATAAAATTTCTGAAAATTACTTGTAGCCGTTCTAAAGTTGAATTTTGGAAGTCAGTTGTACAGGTAGTGATTAGGATGATTATTGTATTACTGTTTGACATTTAATTCATAAGTGTTGTTTTTTTTTTAAGGAGGACCTTATTAGTATTAAATGTATACTTACTTATTTAAATAAATAAATTAGCTACATCTTCTTTGTTGTCTTCTGGTAGGAAACAGGGAGAACTATTTTGATAGCCACTCAAGACTAGCGCTTGAGGACAGTCGTATCAGAGTTATTCTCTCACAGTTCTTTGATAGTTCTAAACGAATATCCAAGTGAATACTAGGGCAACAACTTTTTGTTTTGTTTTGAAAGAAGCACACTTAGATCTTAGCTCTCCTTTCTGAGAGGGCCTTTGAATGTACAACCGCAAACACCACTGAATACCTTTTTCCACCCCCTATTATAAAAAAAATAAAGAATACAAAAATATAAGTAATAATAATAATAAATAAAAGTAATAATAATAATAATAGCTCTATTCCTTTTATATAACATAATACAAATAAAATTTCAAGTATAATAGTTATTATTTATTTACGTTTTTAATAAAGCAAAATTATTCTGAAAGGTTTTAATTGTAATAAACTAGTTATTGAAAAAGAATTAGTTTATTTAATTAAAATTTTTATAAGTTATATATTTCGTAAATTTATGTTACATATTTATTTTTAATATCTAGAATGTATTAACTTATTATTTATTTTTTATTTATTAGATTTAGAATTTATGCAAAAATAACAGTACGTCTTGTGTTTTTAGTTATTGATTAATTGTATTTTTATTCTATTTCATATCTTAAGTATAATATTAATAGAGACAATCATTTGATTAGCCAAAAAAATATCTATCTATAACATATAATTAAAAAGTTTTAAGTATTATTTTTTTTATATTTTATATTATACTTTTTTTTGATAGTTGCAATTTAGAGAAACATACCCTATATCAACATTTACACAATTTTGTTATATCATAACGTCCTGCGAAACACTCTGATTGAGGTTTAACGGTGATGAATTATCAGACCAGAAACCAGACTAGAAACAGAGAACAAAAGAGGAATTTTGAGTCTGACAGAAATTCAATAGAAACCCAGAAAAATAGAAAAAGAAGTAGGCTACCAGAATTTGACCTTAATAGATCGGTAGTCCACACTGAACCTAAACTCAGGAGATATCAAAAACCTAGAAATTCCAGTATGGCAAATGCTAATGGTAACATAGATGTAGGATCTCAATTTATAGATTTATCGGCTACTATCACAGGAAATGCTCATGGAGCAAACAATCCTTCTATACAGCAACCGGATATAAGTTATAGAAGAAATCCGAATGAATCAAATGAGGTCGAAGAAAATATAGGACAGGGTGTTAGGGAGATGGTTGCCGATGAGGCATTAGTTGTGCAACGTTCTTTAGAAGACAAGGTTCGAAAAATGGTACAGGATGAAATGACAGAAATTAGGAAGACAGTAGGAGATTTGGCAAAAGCTGTTCAAAGTCTACCAAGAATCACTGCAGCGTCTACTCAAATTCCAATTAATGCTAATAACATAACAAATAATGAGGGTATGGGTATTTCCACGTTCAGTAATGCTAGAACCGCCACTCCTAACGTAAATTACTATGTAGCAGATAGAAATACTGTAAGAACTCCATGTCCCCCAATATATAATCAAACAATTCCAAATAATACTGCCAATTCGTCAATGCATAATTTATCTGTTCGTAAAGAGAATCATATGACTCCTAGTAATAACGATTCTTTCGACTTCCGGCAAATAAGAAAAGATAAATTGGGATTAGTTTTCGATAACAAGTCAATGAGCATAGATGACTTTGTATTTCGTTTAGAACATTTGAAAACACATTATAATATACCAGATAGGGAAGTAGTGAGGGATTTTCATTTGTTAGTTTCGGATTCGGTTAAGAATTGGTATTGGTCATTTATTGGTACTCACGGTTTAACAGAATGGCCAGTATTACGTCTTGCATTACGCTCACAATATAAAACTCCTTGTTCGAATTTTGAAGTGATGAGAGACCTGGTTGAAAGAAAACAACAAAATAATGAAACTATTGATATGTTTTTTTGTTTTTTGCAATGAATAAATTGAGATCTCGACTCACCCAACCAATGCCAGAATACGATATGATTAAGATCATGAAAAGAAATGTTAATCCAAATTTGGCGAGAATCATTTACCCACTAGCTGTGTCTTCAGTTGAACAGTTGAGAATCGAGTGCAACGAGGCAGAGCGCAACTTTCCCCGGAGAGAAACAAGAAATATAATACCGCCTCCGCGAATGAATAGACAAATAAATGAACTTTATTTTGATGATAATGAACACCATTCAAATGATCAATTTTTGCCTCAAGAGATTGTTGAAGTTGACGCTTTACGGTTAGACCAACAACAAAAACAACCAGTCACTTGTTGGAACTGCAGAACAGTCGGTCACGTTTTCATGGATTGTCCATTAGACCAGAGAACGCTTTTTTGCTATGAATGCGGAAAACCAAATGTGACTACTCCGAAATGTCCGATATGCCAGCAGAAAAACGGGAAGAATGGCGTGGGAATGACAGGGGACTCACGTCAGAAGGAAGTCCCTGCATCATCAAGAAATTGAATACTGAAAATAGAAAGAAATTATTATTAGATCAGATTAGACAGGCTAATATCAGTAAATATATACCCCAGCTTCGACACTACCTACCCCTACAGACCAGACAACAAAATTACAACAAAATTAGATCAGAAATATTTGGAGCAGAATCAAATAACAGTTCAGTTTCTCGAAGAATTTTGAAAATTAGAAAAAAATTCAAAGAGCGTCGTAAGTTAAGAAATATGATTTTAGATTCTATTCGTAAGGTTGATGAAGTGATGAAAGATCCAAGAATATTTATAAAAGTAAATGTGGATGGGACTGAAATTTCTGGTTTACTAGATTCAGGAGCATCTGTTAGTATTTTAGGAAGGAATTGTAGAGAATTAATAGCCAATTTGGATCTTTTAATTTATCCCATGATGACCAGTGTGAAAACTGCCAGTGGTCATCAACAACGATTACTAGGGAAAGTAAAAACATCCATAAAGTACAAAGATCAAGAACACATAATGTTCTTGTATCTTTGTCCTGACTTGGAACAGGAATTATATTTAGGTATAGATTTCTGGGAAAGGTTTGGATTAGTACCTGAGATAGTGAAAGTAGATGAGTTAAAAATAGAAAACGATAAACAGGAGCTAGAAGATAATATAGCAGAATATAGATTAAAACCTCATGTATTAACACCAGATCAACAGGCACAACTAAAAGATGTAATAGGACATTTTAAAACATTTGAGAAGGATGGTTTAGGTATAACTCCGCTCGAAAAACATACCATTAAGTTAGTCGAAGGTGCAGTACCGGTTAAGGATCGCCATTATCCCATTTCACCGGCTGTACAAGAAATCACATTCAACGAGATTGATAAAATGCTTGAGTTAAGAGTAATTGAAGAGAGCGAAAGCCCATGGAGTAATCGGACAACTATAGTTCGCAAACCCGGAAAGAACCGATTTTGTCTTGATGCCAGGAAATTGAATAATCTCACGATTAAAGATGCATATCCACTGCAAAATATTGACGGCATACTAAGCCGCATAGATGAAACATATTATATCAGCAGCGTTGACCTAAAATATGCTTTCTGGACGAAGAAAGTAAACCCTATACGGCTTTTACGGTACCAGGGAGGCCTTTATACCAATTCAGAGTCATGCCCTTTGGACTTTGCAAAGCTGCTCAACGTCTATGTAGGCTCATGGATAAAGTAGTGCCACAAAGTATAAAACAAAATGTCTTCATTTATCTTGATGATCTACTGGTGATTTCAAGTAGTTTTAATGAACATCTTATATTGTTAGAAAAAGTAGCAGAATGTTTGCAAAAAGCAAATCTCACAATCGGGCTAAGTAAATCACAATTTTGTTTTCAGGAATTGAAATATCTGGGATTTATTATCGGTGGAGGAATGTTAAAAACCGACCCAGGGAAAGTTAATGCTATTCGTAACATCAGAATTCCAAAGACGACAAGAGAAGTGAGAAGTTTCCTTGGAACAGCAGGCTGGTATAGGCGTTTCATAAAGAACTTCGCTATAATCGCAGCGCCATTAACTGACACTCTGAAAAAAGCAAAAAAGTTTACAATTACTCCAGAAGCGATAGAATCGTTTGAAAAACTTAAAAGAGCTTTAACGACTGCCCCTGTTCTGAAACACCCAGATTTCACAAAACGGTTTTATATCCAGTGTGATGCTTCTGATTACGGCATAGGTGCTGTTTTATATCAGTTAGGGAAGGATAATGAAGAACATCCAATAGCTTTTTACTCTCAAAAGTTAAACTCATGTCAACAAAAATATAGTGTGACTGAAAAAGAATGCCTAGCTGCAGTAATGGCAATTAAGAAATTTAGGCCATACGTGGAGATGATGCCATTTACAGTGATTACCGATCACTCAAGTTTGAAATGGCTCATGACTTTAAAGGATTTAAGTGGCAGACTGGCACGATGGTCATTACTTTTGCAGGCTTATGACTTTAGTATAGAACATCGAAAAGGATCTGATAATATAGTTGCCGATATGTTATCACGATCGCCAAGAGATAACGAGATAAAAATTGATGAATTGAGTGCTGAATATTTATTAGATTTTGAAACCACCGAATTTGAGAGTGAGGAATATTTAGAACTTATTAGAAGAATAGAAGAAAATTCCAAATGTCTCCCAGACTTGAAAGTAGTAGACGGCAAAGTTTATAAGAAAACATTGAGTGACCCAACGCGAGGTGAAGAATACTCGTGGAAACTGTGGATCCCATCAAATTTGACCTCGACTATAATAGAAAAAGCACACACAGAATACACAGCAGCTCATGGTGGGATAGTAAAAACGCTTGAAAGAATAAAACGATTCTTTTACTGGCCCAAAATGACCATCCAGATAAGAGAATATGTAAACTCGTGCCAAATTTGTAAAGAAGTAAAATCGGCGAATCGAAATCTAATGCCAGAAATTGGAAAGGAAGTGGTAACAGAACGACCATTTCAAAAATTGTATGTAGACTTTTTAGGTAAATATCCTAGGTCCAAGAGTGGAAACTGCTACATATTCATAGTCGTAGACCATTTTACTAAATTTACGTTTCTTAAAGCTATGAGAGAAGCAACTGCTAGTAATGTCGTTAAATTTTTGGTAAACGAAATATTTCATAAATTCGGAGTCCCCGAAATAATACACTCGGACAACAGCGTACAATTTGTTTCAAAATCCTTTATGGAAATGATTCAAGCCTATAGAATCCATCATGTGAAGACTGCTTTCTACAGTCCCCAATCTAATGCTGCCGAAAGGGTTAATCAATCGGTCTTGAATGCGATAAGAGCTTATCTAGAAGAGGATCATCGTGATTGGGATTTATATCTAACAGAAATCGAATGTGCATTAAGAACGTCCGTACATTCAGCTATAGGGGTAACACCATTTTTTGCACTATTCGGTTTCCATATGTTTTCTAACGGTTGCGATTACAAACTAGCTAGAAAATTAAAATCACTAACTGATCATGAAATACATAACTTGAATAGAGACGAGAGGCTTGAATTAATAAGAGAGAAGATTAAAGATAATATGCATAAAGCTTTTAAACGCAGTTCAGAAAGATATAACAAACGCGCTAGACTTACGAAATTTATTCCAGGTCAAGAGGTCTTTAGACGGAATAATATATTAAGTGATTTCGAAAAGAATAGAAATGCAAAATTTTGCAAAAAGTTTGTAAAATGTAGAGTACTAAAACCAATTGGCAACAACATGTACGAACTTGAAAATATGCAGGGAAAATCTATTGGCATTTTTCATGCAAAAGATATAAAAATATAAATAACTAAGTAGGATACAAACAGATCTGTGATAAAATTAACCAATGTGCAATATTAGGATGTAAGAAATACAATTATATGGACCTTATTAAACTTGTGATTGTCCAGTTTTTTTTAATGTTTTTTTTACACCCTTTATAAAGCACACAGTACCTAATTTTATATCGAAATCATATATTTCCTGCCAAATAAAAAAAAATTGTTGGAGAACGTAAGTTTTTATATGAAAAGAAAAATATATTATCATAAGTAGTTATGAGAGAAATCTGTTTTTTTAGAATTAAATAAATAGCTTGCCGCGGGTGTGTAAAAATCTGAAAAAATTTTCCTCCCTTAACCTTTGATTTTTTTTGGTAAAGCTAACAAGTTCTCCAAACTCCAATAAAAGGCAATTAAAATACTCCAGGTAACAATTAAAAGAAAAATATAAGAAAAGAACGAAATTTTTACGGAAGTAAATAAACACTTTTACCTTAAACATAAAAAAACAAAGAGTGAATACAAATAATCACTTTAACCAAAAGGCCCACAACAGTAGGGAATTCGTCATAATTTTTAGGTTATTTGTAGTGTTAAGACTAGATTATAAGATTTTATTTATATGTGTGTAGTTTATATGTGTACTTTTTGTCAAATTAAATTTTTATGTATAAGATTATTTTAAGGTATAGATCAAATTATCAGAGCAGTAAAAGTTGTTTTTTTTATCCTAGGAAATTTTAATACAATATTTAGTACTGTTACTCATAGTTCATAATATAATTTCCAGTAGGTTTTAGAGAGCTCTCTCAAATCTAGGTTAATTAAAAGAATTGATAGAGAAATTAAGTTTTTAAATAAAAGCTACCAAATATTGTAGAAATTGATCCGGGGATAGGAAATTAAAATATTAGTTATATACAAAAATTTGATTTCCGGTTGTGTGTAGAACCGCCCATAATTTTAGAATAATCTCAGATAATTTGATTTTATTTGTTTTGTAAGTTTGGTATGTTTTATAATTAGTATAAAGATATTTAAGCATTTAAATATAGTCATCAGATGGAAGCATTTTAGTAAAATCAAACATAAAAAAAAGAGAATATAAATCTACCTGTAATTCAGGATTCGTTTTGCCCAGCCAAAAGGCCTATTATCAATAAGACAATCATATAAAAGAAAGACATTTAGATACTATTGTTTTTTTTTTATAAATTATATTATGGTATATTTAGATTATTACATTAAGATTTAATATATATTTAAATAAGCAAAGATATAGGCATAAAATAAATATAATAAAAATGATGTGAATTTTAAGTTAGAAAAAAAAAAACAAACATGATTGCTTAAACTTTTCTTTTAAGGGGCAAGGGAAAAGGAAGTGAAAGTGGTGTAATGTGTGCGGATAATGGGGTCACTATATACATCATACAGGAAGAGTAAGTGACCATGGTTGGGATGGGCGGCCGGAGAACATCATCTTTCTCCCTTTGTGATAGTGTGTTGTTTATTGAATTCGTGTAGTTTCTGGTAGTTTATTTGCATTTATGTAAAATTATAGTTGCTACGGTCCTGAGGTAAAATGACTGGGTTTTGAACCTCCTTTGAGAGAGTCGAGTGCGAATTCGAGCTAGCCAAAAGTCATTTCAACTCATGGTAAGGGACATGTAACACGTCATATTCAAAAGCTGACATAAATGTTTGTTTTAGTAGTTTTTATTTTTTTGGTTTTTGATTTATATGGAAAAACTAAAGAAATTTATATGCCATTTACACCAAAACTAAAACCAGTTGGTTTTGGAAAATCTAAATTTCAAATTGTTTACATACCTTCTTTTCTGTCCATGTGGTTTTTCTTGACGTATTTTCCTTTCCATATTTTTGGATTTCGATAAAACGATATTAACTTTTGTTGTAAAAACGTTTTGAACAAAACTTTAAAATTAATTTTCACACAAAAATTATAAAACAAATAAAATTATTTAAGAAATTTGACAATTTTCTATGTATCTTCATATACAAAAGCAGATTTTTCTGAAAACACCTAAACAGGTTGTATCATAAATATTTATTTTAGTAGTTTTTGTTTGGTTTTTAATAAAAACTAGATGAAAATGGTTTTTGATTTGTATTGAAAAACTAAAGAAATTTATGTAGTTTTCAATCAAAAATCAAATGAAGCCAAAAACTACTAGTTTTGGGTTTGTGTAAATGGCATATAAGTAAAAATTAAAACTTTTTTTTTTAATATTATTCTATGTGGTTGTTGTTGTGTTTACACAAATTGATGCGACTTTACTACTTTTCAAGGGTCTAGCAAAGTTGCAATTTCTGGGGTGAATATCTTTACGTACCTTCTATACTAGCCTTTTTCTTGTTCGCACAAGAACAAAACGTCGGCAGAGCAACACACACAATTTTTTTTTTCATTTTGTTTTCAGTGGGCAGAACATTTGTCGAACAAATCATAATTTTATGCTGAAAAATCCGTTTAAAGTATCCATTCAATTGAACTTATTAAGCCGATTTAACATTATAAATAGTTCATAACAGTTGCAACCAAAGACCTAGTATTTGACAACCATAATATATTAATTTTTTTTTTTTTTATTATTCGCTTTTGCTGTTATAAGATAACTAAATTGTGTTTTAACGTTAAAAAGTAAAAAATATAGACTTTCAAATAAATCTTTTAAAGTATATTTTGTTAGTAAAATATATTCGCTATTTAACGAATTTTTCGATTTTACGAATCGGCCTGACAATATATCATTCGTTAAATCGGGAAACCACTGTATATTAAAAAACCTTGAATCATCAAACTTTCATTTCAGGTCTTTTTTGATGCGTTAAAGTTACATATTACCGAATGAGAAAAACCAAAAAATTAAAAAACAAAAATATTCTGCCTGTTTATAGAATCCAACACGTATTGGTTTTACAACATTTTCTCAACAAAACCAATAAATTGGGTTTATTAGTCGATATCTACTTATGAAATCCAACAATTGGATTTGAAAATTTTAATTTAGAGCGAAAATATCAATCATTTAACAAATAATTTTCGTTACGTTTTCGTAAACCCATTTCAAGTTGAAATTGGATTAGAATTTCATTTCGTGAATAAAGTATCGAATTTTGTTTTGTCAATAGGTTACATGCGTACCAAGCTAGATTAAAATCTGACTCTGTTAAAGAATATACATTTTTTTTTTATAAATATCTTGTGAAATGAACGATATATGAAGAAAATCAAAAAATGTTTAAATTTTTAAAGTAAAAATATTTTAATTTTTTTTTTTTTTTTTCTGCGCACAAAAGTTGTGGAGGTTTGAATTTAAAACTTTCAAAAACATCTTAAAAATAGAGCTTTGGCTTTATTAAAATCAAAATAAATCGATTTTATTGAACTTCTAAAGTTCTGTCAGCACATGTCAAAATTACTACAGAATCTTCAATATTTATTTGCACAATTTCGTAAATAGCTAAAGAATAATATTGGTTTAAAATTTTGCAAAATTATGAGTAATAAAAGACAAATCTTGGGATCATTTGCTGAAAAAATTAAGTGAATATCGGGTTTAGTTTGGCAAATAGAATCTATTAAACATTAATACTTACTCATAATAATATTCCTTATAAAAAGCGCGATATTAATTTTTTTAAAAGCGAATTTTAGCAAAATTTTTAACTTGTTTGATGATAATATTTATATCCAAAATGTATTTTATTATTTCAAAATTTGAATAGTAATGCGAAGTATGTGGAGTTGATTTTTGAGGTTAAGAACATAATTTTTGGTCCATACAATTATAAGTTCCCAAAATATTTTAACGCCATCTGAATTTAAGTATTAAGCAAATAAAATGCTTTCATTTGACATCAATATTAACATCATTTATACTTCGCGATACGCAGCAGTTTATTTGGTGGCAATTAACCCGCTTTTAGACAATAAGATTCATTGGTGTATAGTCACCTTCCGCTCTCCATCGTATTAGCAATTGGCACTTTACTGACTCTATAGTAAGTGGGAAGAAGACGAAAAGAAGAATTAAAAATTTTTAACTGACTCATTGTAACCAGTAAAGTGGTTGTGTGCGCACAAGTTACACTTTGTAGCCGTTGAAGTGATTGTGTATGTAAAAAAGGGCCACCTTTTAGTCGTTGAAGTGCATATTTGTAATTTTATTGACCCTTCGGTAGTCGTGGACTTCCTCCTAGGACAAGCCTATGTTAAAGTGACTAGTCACGTAGCTAATAAAGTGACTAGTGGTACCCTAATGTAGTCAGTTAGGTAACTTGTACGCAACTGCCACCATTGACTTTAGTTTAGTTGTCAGCAAGCAAAATAAGTTTGGAGATGAATGCCGCTGTAGCCGATATGACGTTTCTTTAATTTTTTTTTATAATATCAATTTTAATTATTAACATAATTCTTTACAGATATTTTACGATGAACTAAAGTAATATCTTACACTGAAAATATTCAGAAAAAAATTTTGGAATTTAGTGAAAATTTTCAAAATTGCACAAAATTTTTGCATTTCAATTTGTTAATGCCATTTTGATTCGGACGTGTAATTTATTAATAAATCCGGTATACGCGATATTTTCGACAATTTCTATAAAAGAGGAATTTGTCAGTAACGAAAAACACACTTTTTCAAATATTTACGGCAATTATATGAAACTTTGAGAAGTTGCTGTCCCATGTCTGGATTCCTGACATCAACGAGATATACATTAAACTGTCGGTAATCACTTCATCTTTAAAATTCTGCCCTCTAAAGTTAAATTCACTGAATGGCGAAAATTTTCTTTAAAAAAAACTGCAAAATTTCAAAAATCTTAAATTTTTGGTTATACAGGAAATTTCCAAAGACTTGTTTTTCGTCTGGTTGATGGTTTAATTTAAAAAGTTGCAAATTGTCAGTACAAAACTAAAATGAATCCAAAAATCCTCGAAAGTTTCAACTCAGTTTTTTTTACATTTTTTTTATTTTTTTTAATGCGTATACTTCCATTATATTTCACTCGAATAATTTAAAATTTAGGATTTCTTAGTTATTTTGTAAGATCTACAAATTTTAAAACAAACTTTAGCAATACAAGACACTTAAAGGTTTCAAACAATTTCGAAATTTTTTGATTTTCCTCATATATATATACATATTTTGATTTTCGATTAAGTTTATGATTTTAATTTATTTAAATTTTCTAAATCAGTTATTTCTTTAAGACAAGTTGATGTTAATATTTCTACTTTGTTATCGTTTGTAATTAATATATCGTCTTCAATACGAATTCCAATACCACGAAATTCTTCGGGGACATCAGTGCGGTCTTGAGAAATATAAATTCCAGGCTCTACAGTACAAACCATACCAGGCATTAGCTTTAATGACCGCGGTATTAATGGTGTATCATGAACATCCATGCCTAAATAGTGGGAAACATGATGTGGACAAAATTTGTAACCAGCCTGAAATATTTAAGTCATTGTTAATATTAAAATCCATATATTTAATTTTATAAAAGTCGAACTAACTCTAGTAAGTCCCACCACATCATTTATATGTTTAGGTACCAACCCGATCTCTTGCAATTTTTTTCCAAGCTTAATGCACATTGTATCAAAAAGCTGATCTAAAGTTTCACCACCTTCTCTTAATAAAGTATCTAAAAATAGAATAAAATAATTTTAATTTGATCAATAATTTATTTAAAATTTTAATAAAATAATTTTAATTTGATCAATAATTAATTTAAAATTTTAATAATTAAATTATCGTAGAACGATAATAAAAAATGTTCCAACAAATAAACTAATAATTATCATTCGAATAATTTCATAAATAAATTATATAAATAACTCTGTGCTGGAAAGTGGTAAAATTGTTTTTAACCAGATAGCACATTAAGCCTCTGAATAAAACTAAAACGAGAGATATTTCATTTTGTAAGGCTTAAGAAGGGGTTAGAAAAATTTGGATTTTTTGCTTAAATTTAATTATTTATTTGTTAAATTTAAACGAAAGAATCAATTAGTATTAGAATATAGGATCATAAATTTCTACATTTTCTATATATTTAAAACGCTAATCTTCAAAACTATCAACTAGAACAAAAAATGACTACAATACAGTAAGGAATGAGAAACTTTTCTAGCATCAGTATAAATGTTAAAAATCGCGCTTAAATTAGTTTATGATAGGTGTCAATCAACATTCAATCGATTTATTGTTTAATATCCACAAATAATGTCGATTTTTTTTCTATTATTTCGCTACTTCCACAATAAATTTTATTTATTATCATATTATTATTATTATTATTATTATTATTATTATTATTATTATTATATTACGAATATTGTTTGAGTAGTTAATTTTGAATTTATATTCCAAATTGGACATTTGTTTTATGTTTGGCGCAGGACGAAAAAGTTGATAAGGACTGCGCACGAAAAAATCCGTGCATGCTCTTGGGCTTATAACTTTTGATGTAGTGAAAAATTAATAATTCTGTTAACTGGTTTGTATTTGCCATTATGCTCACTTGCCATGTGCAAGTGAGCATAATGGCAAAAAATTGGTTTTTCTTAAAATGGAAGTTTAACAAAAAACACCTAAACACATAATTCAAATTTTTCATGAAATCTTGCATTGGTAATATAAAATAATTGCAGGGAAGGATGTTGTTCCGCAAAATACAGTTTCTTGGGTCATAATATAATACTGAATGATAATCTGGTAATGGAAGACAAATAGTATCTTCAGGCTGTAGGACTCAAGCAAAATAGAAAGGATTTTGAGAGAAAATCCCCTCATCTCTGGAAAAAAAGTGTCAGAAAAAGTTAATTGCTTTGAATCTTTATCAGAAAATTTGAAAGGAAGTCTAGCCTGAAGACGTATAAAGTAAGAAAAAAATCATATAAGAAACGCAAGCAAGAATTTGGAGGTAAAAAATAACATGAAAGTACTTCGGACGAATTTTTTCAGAATTTTATTTCTGTATAGTAACAATGAAACGTTCGTGGAGGGTAACTTTTTTTAACTTCCTAGCCAGAAATTCTGTGTCGCAGATGCTAGAGGGATTATGGCAGAAAAATTTCGTGTATCAAAGAAATCAAAATTCCCAAGAAAGTTTTTGATTTGGGAAGTCATATACATACTCAGGATTGAAGCACTTCATTCCTAAACAAGTGCGAATTACATTCGGCCCGGCCGAATCTCTATATTTTTTCAAATTTTACGTTATATGGTAGGGGGCGGTAAAGTGGGCAGTAAATTGGGCGGACTACGCCCAATTTTTGTTTCCGAGTTTACATTGGTCCTTGAACTATTTGAACACAATTTCGTTGATTTTCACCTTATATGGGAGGTGGGCGGTAAAGTGGGCGGACCACGCCCATCTTTGGTTTCTGAGTTTATATCGATCCCCGAACTATACATACAAAATTTCGTTGTCGTACATGCTTTTGTTGAAGAAATTTCAGCAGAAAAGTATGAAACGGACACCCTGTGTTTCTAGTTTTTAGCCCATAACTTTTTTGTTTATAAACCGATTTTGCCCATTTTCAATCCCAACCTTATATAAGACAAATATTTGTGCCAAATTTCGTCCCCCTACGTTGCCCCGTTCGAGCCCTATCCTGCTTTGAACAGACGGAAGGACATAGCTAGATCGACTCAGAATCTAACCAGGACCCAGATAATATATACTTTGTGGGGTCTTAGATGTTTCTAGTTTTTAGCCCATAACTTTTTTGTTTATAAACCGATTTTGCCCATTTTCAATCCCAACCTTATATAAGACAAATATTTGTGCCAAATTTCGTCCCCCTACGTTGCCCCGTTCGAGCCCTATCCTGCTTTGAACAGACGGAAGGACATAGCTAGATCGACTCAGAATCTAACCAGGACCCAGATAATATATACTTTGTGGGGTCTTAGATGATTCCTTCAACATGTTACACACGGAATGACAAAATCAATATACCCCCCATCTTTTTGATGGTGGGTATTAAAATGGTTGCATTAACTCAGAAATATACGTGAATGAGTGCCTTTGACAAATACTTCTCCCTTTCCTAATAAAATTCATTGTATCCGCTATTTTCTGGCATGTTTCCTTTTCTCCTCATTACAACAACAAAACAATGGCGTTGCAACTAGTGTTTATAAAAAACCGACTTTTCAAAAAACCGGTTTGACGGTTAACCGAAAATTGGGTAAAATTTAAAAACCGGTTTTTCGGTTAACCGTCTACTAAAAAACCGGTTAAACCGGTTAACCGACGTTTAAATAATTGCTCTAATTTGAAGCTTATTAAAAATATTTTTGGTTAAAAAAAGTGTTTTTCAACTTATTGGTTTAACCAAGCACCAAATAATAAACAGTGCACTGCAGTATTCTTTATAAATTGCGATTGATTTACATCGATTTACATTAATACTTTTTTTCAGCCTTTAGGCTAGATTTAATATAATTTATAAAAACAAATTTTATGGCATCTTTTAGCACAGCTTTTGAAGCTTAATAATGATCTAAAATTATTCTATAAAGTATTTTTTCAGTTTTATCTTTCATTTGTCTAGCTTAAAATTAAATTATCGAAAATTTACAGAAAGGAAGCTTTAGACCTAGGATGATGTGCATTATATTATGATTCACCGCATTTAAAGTTTTTGTCTCAAGGAAAAGTTTATATAATTTCTGCATAAAATTGGAAAAATAAATAAAATTTTTTCGGCTAACAAGAGATTTATTTTTAATTTTTAGATGAATATTAATCATTTAGAAGATTATTAATCAAGTACATGTTTTGCACTTATTTAGTTCTACTTTTGAAGTCTTTATTCTTGTTATCCTATATAAAATCTTATTTTTATCTTAAGCTATACATTAGTAGGTGTAATGTTATTTCTTCTTTTGGAAAATTTCATTCGCATGAAATTAAAGTTTTTGTAAATGGAATGCTTAATTATATATCTGAGTTATTATACATACAGTTTTAAAATATATTTAACTTCAAATAAGTAAATATATCACCTGGCTACTTGTTAACTCAAACAGTAAATATTTTTAATAGTTTAAAAATATTTTCTTATATTTTAAATTTAGAAAAAAGCAACTAAAGGACGAAATTTTGTGATATTTTTATCAAATTTTTGAAACCGGTTAACCGACACAGAAAAACCGGGTAAACCGGTTAACCGAAATTGAATATTTCAAATTAACCGGTTCGCAAATAACCGAAATTTGAAGAAAAAACCGGTTTTTCGGTTAACCGGTTAACCGGTTTATAAACACTAGTTGCAACAAAGAAATTGTAAGAGTTTGTACCGAAAGAGGCTAATCCATCAAATTGTCCGAAACTCCGTGCAATTGAAAGATATTAGACTCTAGTAAAAAATAATGTAAAGGACATTAAACGGTCAGCATAAAATGAAACGGAGTTTAAAAATAAGTGGACTTGTTCGAGCAAAAAAGTGACCGAAGCACAATAAATTCTTTAATTAGAATAATTCCGGAAAAGATCAGATATTTCCTTAAAAACCAACAGGAACTAATTTATTCTTTTATGTTTAGAACTTGAACATAATAGTCATTAATAAAAATATCACTTTAAAAAAATTCGCCCACTGGTTTAGTTTCTATAAGCAGATTTGCATGCTCGGATTTTTTCGTGCGCAGTCCTTACTATATTACTGTTTTTTTGATACTATTTAACATTCAAAAGAACAGAAGTATTCCCTCGAGTCATTTGATACTATCAAAAGATTAGCTGAATATTCCACACTTCGAATTAAAAATAAAAATTTTTAATGAAAATATATTTTGGAGATATATAATTTTCGAATATAAATGTATGTTTTTATACCCTTCATCTCAGGTGTAAAGGGTATATATAAGTTTGTCATTCCGTTTGTAATTTCTACAATATTCATCTAAGAACCCTTGTTTGGAGAAGCCACTGTAAATTTATCACCAAAAAAGCAGCACAAAAAAGATCATTAGCAAAAGGGCAGACTCAAATCTGTAAAGACGTCGACCAAAGCAGTTGTCTCGACTGCGTAATTATATACCTAAATTTATTATGCGTATACAAATATATGTAAATGTGTGAAGATATGTATATTTATGTGAGTATTATTCTATACGCACTTGCATTTAAAACAAATTACTTGTTATTAATTTTACAAGAACAACAAAAGAAATGTCAAAATTCATATTATTAACGATGCAGCTTGATAATGAAGATAATAATCTTAATGATGATGTTTTGTTAATTTTGATTTTTGTTTTCATTTTTTCGAACTTTTTTGAAAGTTGTTTAACAAACTTTTTTAAAGTTTGAAACAGTCTTAAACAAATCTTAACATGTTTTAACCGAGCATGGAAAGGTGTTTGGATTATCCTACTAAAACAAAAATGTATTTTTTAAGTAATTATGGTGCAAATTGAATTGAAAATAGGCTTTTATTTAAACACTTATAAAAAAAAAATATCGTTGTATATTCCTTACACAAGTGTTTTAAAACACATTAATGGTCTGGGGAAATTGTAATAACTTTAAAATTTTTTAACAGATTTTCTCCTTTTATATCATATTTTATAGATACTTAGTGTAAATGAAAATTTTTAAACATTTAGGTGCAAAATCAAATATTTAATGGCAACATTTTTCTAAAAACTGCAAAAAGACCAACTTTTTATTTTAAGAGACTGCAATTTAGGAAATACAATTACATAAAGATAAGAAAAATTTATTGGCTATCTTGAGACAATTTGTTAAATGTATTAAACTCTTAACAATTTTCAGCCGAGGGCTTCTACAGAGATTTAGGCATTGGGCGAACTCCTAAAACGACATTCATGTAAAATATACATACAAATGTCCCTCAGGTGCGATTGTCGTTGAAGTTCCAGCTATGGTTGTGATTGCAGTGAGCAGGTGAATGAGGTCCGGTATTTTAGTCAACTTCCGCACGGGCCACAAGAATGCGTTTCACGAATTAACCCAAGTCTATGGTATGAAATAGTATGTCAAATCCTGATTTCCACATATTTTTAAATAAATAAATTTAAAAAAATATATCAGCTTTTTATTTTCTATACTTCAGTACTTATTTGTAACCGATAATGTAACTAGTTACTATTCATTTTGCTAATAATTACTTCTGTAATACTTTGAAATTAATGAGTGATTGAATAGCTACAAAGTAATTAATTCTTGTAACGACATCTAAGTAATGACTTTATGAAATACCTACCAGTAATAATATAGAGTAAATAGTTGCCTCTAATGACATCACCGTTTTAATATTATGAGTAATTCATCTAATGTGAAAGTAGTGAAGAGCCATTATATTAGCTTCTTATCTTATTACATGGCAAGCAAAGTTTTTGCTGGGTATTAAAAAATAAAAATATAAATTTATAGTGTTCACACATAAACCTAAGTGGCTCCCCAGCCATATACATAAATACTACCAAAACTGTTCAGAAAAACAAGAAAATGCGTAAAGATACATTTTCAAAAAAACATACAGCCAGAATGATAAATATTATAAATTATTTTCTGTTGACCTAAAGAAATCTACAATTTTTCTTTTATATGTATCATTGGAGTACGAAAATAGCTTGAGAGGTGTGGGTAGTTGATTCCAAATGCGACAAACTTTTATAATAAAGGAACGCTCAAAGATCCCCAAACGTATACGTGTTATTTCAATTTGTGTATTACGAGTTGAATTAATAAAAGAAACATTATTAACAAGAGAAGGAGACCGTCCGCTCCTCATGACCTTATAAAATTGTAACAAAAGCCTCAATTTTACATAATCATGGAATTTAACTCTTAGAAACTTTGGAACGCAGTCTGTTACAAGATTATGGTCACGTAATCTAAGATTAAGAACGAAGCGAACAATTTTTCTGATTATTCCCTCAAGATGATCAAGACAGTAATTAAATTGTGACATCAGTAGAGAATGTCCCAAACAATATATAATCTATTAAAAAATCACTTAAACCCCCACCAATATATCTTCGCGAACCTAGTTCCAATAATTTGGTTAAGACATTTATTGAGCTTATTGGTAAAAGCAATTTTCATATTGTTCCAATAAAAAAAGGTGGCGTGCAAGAAACAAAAATTGTAGTATACACTGAGGATTGTTATAGAAAAATCTCTCTTTACCTAAATAATAGTAACAAAAATTTTTACACATATCAACTGAAAAGTAGTAAAGGTTTGACTGTTGTAATTAAAGGAATTGAGTCCAGTGTAGAACCAACTGAAATCAAGGAGGCCCTAGAGGAGTTGGGCTATCAAATAAAAGTTGTGGTCAATATTTTTAATAAGGATAAGATTCCCCAACCAATGTTTAGAGTTGAGTTGGAGCCGAACGATGATAAGTTAAAGAAAAATGAAGCGCACCCTATATACTCTTTGCGATATCTTTTGAATATTAGAGTCACTATAGAGGAACCTCTTAAGAGAAAAGGACCTGTCCAATGTGGCAATTGCCAAGAGTTCGGTCATACTAAAAATTATTGTACCCTACGTACAGTATGTGTAGCATGCGGAGATCTTCATTCATCATCTCAATGTGATGTTGTGAAAAACGGTCTCAAGAGAAAATGTGGTAACTGCGGTGGCGACCATTCCGCCAATTACCGTGGCTGCCCAGTATATAAGGAATTGTTGAAAAGGTTAAGAGAGAATCAAAAGCTAAAAAGAAATGGAATTGCTGAATACGCACCTGTAAATACCATTACTAACCAAATAAAGTCTGGAGTAAGTGTTAGTAATGAGGGTATGGCTTCAGTTTAGCCAAGTTTAAGCACTGACCAATCGAGTACAGCCAATCCTGGAAATATCTCCTATGCCAGCGTTTTAAGAACGAGTTTCCAGCAACCTAATTTCCCCCGAAATTTGGGAGGGTTAGAAACTTTAATGCAAACTCTTACGCAAACCGTTACTTCTCTAAACCAAAATATGACCAACTTTATGTCATCCATGCAGAAAACAATACAAGAGCTTTTAAGAGCACAGAACCAAATGATTCAAATCCTCTTAACGAAAAAATGAGTTATTTGAGAGTATGTTTTTGGAATGCAAATGGTTTAAACCAACATAAATCTGAAATATCATACTTCATGAAGCAGCAAGATATTGATGTGATGTTAGTCTCAGAGACTCATCTCACAAATAGATACAATTTTTATATTACAGGTTATTCATTCTACTTTACAAATCATCCGGATGGAAAAGCACATGGTGGTACTGGTATATTAATTAGAAATCGAATACGACATTATGCCCTAAATGAATTCTCGAAAGATTACCTGCAGGCAACCTCTATTAACCTTGAGTATTTCGCTGGTGACTTAACGCTAAGCTCGGTGTATTGTCCACCAAGATTTTCTATGACCAAGGAAAAATTTGAAGAATTCTTTGAGACACTAGGAGATCGTTTCCTGGCATGTGGCGACTATAATGCCAAACATGTTTACTGGGGTTCCAGATTGATAAATCCCAGAGGTAGACAGCGCTATAAGGTACTAGTTGATCGCAAAAATGGCATGGATTTTGTGTCCCCTGGACATCCGACATATTGGCCGGCTGATCCTAGAAAAATTCCAGATCTCATAGATTTTGCCATATCTAAAAATATAAACCGATATGATTTAACTTCTGACCATTCTCCGATAATAATAACTTATTACGGAAGGACTAACATACCAAATTATCCTACTAATACTTTTTATAGGACAAATTGGTTAAAATATAAAAAATACATCAGTAGTCATATCCACACAGATCCATATTTTCAGTGTGAGGAAGATATAAACAAATGCGTACAAGACTTTACGTCGTTAATTAATTTAGCTATAGATCACTCAAAAAGTGAAACTTTTAAGAACGATAATAAGCATATTTCTAATTATGAAATTCAAAAACTTCTTCTTGAAAAAAGAAAATGTAGAAGAGAATGGCAACAAACCAGATCACCAGCTGCAAAGTTAAGGCTGTCTACAGCAATTAAGAAACTAAGAAAAGCCTTTCAATTAGAAGAGGATACCCAAAGTAGAAAATACATTGAAAGTTTAACAAATAATAAATATACAAATTTTTCCCTATGGAAGGCAACGAAAGATATTAAGCCACCGGTAGAGGCACAAAATCCTTTAAGGAAGGCTGACGGTACCTGGGCCCGTAGTTCTGAAGATAAGGCAAATTTATTTGCACACTATTTAAGCTCTGTCTTTCAACCAAATCCCCAAACAAATAATTTTGTATTGGGAGAGACACCTGACACTACTCTAAATAATGATTATATAATTGTTGTTAGCCCAGAGGATATTAATACAGTCATCAAGGAAAATATAAATATTAGAAAATCGCCTGGATATGATTCGATAACACCATCCATGCTTAAAAACCTACCGAATGTGGCAATTATCGTGCTTTCAATTATTTTTAATGCGATCTTAAAACTAGGAGTTTTTCCAAAAATGTGGAAAACATCTCAGATCAAAATGATACTAAAGCCAGTAAAAGATTCTACTACACCATCATCTTATAGACCTATTAGCCTTCTATCCTGTTTGTCAAAGCTGTTCGAGAAAGTATTTCAAAAGAAAATTATGCCATTTTTGAACGATAGAAATATCGTCCCAGTTCACCAATTTGGCTTTCGTGAAAAACATGGAACCATAGAACAAGTGAATCGTCTAACTGGAGAGATAAGAAAATGTTTTGAATTAAAGAAGTATTGTTCAGCTATTTTTTTAGACATCTCGCAAGCTTTCGACAAAGTTTGGCACAAGGGCCTAATATATAAAATTAAATGTTTACTACCACCATGTACCCACAGATTGCTGGAGTCTTATTTATCTGACCGATTATTTAGAGTAAAATATAACGAATTTGTAACGGAAGAATTTGAAATAAAAGCAGGTGTACCACAGGGAAGTGTTCTTGGACCTACCTTGTACTTAATTTACACTTCTGATTTACCAGTGAGCGATGGACTGACTGTTTCCACATTTGCTGATGAGACGGCAATACTCAGTTCCTACGAAAACCCACACTTAGCATCTAGACAACTTGATATTTACCTCCGACGTGTGGAGACCTGGTTGAAAAACTGGCGAATACGAGTAAATGAATTGAAAAGTAACCACGTTACATTCACCCTCAGAAAAGGAAATTGTCCTCCTTAATTAAACTTAATGACATAAGTATACCCCAGTCAGACCACGTTACATACCTTGGTATACATTTAGATAGGCGACTAACGTGGCGTTGTCATATAGAAACCAAGAGACTTCATATGAAGTTAAAAGCTTCTAGCAATCACTGGTTAATAAACAGCCAATCAAAACTAAGCCTTGACAATAAAGTCATCCTGTATAAAACCGTTTTAAAACCAATTTGGACATATGGTATCCAATTATGGGGTACAGCCAGTAAAACGAGTATCGATATTATACAGAGGGCCCAATCGAAAATTCTTAGAACCATGACAGGTGCACCATGGTATATAAGAAATGAGAATATCCATAGAGATTTAGAGGTTCCATTTGTAAAAGACGAGTTTGAGAAAATCAGTAAAAAATACATTGTAAAATTGCAGACTCACCCCAACCCGCTTGCAAGACTACTTACTGAAGTTCAACCAAGTTCAAGGCTTCGTAGAGCCGATTTTCCACCCCGTTATTAGCGAAGACAAATTATTCACTATGGCATGCTCTCATTAGAGATAAAGTAGTCTTTAATTTTTAGTTTTAAGATTTGAATACATATTGTGAGGCCTTAAAAAAGGTAGATTCAATATATAAATAAAGAAAACGTTAAAAAAAATATATATATATAACGCGATAAGGTGTGTATCAAAGAATACTAAGAATGGAAAAAGGGTCTCTTTTTTTCACTAGCCCCCAATATTTTTATAATTTTTTCAAGCACTTTTATTTAATTTTAACTCCCGTAACACGAATATTTTCCACAAACTGAAAAAATCTTTCTTTATTTTATTTTTGACATTTTTTTTTTTTTTTTTTGAATGTTGAAATTTAAATTGAACGAACAAAGTTGATACTTTTGGCATTAAAAATAAAACAGAATTGTAAATGACTTTCATATTCATCAACAAAAGTAAAATAAATGTAGATGTAATCCGCATCAAAAGATGAAAATTTATTAAAATCTGCTAATATAATTGTGATGAACTATACTTAATAATTTTTTAATACTCTTTTGTGCAACTATGTGTGCTTATGATGTGTGGTGAAAGTGGTTTCAGCACTAATCCATATAAATAAAATTTGGCTAACACAATCTTAAAGTTAGGTTTTTTTTTTTTTTTTTTTTTTTTGACAACAGAGTTAGGCTTTTTTGACAAGCCTTCAATTCTTAGTATTCTTTGGTGTGTATGCTTTAATGGAGTACAGTCTTCTCAATATAAAACAAATTTTATTCATTAATTTGGAAATATGATTATCAAAATTAAGATTGGAATCAATAGACACCGAAACACCCAATAGTATCAACATATTGAATAAGATCCCCACTTATATAAATTTCAGGATAAACATAATTTAATTTTGTTAGGGTTTATTTCAAGATGATTTAGACGCATACACTCATACACTGTATTCAGATGACAATTCAAACGAGATTATAAAGAATTGTGCTGAACAGGATTAAAATTATATAATACAAAAAATATCATCAGCAAATACATATAATTTGCAAAAATCATTATTAATTTGAGAGTCTTGGGGTACACCGGAAGCAACATGACCTATTGACCGCCAATAGAAACAAACTGAGACCTATCACTTAAATATTAATACATTAGCTTACAAGTTGCCGTCGAAATAGCATATTTGCTATGTAGTTTATTAACAAATTTTACATGGTTGACGCGATTCGTAAGATCTAAGTAAACCAATATAGAATTATTGTGTTCATCTAGATTACGCCTTATGGACTCTGTAAGTGAAAGTAGAAGAGAAGTGTTATGATTCCGACGGAATGAATACTGATTAGGATTAAAAAATAACTCTGAATGTGACAAAATTTGATAGTTCATTACATTTTTAATTATTTTTGAAATAGAAGGCTGTATGTCATAGCTATCACTTTTGGGAATAGGCACAACACGTCCCAATTTCCATTCTGACCGGAATTTAGACGTTGTAAAAATTGTGTTAATAAGATGAAGAAGTATATTGGAAATATGTGGTAAAATTTGCTTTATAAATTTGATTGGTATTTTATCAAATCTAGTGGCATTGGTATTAATTGAGTTAAGAGTTAAGATATCATACTCTGTTATGGTATAAAAAGAAAAATTATTAGGGATATCAGTATAATTATTAAAATCCAGAATGTCAGTGTTATTTGAATTTAGATTATCTATAATTATCTATAAGAAAGAAAATCACATCTTCTAATGTACAAATATTTGTTAGTACCCAAATGTGTTAACAATGTTATGAAATTTGTTTTGTTCTAAATTCAATACTTTAAAAAATATTTCAACATTTAGGGTAAATTTAATTTTGTTGCTTATATTCTGCACAGCACTGTATATACTAAAAATTAAAAACTCGATTTGAATTTTTGATCTGATATAACAAAGAATACTAAGAATAGAAAGCTTGTCAAAATTGTACAACAACAACATTTCTCTCTCCTCACATACAAGTTCCGTGTGAATTCAACACACTTATGAGAGAGAGAAACAACACAAATAAACAAATATTTTCCTTCAAATTTAAGGAAAATTACTCACGCGACACATTTTTCCACTAACACACTATATTTTTATTATTTTTTCACACACGTTTAAGGATAAGTACCTTACCAGGAAGCATAGGAGGAACGTTAAAAGATTCGAACGAATCTACGGTCCTGTCTGTGCCTCTTTGGGAATGTCTTATCCTGAAGGATTGGATGTGGATGCTGGCAACACTCCAGAGGTGTCTCGTGAGAGCACAGGAGAAAAGCCAACCTCTTCATCAATCCCTACCGGAGCGGAAGATTCTGGCCGGTCAAACCTGCAGTCCTAGTGAAACAGCAGGTAACGTCTGGTAAGCCAACAACTACCATTAAAATGGCTGGTCATACACCATCCAGCAAACCTGGCAACCAACAAAAAGTTGTCAGGGATGCTAGGTCTGGAGATGATCAGCCATCTACTTTCGAAGTCTGTCAGCTCCAGCAGTGGGGCTGTTCGATTTTCAAATGTTAAGCCCTCTACATCGAAGAACGCTGGTCAAAACCCATCCGGCTCTCTTAAAACTCCTCAGAAGGGTGTGTTTAAGAGAGCCAGGTCTGGGGATGACCAACAACCTTCGATGGCCAAGAAGGTTGTTCGCTCGCCTAACAGCTCTAGTAAGGGTTACCATAAGGAGGTCATTAAAAGAGCTGTATCAGGAAGTGAACAACCCTCAACATCGAAAAGAGCGAAGGAATCAGTGTTGCAGAACTGTATTCAAGCTGCTGTCATTAACAGTGTTGATCCAGATGGGAGGATCAGCGTTGACCAATGGCGACAAATTGAACACAAGCTCATTGAGGAAATCGCCCTTGTGAAAGGAAGGCCGAATGAGGTATACTTCAAAGGCGCAGACTGGATGAAGGGCGTCAAGACTATTAACTGCGGGAACGAGAAATCATTTGAATTTCTCAAGAACGCAGTTGCTAGGTGCGACACTCTCTATCCAGGAGCGAAGCTTGAAGTGATACTCGCATCTGAGCTGCCCCTGCGTCCAATAGTGACAGCATGGTTCCCTCCACCCGTTTTAGAGGTTGGAACCATTCTGACAGTATTGGTGAATCAGAATAAGGGTCTTCTTACAGGTCAATGGAAGTTGGTGAACACTATGA
Source organism: Protophormia terraenovae (assembly GCA_951394005.1). NCBI lineage: Eukaryota > Metazoa > Arthropoda > Insecta > Diptera > Calliphoridae > Protophormia > Protophormia terraenovae. The sequence continues at coordinate 40,137,643 of OX596076.1, read as the reverse complement.
CCTGTAAGGAGAACCAAGGCAGAGACTTCAGATTCGAAGTGGATCAGGAGTCTCTGAAGAAGCTGGAGTCACTGGGGGGAGATGTCAATTTCGGTTTTGGGGTGATCAGATTTAGGTACAACAAGTCTGATAAACCCAAAGAGGCTGTCAGTGGTGCAAATTAACTTGCATCACTGTGAGGCAGCCTCAGCCGAACTGACAAGACTCCTCATTGACTCCAACGTGGACGTGGCCCTCATACAGGAACCCTGGATTAACAACACCAGGGTATGTGGTCTGAGGGTCACGGGGTACAACCTGTTCATACCATCCACAACGGAATTGGCTAGTATATTGGCTAGGAATAATCTGAATATTAATTTTCTTCATTCCTTTAGCAATGGGGACCTTACAGTCGTCCAACAGGAAGCCGCAGGAGGTCGCGAGCTTATAATGGCGGTATCGCTCTGCAGCAGCTGGCGGAGCACGCTAGGAGGAGAGGCGCGTACATGGTCTTGGGATGTGATGCGAATGCTCACCACTATCGTTGGGGAAGCAGGGACATCAACAAGAGAGGTGAGTTGGTATTCGATTTTATAACTTGTTACTATCTACACATCTGTAATAGGGGTAGTACTCCTACGTTCAGAACGAAGGATAGGGAAACAGTTAGCTAGCTAACCGTGGGGAAAATTATGTTATGGATTGGAGAGTAGTGTTGAATTATTATTTTTCTGATCACAGCATGATATCTTTTAGTATCAACTTTGAGAAAGCGAGGGAGCAGCCCTATAGGAACTCGAGAAGGGCAGATTGGAAGTCCTTTAGGAGGTCAGTCTGTAGGGACCTTAGGGATACTGAGGACTGAGGAAATTCGGTATCGAGTTGTTAGTGAATAATTTCACAGATGTCATTAGAAATAGTTTTGTGCTCAATTGTCCAGTGATTTATCCGGGCAAAAGGAAACAGCCGAAATGGTGGACTAGGGAACTCAGGGACCAGCGGTCTACAGTTAGGAAGCTGTTTAATAGGGCCAAACTAACGAGGAGCGATGATGATTGGAATAGCTGTAGGGATAGTTTCTCTAAGTATAAGAAGGACATTAGAAGAGCGAAACGGACTTCATGGGTAAACTTCTGTGAATCTGTGAACTCTGTTAACGAGTTGTCTAGGTTCAGGCGAGTATTGTCCAAGGACCTAGTGGCACCTGGATACATACAACGTGCGGATAACTCGTGGACAGAGTCTAGCTCAGAGTCCCTCAGTTTACTTATGGAGACTCATTTTCCAGGCTGTAAGGATTTAGAATCTGAAGGAGGGGCAGATAGCGTCAGCGATAACCTACAACCCGATTCAGATGCTGGGGCCATGTTACAAAATGTCGATGAAAGGGCCATCTCTTTATTGACGGAGGTTTTTAGGGAATGTCTTAGAATGAGGTACATTCCCAGAGGGTGGAGAGAGGTAAGGGTCATTTTCATTCCCAAAGCGGATAAGACGACTCACTCGAAGCCCAAGGATTACAGACCGATCAGCCTATCGTCTTTTCTATTGAAGACAATAGAAAGACTGATCGATCTTCATCTTAGGACTAGTATAGGAACTCAGGTCATTAGCGGGTCTCAACATGCTTATCTTAAAGGTAAGTCCGTTGAGAGTGCTCTGCATGACGTTGTGAGTTATATTGAGCGGGGTCTGCTGCAGAGGGAATATACCATGGCAGCTTTTTTCGATATAGAGGTGGCCTTTAATAATATCACGATAGAGGCTATTGAGGAATCACTTGTTTCGCTGAATATAAGTAAACTTCTTGTTGAGTGGATAACTCTGATGCTTAGCAGCTGGGTCATCAACTCAAGCATGGGTGGCACTTGTATAAGAAACTCGTGACTAGGGGCACACCGCAAGGAGGGGTTCTTTCTCCATTACTGTGGCTCTTGGCCGTGAACGTCATTTTAAGACAGTTTGATGCTAAGGGACGGAAAATTGTGGCCTACGCTGATGACGTTGTTTTACTGGTCACTGCTAAGTACTTATCCACGATCAGTGAGGTCATGCAGACAGGTCTACGTGATCTGTCCCTTTGGGCCAACAGTAAGGGATTAGGTGTTAACCCCGAGAAAACGGTGCAAGTTTTATTCACTAGGAAATATAAGGTAGAGCATTTTAGCTTACCGATATTGAATGGAATTGAGCTTGCATTGTCAAGTGAGGCCAAATACCTGGGTGTGTACTTGGACAGTAAATTGTCTTGGAGAAGAAACGCCCAAGAGAGGGTCAAGAAGGGACTCAATGCCTATTACACCTGCAGGAACTCTATAGGTAATAATTGGGGTCTTAGGCCGCAAGTTGTATACTGGATTTACACTTCGGTTGTAAGACCGATTCTTACTTATGGCTGTACAGTCTGGTGGGAGGTATTGGGTAAAGGAACGTATAGGAACCTTCTCTCTAAAATTCAGAGGTGTGCTTCAATTGGCATCTCAGGAGCCAGGAGAAGTACACCTCAGGCGGCGTTGGATATCATCCTCCACCTTATTCCAATTGAGGAATTTGTGAGGGGTATGGCTATCCGCGGCCTATTTAGATTGAAGGAGCTGGGATTATTAGGTACCTCTAAAGCGGGGCATGTCAGCATACTAGATGAAGTCCAATTCAACGGACGGACACTATCCTTGGCTGAATCAACGGATTATGTCGGGACCACGATTGACTTCGGTGCTACTCCCGTTTTGGCATTACCTAACAGAGACCTCTGGGTTGGAGCAGAAAAGCTCTACGGAGGGTGTGCGGTCTTCACGGACGGCTCGAAGATGGAAGTTGGCACTGGTGCAAGTGTATACTTTTTGGGAACTGATATCAGACGAAGCTACAAATTGTCTGACAGTTGTAGTGTCTTTCAGGCGGAGATTCTTGGTATCTATAAGGCTCTAGGCTTGACTGAGGGGAATGTTGAACGAGGGTCTGAGATTACTATCTATGTTGATAGTCAGGCAGCGTTATTGGCCCTGACTAGTCTGTTTGTTAGGTCCAGATTGGTACTTGAGTGCAGGAAGGAATTGAGAAGGTTAATGAATTCCTATATGATTAGACTCTGTTAGGTCCCTGGTCACTGTGACATTCATGGCAACGAAATAGCCGATGAGCTAGCTCGCAGTGGCTCGGAGCTGGATAGGTCTTTCATAGAGTCATCTGTTAAGATTCAAATTGAGTCCTTCTTTAGGGCCATAAGGGAATGGACTCTGGCCAACACGAATCGAGTCTGGAATGAAAGATCGGACTGCAAAGTTTCTAGGGCGCTATGGCCTAGCTTAAAACCGGCAGATTCAAAGCATCTTCTAGGCATGAGTCGTGGTAGTCTTAGAGTTATAATAGGTATGGTTACGGGTCATTTCTCAATAGGGAACATGATGAGTAAGTGGGACATTGGCACATCAGATTTTTGTAGAGCGTGCGATGATGTTGAGGAGCTAGAGACAGTGGAGCACATACTCTGTCACTGTGTAGGGCTTCAGCGAAATAGGTTGAGGTGGTTTGGAAGCCACACGCTACATGAACTAGGTGAGGTTAATGGCAAAGGACTTGTCAACCTCATAGGGCTTGTAATGGGAATAAAGTGGCTTAGGAACAATCACAACTGATTGTTTGGGTATAGGTTCCACACTTTTCTTCTTTCTTTTTCTCTTATATTTTAACTTATCTTCGTATATCTATTTCTCTCTCTCTCTTTCATAAAGGGATCACAATGGGCCGTTCGGCCTCTGGGTGTAGGCGTGAATACGCCACCCTTTCTAACCTAACCACCAAAATTCAAAAACCTAACGGAAAGATCTGAAATTCATCTTAGCTGCTTCGAGTACTGCGATTAATGTAAGAATATGGCATCTGTACAAGCTTTTTTTTAAATCAAGTTATTTTAAATTATATTTCATTATTATATTTTTAATATGAAAGCTAATTAGTTTGTATTTTAACTTTTTGGTTTCAACTTTAAAGCTTAAATCGATACAGAGATATGCTCATTTAAATGGGGAAGTACTTGCTGTAAAAGTTTTTATTCGGTTCACTGTATATATGTTAAAGGCGCCCATAGACACATACTGCAGATAGATACTGCCGATGAACCCTCGTATACGTGTGAGCTTGATGATTTTTCTACACATTCATCCATCAAAATTATATTTTGTAAAGTTTCACAGAATATTTTTATAATATTTATTTGTTTTTTCTTTTAAATTGAAATATAGAATATAAACTTTGATAATTGACAAACAAATAAATAAATTCATTCGACACAAATGTCTGCAGTATGAGTTCATTTTAAAATCAAAACGATTTTGATTTTTCATACTGCATTGTCGGTGTGACGCACACATTCAAAAGCTCTCTCAATTTTACTAAAACATTCTTATTGCAGGAGCTTATGCAGTATGTGTCTATGGGGCGCTTAACAGAAAATAAATCTCATTTTTTGCTTTGTTTATATTTTTGTGGAATATTTTAAAATTTTTGAATACACTGGTCGACAAAAAAAAAAATCCTCCACCAAAGACGAATAGTTGAACTTGATGCATTTGGATGTGCTAAACACGAATCTGCTTTCAGTTTTTTTCCCATCAGGTATGGATTTTTTTATTGGCGTGTCTAATATTTCGCCCATAGTAAGGCCATTACTCTAGTATATTTCCTCATAACTCAAGAACGGTGTAAACGATTGACATAAGTGATACACCAAAAGATGCGTACTAAAAATATCTTCAAATCACCCAAACTTATTTTTTTTTTTATGTTTTCAATAGTTTCGAAGTTATTTTGAAATATGTATCCAAAAAAAAAACTTTTATGCAAAATTTTAGATTTTTTTGTTACAAAAAAAAAAAAAAAAAAAAAAAAAAAAAAAAAATTCTTGAAACTAGGTGGACTAGGTTGATTTTGGCGAGTTAAACAAGAATCTGCATTAACTTTTTTTCTATCACGTACTGATTTTTTATGGGCATGATTAATATCATCACCTTATTCAGCGTTCACACTATAAAATACGAGAATGGTTTGTCAAATTTAGACTATAACTCAAGAACCGTTTACACGATTTGAAAGATGCATACAAAAATTGTCTTCAAGTTATGTCAAACATTAAAAAAAAAGTTCATTTTTTCGCTACTAATTACCGAATAACTACGGAAATATTAACTGGACAAAAAATTATGTAAATTTAACTCAAAGACAATTTAAGTCGCTATATATTGGAGTTTAATATATCTTAATAGGACAAACCGTTTTCGAGTTATAGAAGTGTGACTGCCTAAAGGCGGTATCATAGTAGTCATGCCCATAAAAAAAAATCAATACGTGATAGAAAAAAAGTAAAAGCTGATTCTTATTTAGCACGTAGGTATGGGTGTCCTAACTTAACTGTGAATGCAATCAAGATTTGTGCATCAATTTTTATGATACGTGGCTTTATTTACTCGAAGTTCTACCAGCTTTGAGATAAAGATGATAAACTGAAACATTTTTGATGTTTTCCCTTTTAAAAAGAAGTTTTCACTTTTAAAAAGAAGTTTTAGAGCACGAAACAAATTTTTTTTGTCGGCCAGTGATATTTGCAGGCGTTGGTTGATTAATATAAACTACCCAGCAAAAAATTTTTGAAGTAGTTCAAAGGGATGTAATATTTATAGTAATTACTAAACATCTGCATCAATTCATTTGTAACTCATTTTTAATGATTCCCTTTCTTTTCAATTGTTGACTGTTATTGTTTTTTAAACTTAAAATCAATTCGCTGTGTGTGCGTACGTATGGAAAAGACAAAGAAACCAAAACAAAAACAAACAAAATCATTTGTGCAGGGAGTCATAAAAACAATTTAGCAACAAATCATTTGTAACTGAATTGAATTGAATTGAATTAAATATAAAATGCAATACTGTCATTTGTTTGTTATTTGTTTACAAAATTTGAAGTGAAGGAAATATTAAATGAAAAATTTAAATAATATAGGTTTGTAATTAAAAGTAAATAAAAAATATCATAAATAAAATAAATTTTATTTCATTTAAGATATAATTAATTATAATTGAAATAAAAAATAATTAAATTTTCTGAGCAAAAAAATTTAAAGCAAACGTAACCATAATCTATTTTTTATTTAAAAATAAATAATTGTTACTTTCCATGCATTTTTTCATAATAAAGTAAGGGAATGACAGTAATTCACAGTTTTGATTTTATGTTTTTTATTAAACATTACTGTTTTTGAAAAAAATTTCTTATGACAAACAATTTCTCAAAGAGAACATGACATGATTTGTTTTTGTTTCATCATTTCAATTCAACTCAATTCAAATTTTATTTTTTTGCGTGGTTTGTTTTGTATTGTTTTGTTTTTTATTTTAACAGCAATGTGAGAGCATGTATTAAAAAACATTACTGTGAATTGAAAAGCAAATGATTTGATGCAGATGTTTAGTAATTACTTCCTTAATCCTAAGAAAATTATAATTTGTGAACTCATGAAAACAACGTTCAATGCATACATTAAACACTAGTTTTGGAATTTGACTTTAAATCTATTGTACTTGTAAATTTTTAAGATTATGCATTTTTTTATACTAAAATTTAATAAACTTTAAAAATAAGTGCTATTTATTTGTTTATAAATATTTTTATAAAATCTGCAGCTTAATTTATGTCCGAAATAATCTTTTGGTATATAAATGCGCATGTATTAATATGTTCACTATTGAAAAAACGTAGTCGATTCATTAAAATTTCATTGATTTTAAGCACTCATTTTAATGACGAGCTATTTCTCTTAAGTGAACCCATGCACTCCAATGACACGCTAATGTTAAAATCATGCATGTTTCACTTAAAAATGAACCAGTGCAACATCACGTGAATTCATGCATTTATTACTTCTTTTGCATGTCTTTTTTTTGCTGGGTACCCAGCAAATTTACAAGCACAATAGAGTTAAAGTCAAATTCCAAAACTAGTGTTTAATGTATGCATTGAACGTTGTTTTCATGATTTCTCAAATTCTAATTTTCTTAGGATTAAGGAAGTAATTAAATATGCATTTGAACGCATAAGTTCTAAAGAAATCATGAAGATATTACATCCCTTTGAACTACTTCAAAAATTTTTTGCTGGGTATTGATTGCGACAACACTAATTTTTATGTTAAAAATACTACCAATAATAAATATCTATATATAATTTTAAATTCTGTAAAAATTCCAAATCAAATTGGTACTATTTGGAATGTTTAGAAATATATATATAAATCATCGCTAATTTGCAAGAATATAATTATAACTCAAAAATTACTTCATTTCTATCAAAATTTGATTATATAATTAAATGAATTTTGATATGTTAATAATATCTTTGAAAGGTTTAAAAAACAAGATTATTTCTATTCAAATTAATCAGTTATTTAAAGATTTTGAAGTTTTAAGCTTATTTCAAACTTCGTAAGTTGAGTTATGACAATTTTCTTGCAATTGAGCGATACACAGTGGTTCCAAAAGGTTTTTTTTTTTTTTTTTTGGAAATAGTTCAGTTACTATTGAACCGTTAGAGGTATCTGAATAAAATTTCGCATTGTCAGAGCTGAGGAGTTTGGGAAAAATTAGGGACAATATTAAGCCCACCAAGTTAAAAAAAATAAAAAAGCGAGGATTACACTATGCAACAAATTGATGATCATCGCGTGGGGGCGGAATCTTTCCGATTGCAATTGAAAGCTATTGATATGTGTAATAAACCCTCCAAAGGATTTTTCGCTGGTAGGCAAAATGTTTGTTTTATGACCACTTAAACTTTTATATTTTTACACCAAAGTAGTTTCAGATAAATAGAAAAAAATAATATCAAAACTAAAATATTTAAACATACATATTTAGAACATTTAAATGGCAATATTTCATTAGAACCTTATATTCATCTATCTCTGATTATATGGGGTCATTTCTAGTCCGTTTGAACAAAATTAAACAAAAGTCCATTAAAACTTGAGTTTAATGGGTAAAAATGTTCTACAGAAATTTTCTACGTCGAATTTCACTAGGGGTCACCGAAGGTCCAAAGTTCATACGGTGAAGCGTTTATCCAAAGAAATGAAATTTATGAAATTATTATTAATTTTGTTTACGATTTGTACAAAACTTTTAATTTTATGTTGTATTTCATTGCCTAGTATAAGGAGTTGAAATGTAGGAAAATTTCACAATTTTCTTTTTTAAAAACACATGATAAGTCGGATGAATTTTTATCTTTGGAGACCCCTAGTAAAATTTGATGTGGAAAATGTCTGTAGAACATTTTAACCCATTAAACTCAAGTTTTAATCGACTTTTATGTCATTTCCTAAAAACGGACTAGAAATGACCCCTTATAAGGTAAGATAAATAAATTTAAAGTTCTAATGAAATATTCGCCGTTAAATGCTGTAAACATTTATGCAAAATTATTTCAGCTTCGAACTAGGTATATTGGTATTATTTTTTTCGATTTATGTGTAACTACCTTGGTACAAAAATAGAAAATTTTAAGTGGTCATAAAACAAAAATTTTGCCTACCACCGAAAAATCCTTTAGAGGGTTTATTACACATATCAAGAGCTATCAATTGCAATCGGAATAATTCCGCCCCAAAATACTGTTGCATAGTGTTATCTATATAAAATTCTGTCTATCATAAATGAATTTTTGGCGATTTTTCAAAAAAAAAAAAAAAAATACATATCCGAGATGGCCAACTCGAAAACACCTCAGATCTGGCCATGTGAAATTTTATTCAGATACCTCTAACGGTTTAATAGTTACTGAATTATTTCCAAAAAAAAAGCGTTTTGGAACCACTGTGCGATATAAATAAAAAAATATATATAAATGAAACCTTCTACTTTTGTTTTGTCGATCCTTAAATTTTGAGATTTAAATCTGTTTCTTTTTAGACTATTACCAATCAATTCCTTTTGAAGTTGCAAGACAACATCGTATAAAGTTTTCTGTACATCTGTAAACTTTCCATTAATAGGCCATGTTCGCGTTATATCGCTTGAATATCCTCCATATTCGCAACCCGCATCCATTAGCACTAAATCTCCACTCTTACATAATTGTGTATTATTTATATAGTGTATCACGGTCGCATTTTTCCCACTGGCCACTACAGGCGGATAAGCTAAATGACTAGCATTACGCATTCGACATTTATAATCAGTCATAGCATAAATATGATGCTCCGAATGACCAGGTTTACTTTCTGCCATTACTTCATTAATAGCTGCTGATGCAATATGACATGTACGTCTCATTAAGTTTTGTTCAGCAGCAGACTTAAATAATCTCATCCCGTGAATGATCATAGTAGGAGATTGTAATGTTTTATTTTCATTTTTATCACTGGTTACTTTTATAACAGATTCATTAATACTACATAAATCGGAACTTTTTGAATCATACCATAACATGGGTTTATCTAAATGAACTCTTCTTGCCAACTCATTTTCAAAATTTTCTACAGAGTATGCTTGATCAACACCAAACAATTCGATTGCCAAATTCTCACCAGTCCGAGGACCTTCCCATAATTCGGCGTGTTCGTCTTTTGGTCTCATAAATAATGTACTATTTACCAAACTTTTTTCGTCAATGGTCAAAACTAGTACTGTATCTGGTTCTTGACAACCCGTTAAATAGAAAAAATCCGAGTTTTGTCGGAAAATATATGGAATTTTATCGCTCATGTATTTTTTGGTAGATGATGGTATTACCACCTAAATAAATATTATTTTTAAAAATTCATAGTATTTTAAAAGATGTTTAATCATTACCAAATGATTCTGTTTTCCATAATTATCTTTTTGCAAATGATCTCTAGCATACTTTTGTATGCCAAGCATCAAACGCTTTCTTCGCTGTTGAAATTCATTTACCGTCACACCCGTTACCAATTCATTACTATTTATTAAATGAGGATGTGTCGCTGACACAGGTTGTCCAAACTGTTGTACGTTTAAAGCATTATAAATATCAGTTTTTGATGCAGATGCACAATTTGAAGCTGAAGAAAATGCAGCTAATTGAGAAGGCAATTTCCTGAAGCCTACAAGTTAAGTAATAAAATTTTTGATTTAAGAATTTATATGAGGAACAATCGCAATAATTACCTAACTCTATTTTCATAATTTTTGTCAGGTTACACTTTCTTAAGTTTTGTAGAGCCCACATATCTAATGTTTAATATTAGTTAATAAAAGAAATAAAAATAAGATTAAACAAAGATTAAACATAAAAAAACAGCTGTCCCCATGGCAGACCTGCGCCGAGCGATTTTAACGGCGGTGGCGGCTCAAAATCGACTGTTAGCCGGCTGAAAGGTGAACATAACATTCGCATCGTCTTATAGAGCACATTGGTTCTCAAATGTGGGTCCACGTCCCCTTAGATGTAAGGGGAGACGAAGTCCGTTTGTTTGAACATAATTTTTAAGTATTTTCTAAAATATTTGTAACATAAATTTTTGTATTTATTGTACTTCTAAAGTGTTTCGAATTGATTCCATGTCAAAGGGGACAGCAATCGGATTTGACATCTCTGATTTCAATAAAATTCACTATAAGTATTGACCATTGGAAGTGTTTTTCAAAAATATGACGGTTTAAAAATCTAAAAAATTTAAAAACTTAACAAAGGTGTACTATTTCTATTACTAACAACTTCTAAAGTATAAATGGTAGATATCTAGCTTTAGTTTAATATTTAATACAAAGATATTACCTTTATAACGATATATACAAAATTTTATTACACCAAAAGTTCAAATGTCAAAATGCAATATAAAAAAAATGAAATCAGTATTATCTCAAAAACAGGTATTTTTCTTAAAAAAATATATATATATACATAATCTTGACATATCTCTTCTCCCTACGCATGTAAAATTTCAAGCTGGAATCTCATTTAGTTTAGAAATTATGGACCAAAATAAAATCTTATTAGAAATAAATTCTGAATTATCTATATATATAATTTGCTAAGCATTTTTTACTTTCCAAAGCTTTCTGAAGCTCGTAGAAGACGTAGAAAATTAAAATTTGGTTTACTTAAAATAACTTTTCGTCCTACGAATCCTAACGGAGCCGGCTTAGTTATAAATATGTTCATCCTACAAATCCTAACAGAGCCAAATTTGTTCAGCATAAATCAAGATCACCGGAACTATTGATTTTAACATAATTTTGATACTGTTTTAAGAGTACTATTACTTGGGATTATAGTGATATAAACATTTTTGTCCGCCCTTTCTCGGTTTACGAGTTATAGGCCTTTAAAATTTCAATATATATCTCTAAATATCTTTATTAATAATTGTCCGAAATTTATAATATCATATTGAAAACTGATTTTATATTTCGTGTAAGGAGAGCATTTTTTAAGTTGGCTAATTTAATACTTTAGTCACTATTATTCGATCAGATTCTAACAGCTTCAAATCATTAACTTCGATTAATAACGTAAAAATGTTGTTCATATATTTTTTAAAAAAATCTTCGGGTTTTTTTGTGCATATTTTTATTACTAAAATATTTTCACCTTATTTTGTAAATCCCTTTGATAAAATTTCCATAAAAATTTTTGGAAAATGAAAATAATTTACATGAAAAATTTTTCAAAGTGAGGGGAAGTATTACAAAATAAGGCCCTATATTTCCTGGCAAAATCAGGCTTATACGCTCGTGCAAAATAAAATTTTTTCTTTAGTGTCATTTCAAAGACAAAAATATTACCTTTAAAATGATATTTAGTGAATTAATTTATTTCTAAAACTATATCTTTAAAATTCTTAAAAATACAATGTTAACACCTCTTCTTTTTACTCAAGCAAAATTTTATGTTGGACACTTCTTTACTTTAGAAGTCATATGACAAAATATAAATTTAAATCAAATTTTGCATACAAAATTTAATAAAATAATACAATTTCAAAACAACTTTTGTAGATATTTTAAATTTTACATACAAAAAATTAGATTTTTACCATATTTTGCTTCACAACACACAGTGGTTCCAAAACGAAATTTTTTGGAAATAATTCTGTAACTTTAAAACTGCTGGATTTATTTGAATGAAATTTCACATAGATATATGATCCTTGCACAAACATTGTTTAGAAATTTGTACAGAATCCAGAGAATATTTTAGAAAAATTGTGAGACTCAAATTGAGAAAAGAGATAACCCACACATGTAAGCATATTTTTTGTAGAGAATTATAAGGACTATCTATGTGCAAAATTTTTTTTTTCAATCAAATCATAAATGAAATTTTGGCGATTTTTTAAAAAATGTTCATACCCGAGGTGACCAACTTTAGAGGTCCACCCCCCGTCCCCTAGACTTGCTAAGAACCTGTCCTCATCCAAATCAATTGTCACACACCTCAGGATTGTCCATGTGAAATTTCATTCAAATAAATGCAGCAGTTCTAAAGTTACAGAATTATTTCCAAAAAATTTCGTTTTGGGACCACTGTGCAACACCTAATCCAAAAGAGTCTCCAACTTGAAATTCGATACGAATATAGAGTAGAGTTAAATTATCTATTGAATTATATACAATTATACACTCTCGAAATTCACACAATTTTTTTTTTTTTTCACATATGCACAACATGAAGCTTAAATTAATCTTAAATTTAATTTTTTTGTTGTTCTTATAAATTTTTTCTGGTAAAAATAAAAAAGCCCTTATTTTAAATTTTGGTAGGTTTTACTTCTAAGTGTATAATATATCTTCAGAGAATCTACACTGCTTTTCAACAGAATAGGTTCAAGATTTCCGTTACATTAAACCTCTTGTTATTTTTAAAATGATTATGAAAATTAATATTTTTTTCATAATAAATTTTAAAGTCCTCATTTCTAAGATATCTACAAGCAAAATAAATTTAAGTAATAACTAATTACGATTTTTAAGGATTTTTTTTTTTCTAACAAGGGGATTTTTTAGGTACATTTTTTGTTTCATCTGAACATTATTTATTCAATAAAACTACAAGATGTATTGATTAATATGGTTCTTTTTTGTTTTGTTATATTATTCGGAAATTATTAATAATAAGAATAGCCTTTATTATTCAATTTAACCTAAAAAATTATATTTGGAAGAGATTTTCAACTTATAACAAAGAATGTTTGCTTCAACTTTTTTCAATCTCTTCATATAATGAATTTTTGTGCTCGTATTATCTGTCCGACTCATAAACATTACATGACAGCAATTTCCATATATTTTCTATTTTGACTTCGAATTCTTTGTTTTCACGCTCCTGCGGTGTGAAAAGGGACATTGACGAACTGGAATGTATATGAATTTAATTAAAATATGTAGTGTATAAAATGTTATAAATTCTTTTCCCGTAAACTTTGGTAAGTTTTTTCAGTAATTCTATGAGTAGAAAATCGAAGTTCACATGTCTCATAATATGAAGTAGCACTCTACGCCATTACACTTCCTTCGCAGCTTTATGGAATACATTATTAGCATCATTTTTTTTCTCAAATGACGGCAATAATATTTAAGTCATTGGAGCCTTCCGTATTGATTTTTTTTCATTCTATAGAACATGCGTTAACGGGTAAATGGTAGTAGTTTTACTTCATGAATGCTGTTTAGAGATGTTTTCTTTATTATTTTTAGTCTTCTTAGGTGCACTGGATTTCGAATAACACGTTTTACGTTAAAAAACACTTGATTAAATACCAGATTTTTGTTTAATTTTTGACGCAGAATCAGTAGAATTGGAGGCATCTCGTTGTTGCTCTTTTCATATTTTTTCTATAGCGGGAGTGATTTCCTAAAAAGTTGTTGAATATATTTTTACTTCGCTCACTTTTTCTTCGCCATATTTCATAGATTAAGTCTGAATTGTCCATACGCTATAATTTTGCTCTTTTCTTTATCGGAAAAATTTTTACGCGACCAGTTTTTAAAGATTCTTATAGAAAACAGTTAAAAATGTAAGGAAAACACACAATTATAGGCGAATTCAACAAATACTTGACGCAAATTGATTTTATTCTTAATGAACCTATTTAGATGAAACAAAAAAATTGCCTTAAAAAATACATTTATTGGAAGAAAATCCGTTAAAAGTCGTACTAAATTCGTTATTAATTATTTTTTGCTATTAAACATCTTAGAACTTTAGAAATCAAGATAAAAAATTTAACTATCTTTAGTATATTAAAAATAATACGAGTTTTAATGTAACGAAAATCTTGAACCCATTCAGTTGAAAAGCAGTGTATATATATCTATATAAAAATTAAACTGTGTTGGTTTGTTTATTTGTTTGTTTGGACTTTATAGACAGCTAAACCACTGGACCGATTGTTTTGAAATTTTGTAATACCCGAAAGTAAAATAGGCTACTTTATTTTTCGATAGGAACGGGGGGAAGAAAATCCCCATACAAGGTAAATATTTATTATCACATATCTCAAGAACTATTAAAGATAAAATTCTGAGCTTTTGTGGAAATAATTCTAAATCTACATAATTGAGATAATAACGGAACTTATAGAACCAGAGGAAATGATACCCCCCATACAAGAAAAATATTAAGTATCGTATATCTTAGAAACTATTACAGTAAAAGATTTTTTTAACATTTTGTAAGAATAACTTTCCCAAAAACCTCCATAAGTTCAGATGTAAATTGGATGGATAGGACCAGGGGAATGGAACCCCCCACAAAGCAAATGGAGTAGTAGCCCCCATAAAGAAAATTAGTTGTGACATATACTCTATTTACAGCTAAACCGCTGAACCAATGTTCTTTAAATTTTCACAGCATAATCCTGAAGGTTATTTACTTTCCAATATAGACATGGAGTAGGTACTAAGATAACAAATGTTTTAACTTTTTATGAAGTCTATATATTTTATAAAATTTGATGATGAAAATAACTGTAGAAAATTTTAACCCATTAAACCCAAGTTTTAATCGACTTTCATGTCATTTCTTAAAAATGGACTAGAAATGACTCCTTATAATGAGAGATAGATGAATTGAAACTTCAAATGAAATATTTCCCGTTAAATGCTCTACATATTTATGCATAAATATTTTAGTTTCGAATTATATAAGAAAATCCATTTTTTTCATTTGCATGACCATAGACATTCGAATTGTTGTGTTTATTTCGTTTCATGACATGCATTTTGTTTGCCACCGACTGTGGCACGGGTGTCCAGAAATGTGGAGCCAAAAAAAAAAAATGTGTACTGTAGCAGGTTGCAAGTCAACCTGAGGCTACCAAAAAATAACACAATAAAAGAACACAAGTTTATATAGGGTGAAAAATGTGCAAATAAAAATAAAACTTTCCTTTATTTCCTTTCGGTAGGAATTCACCAAAAAATACAATATTTTATTTTATTTATAATTTAACAAAATATTATTTTATTAACAAAACTATTTAAATTCAATAAAAAAAAACTCGATTTAATTCACGAACGATGTCAACCAACTAACTATATCAACGATTTTTATGATTTATATATTTGCCCGCCAACAACAACCAAACTTCAAAATTGACGTCAAAAAGATGACATAAGTCAAATATATTTAAAAATAGCGCCCTCTGGATGTCAATACCGGTATCACATATTATGATAAAACAGTCACCCGATCGATCAAAAGATGGTAATGACGGCAACTCTACTTGAACATCCCGGCCCCCTTGCAGTACTGCAACAAAAAATATGGGTAATAGCTGCAAAAAATAAGACAAAAGAAAAAACCAAAAATTTGAATAAAATTTTTCATAAACAAATGTATTTAGCAAATATATAAACTAATATTCTGCTTCAAATATTCTACAAAGTTACAAAATTGGTAACAAAATTTCACCAATTTGGTCGATGTATCATGATCTGTTTATTCACCAATGTCTCCTTCTTTATATTTGATTTAATGTTTAAGACGAACGAGGTCTCTAACGTACTAGACCATTCGACGAACTATGTGTTCTGGTAGAAAATTGGAGCGAACTTGGCTCATTTGGCAAATGGACGTACTAGGTCCTTTACTAACGATAATTTATATTTCTGTCAACGAACGAGGTTGACATAACATTATGTGATCCATATCACAACGTCGTTTGACTTTGCCATTGTACACCAGATATGGTCATTGATTTAGTAGCCTACGAATCCATTTTAAACCCCAAACCATCTTGTACGTCATGATACTACAACGAAAATATTAGTTAGTGGGAAGAACCACAAGCTTATCCAATAATGCTGTTATAATTCCATGTTCCGTTTCCAATTTGACCATTTCAATACGATTGTTTTTCCAATGAATTTTTAAAACAAACCCCAAAAGCCATTCGTTGTCATATATAAGAACAGTTTCACCAATTTTAATATTCTGCTGGGCAAATTTTAAATTATTCAAATATTTTATGTCCATTAAAAATTGTCTTTTCCATTTAGATTTTTCATCGAAAGATTCTGCTTTTGGCTTTGCTGATTTTTGTAAATATTTTGTAGGTGAACCTTTTGGTATCCTTGATTTTACTATTTTCGAAGTATTTTTATTCCCTGAACTCGAACGAATTTTCGCAAAAAATGTGCGAGCTGGCAATTTATTCCTTTCAGATAAAGGACCGAACAAAATATATCCGAAGTAGCTCTCTTGAGTTATTATGTCGCCTATTACCTTTTGTGGGGAACCATTTACCATTATTTTTGGATAAAAGTCTGCTCCGATTAAAATATCTATAGCTCCACTTAAATTTGGATCAGCCAGTTTGAAATTCAACAAACCTCGTAAATTAGATGCATCGAATGTTTCATCTGGTAAATGACCTGTCAATTTCGGAAGAACAAGAGCTGACATATCCAATTTAAAATCTTCATCAAATTAAGAGCACAAAGTAAGCTCACATTTTTTCAAAGCTTGACCAGGAACCGCATCATTAAGCGCCGAAATGCACATATTGGTTGGTCGTGTTGGCAAATTCAATTTCTGTTGAAGTTTCTCCGATATAAAACTTGTCTGTGAGCCTGGATCAATAATTGCTCTTGCCGAAAACACATGGCGTCGAGAAATAATATTTACCATAGCTGTGCCTAATAAAATCTGATTCGAAGTTGTAGCGAAACAGCTTTGCACAGATCTATTTTGAGCCGAAGCACTAGTTGACGAACCAACATCTAAAACAGAATTATCGTTATTTTCTGCAATCTGAATTCTATTTCCAGACGGTGTTAATGGAACTTCTCTATGAAGTAAAAAGTGATGTCTTTGTTGACACTTTGAGCAACTAAAACTGCTTTGACACAAACTAACCCTGTGACCAACATTCAAACAATTTATACAAATGTTTTTATATTTTACTAATAAAAATCTTTCTGGCTGGTTTTTTTCCAAAAACAGTTGACAATCTTTCACCAAATGATTGCCTGAACAAATTACACAAGTTTTTCCATAAACTTGCATTTGGTAATTTCTCATATTTTGTCCATTAGAAAAATTATAAGTTTGGGTAAAATTTTGAGTCCTAAACTCGTCTTCACCATTTGGTTTTTGGGACCCACGAATATTGGCAATGGTTTCTAATGACTGAAAACGACTAGTCAAAAAACTATCTAATTCCTTCCAAGAAGGAATTTCCATTTTATTTTGAACATTTTGTTCCCAAAGGGACAAAGTTAATAATGGAAGCTTGGTTAAACAAGCATACACAAAAATAGGGTCCCAATTAGAGATATCAATTCTATGCACTTTAAGCGCCGAAATACAATTATTTATGTCTCTTTACAATCGCTTAATAGATTCGCCGCACTCAGATTCTACTGCTACCAAATTAAATAAAACTTTCAATTGACCGTGGACCAAAATTCGCTTATTCTCAAATCTATCTCTCAGGTTATCCCAAGCATTTTGAAAGCCTTCATTTGTGAGAGGAGATTCTTTGACGATCAACAATGCGTCACCCTCAGTGAATTGGCGTAAATAACAAAGTCGTTCAACGCCTGACAAATCAGCTCCATCAATATATACGGCCTGAAACATGTCCCGAAAGGACGGCCATGATTGGTAGTCACCTTTAAAAATTTCGGTGATACAGGGTGGTAAATTTAAATTGTGCCTTTGACCACTATTGGTACGACCTGTACTACTACCGCGTTGAGAGGACGATGGTCCATTTTTATTAGAAAATGAGTCCGATAACTCACCCATCTGAGCGGCGTAGGAAATATATCCTAATCGACATTTTGTAAAGAGAGATTTTGCTTTCTGAAATTTTTCTTTAGAAACTTCCCCATTATTGCAAGTAGCAAAATCCTCAAAGGCATTATTAACCTTATCCCAATACGATTTTAATTCTTCTTTTTGAATGTCGATCATATACGAGTTAAGAGTTTCCTGTGGCAAATCTTTGTACTCTGCTTCGAAATCTAATAGTATTTTAGATAGCTTTTCAAAAATAAAACGTTTTCCAGATTTATTCATTTTAAATTATTTAAAAACTCAAACTATATAAACAAGAAAAACTTCCAAAACTATCAAAATATTCTATAATTTTTTTTTAAAAGCAAATAAAAATATGTACGATACCAAAAATAATCAAATTATATTAAAGATTCTCAAAACTAACTTTTTATTATTTTTCAACTGCAAACAAGTTTTTTTTTTAATAAAATAAAAATAATAAAATAAAAAGAATGTCTAAAAATTCAAATTCTCAAAAATGTTTTCAAATAAAGAGGAATTCAAAACAAATTTTTTATAAAATTTGTTATATTCACATATAACTGAGTTTTATAAACGAAATAAAATGTTTGCTGTGTAACCTAAGCAATTGGATAGTAATTCTGCTAAGTTTAGTAAATTCCAGCACTATTCTATTTGTTAGAGTGCTGCCAATTTAAAGGGATCTCGAATGGTTATCGATCCTGCAAAACTTAGCTAGTTCAAAACCCACAATCGATCAAATAGGGTGATGTCTGTTGGCAAATTCCCAGACCTTTAGTGGTGCCTAGTTTAAAGTGTTAGTAAATTCTCACACTTTGCAAAAATCAGTAAAAAATGTACTTCTTACCAAATTCACGCACCTTTTAATTAGTGCAATTCCAAAATATAAAACGATTGTGATTTGGAACTAGCAAATTCAAAAACTATTGTTTTAGCCAAAACAAAATTGTGTATTTTGTTTATTCAATCCACAAACTTTTCGGCACTACAGTTCAACAATTTTGTTAATTGTGAATCACTGTTAATAAATACCACAATCTTCTTGGTAACTATATTATAAACAAAACAAAAATGATAATATCTTATTTAATAACACCACTGTATTATCGAAATTTTTTTTTGCAATATTGTCAAAATGTTGCAAGAAATAAAGCAAATAAAATAGAAATTTATCACCTTAGCTATCCTTGTGTCCACTAGGGATGCTCCACCAATGTATCCGGCTCGAAGGACCATTTTTGATATGACTTCATAGCGAAAGGTTGTGTGGAGATGTCGGATGGTAAACAAAATTATAAACTGAAATTAATGAAATACAAATAACTCCGCGAATAAATTTGCAGGAATAAACTCATTGTATTTTTAAGCAAGGTTTAATTTTTCTACTATGGTAGCTACATTTAGTATGAATATCAACTACTAACAGACGCCATATTAAAAAATATATTCACTGTTTAACATTTCATATTCTATATTACTACAAACTGCTGCAATATTTTCATGTTGTATACTAAAAATTGCAGCATTTGATTACAATTTATGGCAACATACTTAAACAGTATTCAACTTGTATGTCAAATATAAAAACTACAACCTCGTGCTGTAGTTGCGCTCGCACAATTTTGCCGAAAACCAAGGTAGATTAAGAAGGTAACGACATTAAAACAGCTGAGAATTTTTTTCTTTTTGAAATCAATATGGCGGCTTGTGTTTTAGAATTTGATGTGTCAAATTGTTGTTTATGTTTACATTTTTTTTTTGCATTTTTTGTTTACTTTTGTGTTGTTGCGTCTTTCTCTTCTTTTTTTATTACATAAAATGTCAAATGTATTTTTGTTTTTTGTAAAGAAACATGAGAAATGACAAAATTAAACTTGACATAAGAGATGTCAAAGCAAAAACAAAATACATGGGGTTTTTTTTGGTGTTGTAGTTGTTGTAGAGTTGTTGTTACCTTCTTAATCTACCTTGGTGAAAACATATTACACACCAGTCTTTGTTTTCTTTGTTATGCTGGATATTCTATTCTATTTGAAAATGTGCGCTTTGATGTTTCTGCTATAGTAGGCAATTTAGCAGTCTTTTTTTTTTTTTTTTTTTTTAATTTCGATGTTTTGTGTGTAAGAATAAAACACATAAGGGTTGAAATGTAGCGTAATGTAGTTAGTGTGTATATTCGTATGTACGTTTATGTTTTTAACTTTCAAACAAGAATGTCTAGCAGCAATAGAATTGTCAACAAAAAGTATGCTAAACATTACTTTGAGTCTACATTAGACAAATTTTTATCAAGACAAACGTCAAAATTTTATCAAGATAAAGATTTGTCTAATGTAGACTGAATTTGTCAGTGTTATTGCAGCGTTAAAAGAAAATTGTCAGCGCTCGAGCTCTGACAACTTTGTCTTGATAATGCTTAGTAAAAGACGCCATCTTGATTGTTGTTGGTACTTTTTGCATGGCTTATTATGACATACGTTTTCCCCTATAATTGACAGAGATAAAAAATTATCTGCAAATCAAACAAAAATTTGACGTTTGTCTTGATAGAAATTTCTCTAATATAGACTCGAAGTAAAGAATGACATGTACAAACAAGAATATGCGTATTTTTTTTTTAAGTAACAAAATATCGAGAAATTGAGAATAAAAGATAATTTCTCGAATCATTTACTTTCGAAATTTTTTCGAAAAAATTTAATATTGCGATAATCCGAAATATTAAGAATTCTCGAAAATTTCTCGAACCTTAACTATAGAGAAATTATCTAGTAAGTTACGATGCTACGAACATTTATTTAATCACTTTTTATTTAATTTTCGATAATTTTTCGAATACATTTGTTTCGAAAATTCCTCGTTTTTGCGAACATTCACTAATTTCTTATATAAGGTCAAGCGGGATAAGAGATAACGCCGGCAGAAGAGAGTAAGCATTTTGTTTATATTATGTTAAATCTTAAGCCCCAACCACTCAACTAAAAATCATCGTATCGCAATCAGCTGTTTCAACCAGCTTTATGCAGATGTGTGTATCTAGCTATTTACACAAAAATTCTAGGTAGCGTATCGCAGAAATCTACAGAAAATAGATTTTTACAAAGCTGTGTGCGTTTTTAACAACCCTGTGGTTTATTTTGCTCACAAAATAACCGAAAAACAGGGTTGTTTACACTGTGAATGTTCAAAAACATATGATACGTTTAATTTTGTTGACTGGTTGTACAAAATGTCTCACGCTACTTTTTTGTTATTCTACGTTGCGATGGAAAGTTGACTGGTTGGGGTTTTAAACAAGGGTAAACGAATTCTAATAAATCTTATAAGATTTCATTATTTTCATTTAGTCACAGAGTAAACATGTACTTTTTATTTAAGAAATTCAATACTTTTTAGCACAATTTTAATGAAAATATGGTTTTAAATGCAGAACTACCATTAAAATAAAACAATTTCAAAAAAACATTGCTTTTAAGTGCTTTTCAAAATACACATGCATACACACAAACAAACTTTCGTATACGTGTATTTTTTTGACAGTAAATCTAATAATTTGTCGTCCACACGAGCCTTTTTCATGCTCGCACATTGAACAAAATGTTGTGCGCACAAGCATTTGGATAGTGTGGACCCAAGTTGTTCATGTTTTGTTCTTGTTCGCACACCGTTGTTCGCACGAGCAACCATGTCTGCCATCAAACGTCATTTTGTATGCGGAAGTAGAGGCGCTGCATATACAGTGGCTCACAGCTTATTTCGTGTGTTTACAATTTAATAACATAATTGTTAATAATTACTTTATTTTTGTATGAAATTAAAAAATCAACACCAGATAGTTAAATATAAATTGTTTTTTATTAATAACATGAACAAAAACATAAAAGTAATTCATCCTTAAAATAAAAAATTAACAGAAAAAACAATTATAACAAAAAGCCACTTCACAGCTTATTTCGTGTACGTATTAAAATGAAGAAGTTTACATGTTTTTTTTAGGTTTAAAAAATAACTAATATTTGGTTGGGTAACCTTTTTGCTTTAAAACATCTTTCAGTCTAGATTGCATAAAACTTACAAGTTTTTTTGTGTATACCGTTGATATTTTTTTTCATTCTATTCGAAGAGCCATTTTTAAATCCTCGTGATTACTAATTTGGTGATTTCTGATGTTTTTCTCTAGTAAACTCCACAGATTTTCAACAAAGTTTAAATCTGGTGATTGGGCTGGTGTTTTAACGACGTGAGGACAGTTTCTTGATAGCCATGCTTGTACAATGTTCGATTTGTGTTTGGGGTCATTATCTTGATAAAACCAAAAATCATCTGCAATACCCAATTTTTCTGCACTGGAGTAAATTATTTTGAAATAAATTTAAATAAACGGGTTTGTCCATCGTGTCATTAATAAACACGAGGTTACCAACGCCAGATGATGACATGCACCCCCACACCATTACATGACCACCACCATGTTTCACAGTGACTCTTAGATTTTGAGGGTGGAGTTCTGTATTTGGTTTTCACCAAATGTATGACTTACCATCTGACCCAAAAAGATTAAATTTGCTTTCGTCAGCAAAAATAACCTTGTCCCAAAATGATTGGTCTTTGTTGACATGATCTCTGGCGAACTGCAATCTACTCTTGAGATTCTTTGGGCTAATAAATGGTTTATTACGGGCGGTTCTTCCGTGGAAATCAACACGACGGAGAATTCTTCGAA
This sequence comes from Protophormia terraenovae, assembly GCA_951394005.1. Taxonomy (NCBI): domain Eukaryota; kingdom Metazoa; phylum Arthropoda; class Insecta; order Diptera; family Calliphoridae; genus Protophormia; species Protophormia terraenovae. Next base: position 40,114,653 of record OX596076.1, on the reverse strand, counting down.
TTGTCTCTGGATTACATGACTTTCCTAGGAAATTTTCTGCTTCTTTTGCCAATGCTGGTGCGCTCAATCTGGGATTCTGCTTAATTTTTCTTAGTATCCAACGTTCGTCAGCCTCAGTAAATATTTTATTTGGTGCTTTGCGGCTTTTATCTGCAATTCTCCCCTCTCGAACATATCGCTGGATAATATACTGAACTGTAGAGCAGCTCAAGTTAACGATTTCGGCAATTTGCTTTTGAGTTTTTCCATTTTTAAAATGCGTGCTAACAAGTTAACGTTTTCCTACAGATGTTCGTCGACCCATGATTAAAATGTAACTAATTAATAATCTAAAACTTCTAAACATTATTAATAAATTGTTTATTACTCCATTCTATGCAAATTCTTATTATTGGAACGATAATAAGTAACGGTAAAATTTAAACACAAAATAAGCTGTGAGGCTATTTTTCTTTATATTGTGATTTTGTACTGAATTATTGCTATGATTGAACTATTTAATGTTATTTTATTGTAATTGCAAAAAAATATATATTTCTTTTCATTTATTTCAATAAATAAGAATATTATCAAGTAAAAAAAAGCTGTGAGCCACTGTAAAAGTATCGAAGTGACACTGACGGCAAACAAAAAATTATGATTTGTTCGACAAATGTTCTGCCCACTGAAAACAAAAGGGAAAAAATTGTGTGTGTTGCTCTGCCGACGTTTTGTTCTTGTGCGAACAAGAAAAAGGCTAGTATAGACGGTACGTAAGACAGTTGTGTAGAGAAATCTTATCACAACAGTCTCATAATATTTCTTAAGCCCAACAGTATCAGCAAAACCCAGCAAAAATTGCTGCATACCCAGAAGCAGGTTTGTAAGGGAGAGATAAAAGAACTCTCCCTTACCAACCTGCTTCAAGAAGGCATGATTTTTGTTCGTGATGTCCCACTTGGTAGGGCTCTTTGCTGTGCTACGTATTAGGTTCATACAAGCCTTTATTATGCGCATTTTAAGGCATCATAGGTGTGATGATTTCATGCCTCTTTTATGTGCATCTTTTAGAGATCCCAGAAGCTGTGAAATCATGCCTTGAATTTAAATAATGCATTTATAAAAAATATTTTTATTTATTATTATTTTTTTTTATTTGATTTGTTTTATAAAAAATTAAAAAGAAAAATCGACAATTTTTTAAATCAGATCATCAACTGGCCTTTTTATTGGCGTAAATTTTAATTATTTAATCTGCCATTTTTTTGCAGATTAAATAATAAAAAGATATATTACTTAATAGAAAAAAATTAACACAAAAACATAAGATTATGTTATACGTACCGTATATTAAAAAAATAAATAACCCATTGTTTTTTCTGTAATCGTATTTTTTTCTATTTCTTCAAAACAAGTCAAACTGAAAATTAAAAAAAAGTAATAAAACACAAAATACGTTACAAAACATGTCATTTCTTGTATATTATAAAGAAAACTAAAAACAATATACATATTTAGAGCTTTATTAATTTAATAAATAACATTATTTTGTTAATATAATAGTTATTTAAAATAAATATAATAATTTTACTTACAATTTTAATATAATTTTTGTACATTATTTTTTCTGACTTTCACGAACAAACTTACCTCTTAACACTTTGAACGCTCGACCACAACTAATCAACTCAATTCAAAATATTGCATCATCCAACTTAGCAGAACTTTTTGTATTAAATAGTAAATAAAAATGGGGAGAAGAAAGTCATTCGGTTGTAATTCGGTAAAAAAAATATGAGCTCAATGTAAATTTCTCGCTTCCTTTTATAGCTTACTCAAATACGCATCAATGATGTGCTATCGGCAGGCATGAATAATTTTGCACTGCTTACCAGTACCTAAAAAATTTTTGCTGGGAAATTATCAGCTGTTCACTGTCAGTACAATATGTTGCTGCCATTATAATTACAATTCAGCGTAGGCAGCAACAATTTACAACCACCATCTTACTTTATTCTACTTGTGTATTTTAGCCTCTCATTTATTTGCTCACTCTCTTTGTCTCGCTCTCAATCTGAAAGCAGCGCAGTAAATTTAGAAACAGGGCTAAATGAAACAGCACTGCAAACTGCTGCTGACCAAATGTAATCAACACCATAACAAACAGTGTTTTCTAAATTATCAGCTGATTATGTCAGTACACACTGCTGCTGACTACGCGCAATTGTAATTTGGGCTTTATAATACTAATATTTTAGTCTACACGTGAGATAATTCTCTCAGAGAGCGAATTTGACACTCTCTGTTATATATTATGATATAAAAAACTCATGTGTAGCACCTATATTAGTTGGTTTTTCTTTATGAATAAATATAAAAGGGTTAATTCATACAGTAATTAAAAACTCATAAAGCCCAAATTACAATAGCGCGTAGTCAGCAACAGTATCAGCAAAAATTATCAGCTGATCACTGTCAGCACAACATGTTGCTGCAGTTATAATTACAATTCAGCGTAGGCAGCCACAATTTACAAACACCATCTAGCTTTGTTCTACTTGTGTATTTTAGCTTTTCATTTATTTGCTCACACTCCTTGTCTCGCTCTCAATCTGAATGCAGCGCAGTGAATTTAGAAACAGGGCTAAATGAAACAGCACTGCAAACTGCTGCTGACCAAATGTAATCAGCACCATAACAAACAGTGCTTTCTAAATTATCAGCTGATTATGTCAGCACACACTGCTGCTGGCTACGCGCAATTGTAATTTGGGCTTAAGAATAAACAAGTAATTAAAACCTAGAAATTAAAGTTATTAAAAACTTGAAAAAAGCTATTTAATTAAGAAGTATGTATATGTCTAGTATGTTTACTTAATACCTTCGATTTTTAAACTTTAGTATTTCTTTATATTTTAAATAATTTTAGTTTCTTAATTAATTGTTTGTTCATAAAACAATCATTTAAATTTTCATTAAAATTTTAATTTTTTAATTTACATTGTAAAATTAAGTAATCATTCATTACATCATTTCATGCTAATGGGTAAAGTAATAAAAATAAAATATATTAAATTTTAAAGTAATTTAATATATTAAATTTTAAAGTAATTAATAATACCGAAGACTTCCAAATTTCCGATTTAATTTTACCTGTGACATATTTTTAGACACTCGTACGATAAAAAAAAAAAAATTAATAAATTAATTTTGCGATTCAAAGCAATACATGAGTTTGTACATGTGTCTACTGCTTATAAAGAAATACAAGAAACAGATTATTCAAGATTTTGGTTGTTTATTTACTATTGGATCAAATATGATCGCGTATGTTAGTGTAGGGTATAGCAAATGTGTTTTGTTGTTTTAAAAGTAGAAATACTTAAATACGCAACGAAGTAATTATGCCTTTTATTACGTCATATGCACTTGTAAATATAGTTTCAGATTTTTTATATTTTAATATTTAATTTGTGTAGTTTTGTTACTTATGCATTTCAAAGTTGCAGATTTAAAGTTAAATATATTAAGTAAAAATATATTATGTACATAAAATTTAAAAAATTTTTTTATTTTTTATTAAAATCGAATTTCTGTTTACAAATTAAATTTAATTAGTAGGTACATATCTACTATATAAAATATATAAATTCTAAGATGTTTAATAGCAAGAAATAATTAACAAAGAAATATGTACGATTTTATCGGATTTTCTTTTAACAAATTAATTTTTTAAGGCAATATTTATTTTTGGGTCACATAAGTAGGTCCATTAGGAAAGAAATCAATTTGCGTCAAGTGTTTGTTGAATTCGCCCATAATTGTGTATTTTCCAAGGACCGTGACGATTATGAGTTTTGTAATAAAAATCATGTTCCTTTTCACACCACCGGAGTGGTAAAACAATGAATTCGAAGTCAAAATTTCACCACTTTGGAGTTGGCTCCAAAAATAAATTTTTCATTAAGAAAAAAAAAAATAAATAAATAAAAATCTCGAAGTATCTACTAAACATCTGCATCAATTCATTTGTAACTCATTTTTAATGATTCCCTTTCTTTTCAATTGTTGACTGTTATTGTTTTTTAAACTTAAAATCAATTCGCTGTGTGTGCGTACGTATGGAAAAGACAAAGAAAACAAAACAAAAACAAACAAAATCATTTGTGCAGGGAGTCATAAAAACAATTTAGCAACAAATCATTTGCAACTGAATTGAATTGAATTAAAAATAAAATGCAATACTGTCATTTGTTTGCTTTTTGTTTACAAAATTTGAAGTGAAGGAAATATTAAATGAAAAAATTTAAATAATATAGGTTTGTAATTAAAAGTAAATAAAAATATCATAAATAAAATAAATTTTATTTCATTTAAGATATAATTAATTATAATTGAAATAAAAAATAATTAAATTTTCTGAGCAAAAAAATTTAAAGCAAACGTAATCATAATCTATTTTTTTATTTAAAAATAAATAATATAAATAATTGTTACTTTCCATGCATTTTTTCATATTAAAGTAAGGGAATGACAGTAATTCACAGTTTTGATTTTATGTTTTTTATTAAACATTACTGTTTTTGAAAAAAATTTCTTATGACAAACAATTTCTCAAAGAGAACATAACATGATTTGTTTTTGTTTTATCATTTCAATTCAACTCAATTCAAATAATATTTTTTTGCGTGGTTTGTTTTGTTTTGTATTGTTTTGTTTTTTATTTTAGCAGTAATGTGAGAGCATGTATTAAAAAACATTACTGTGAGTTGAAAAGCAAATGATTTGATGCAGATGTTTAGTATCTACACGCTATTTAAAACGAAAATATATCTGTATATATATATATATATATATATATATATATATATATATATATATATATATATATATATATATATATATATATATATATATATATATATATATATATATATATATGTATGTTAGTGTAGGGTATAGCAAATGTGTTTTGTTGTTTTAAAAGTAGAAATACTTAAATACGCAACGAAGTAATTATGCCTTTTATTACGTCATATGCACTTGTAAATATAGTTTCAGATTTTTTATATTTTAATATTTAATTTGTGTAGTTTTGTTACTTATGCATTTCAAAGTTGCAGATTTAAAGTTAAATATATTAAGTAAAAATATATTATGTACATAAAATTTAAAAAATTTTTTTATTTTTTATTAAAATCGAATTTCTGTTTACAAATTAAATTTAATTAGTAGGTACATATCTACTATATAAAATATATAAATTCTAAGATGTTTAATAGCAAGAAATAATTAACAAAGAAATATGTACGATTTTATCGGATTTTCTTTTAACAAATTAATTTTTAAGGCAATATTTATTTTTGGGTCACATAAGTAGGTCCATTAGGAAAGAAATCAATTTGCGTCAAGTGTTTGTTGAATTCGCCCATAATTGTGTATTTTCCAAGGACCGTGACGATTATGAGTTTTGTAATAAAAATCATGTTCCTTTTCACACCACCGGAGTGGTAAAACAATGAATTCGAAGTCAAAATTTCACCACTTTGGAGTTGGCTCCAAAAATAAATTTTTCATTAAGAAAAAAAAAAAATAAATAAATAAAAATCTCGAAGTATCCACTAAACATCTGCATCAATTCATTTGTAACTCATTTTTAATGATTCCCTTTCTTTTCAATTGTTGACTGTTATTGTTTTTTAAACTTAAAATCAATTCGCTGTGTGTGCGTACGTATGGAAAAGACAAAGAAAACAAAACAAAAACAAACAAAATCATTTGTGCAGGGAGTCATAAAAACAATTTAGCAACAAATCATTTGCAACTGAATTGAATTGAATTGAATTAAAAATAAAATGCAATACTGTCATTTGTTTGCTTTTTGTTTACAAAATTTGAAGTGAAGGAAATATTAAATGAAAAAATTTAAATAATATAGGTTTGTAATTAAAAGTAAATAAAAATATCATAAATAAAATAAATTTTATTTCATTTAAGATATAATTAATTATAATTGAAATAAAAAATAATTAAATTTTCTGAGCAAAAAAATTTAAAGCAAACGTAATCATAATCTATTTTTTTATTTAAAAATAAATAATATAAATAATTGTTACTTTCCATGCATTTTTTCATATTAAAGTAAGGGAATGACAGTAATTCACAGTTTTGATTTTATGTTTTTTATTAAACATTACTGTTTTTGAAAAAAATTTCTTATGACAAACAATTTCTCAAAGAGAACATAACATGATTTGTTTTTGTTTTATCATTTCAATTCAACTCAATTCAAATAATATTTTTTTGCGTGGTTTGTTTTGTTTTGTATTGTTTTGTTTTTTATTTTAGCAGTAATGTGAGAGCATGTATTAAAAAACATTACTGTGAGTTGAAAAGCAAATGATTTGATGCAGATGTTTAGTATCTACACGCTATTTAAAACGAAAATATATCTGTATATATATATATATATATATATATATATATATATATATATATATATATATATATATATATATATATATATATATATATATATATATATATATATATATATATATATATATATATATATATATATATATATATACAGTGGGGAGCACAAATGAGTACATGTTTGCATTTGACATTGCATAAAAATTAAAATAATAAAGCAAATCCAAAATTTTTTTCTTTAATTTATTTTATGTTTAGTATTTAATAAAATAATTTATAATTTAAAAACAAAAGCATCAAGCTCTAAGAAAAAATACAACAAAACGAAAACAACTCGCTCGTACTCAATTTTGCACCTGAGGACCCACAATTTTTGTCCGATTTTATCAAGCGATAAATTTTTGTTTTTCCAATGAAGTATAGAATTAGATTATGTATTAAAAAATGTACGTCTTTTAATAAAGTGTGGGTCAAAAATAGATGTAAATTCAAAATAATAGAAGAACAAATTCAAAAACTGAATTTGTGTTTTAAATATTCAACATAGATTTGCTGTTAATTTAAGTCCGTATATACTTTTTAAAAAGGATAATTTCTTGTCTTTCTAATAAAGTTTAAGAAATTCAATTTGGTCAACTGGTATTTTATATAATACATTTTAAATCCGCGAAGTCTGCAAAATCGGTCTTTCGGATATAGCTTTCGATCTTGAAGGTATATTTAAAATTCTAAAAATGGTATAATAATCTACAGACCCATATCTATAAACTACACTTTATTATATTCCAATATATTTTTATTGTAGTAAAAAATGATTTTAAAAATACTATAAATGCAAAATTGAGTATGTGCGAGTTGTTTTCGTTTTTTTTTTTTTTTTTTGATTTTTTCTTAGAGCTTGATGCTTTTGTTTTAAAATTATAAATTATTTTATTAAATGCTAAACATAAAATAAATTAAAGAAACAATTTTTGGATTTGCTTTATTATTTTAATTTTTATGCAATGTCAAGTGCACAAATTACAAACATGTACTCATTTGTGCTCCCCACTTAGTGTTTATAAAAAACCGACTTTTCAAAAAACCGGTTTGACGGTTAACCGAAAATTGGGAAAAATTAAAAAACCGGTTTTTCGGTTAACCGTCTACTTAAAAACCGGTTAAACCGGTTAACCGACATTTTAATAATTGCTCTAATTTGAAGATTAATAAAAATATTTTTGGTTAAAAACGTGTTTTTCAGCTTATTGGTTTAACCATGTACCAAATACTAAACACGGTTCTTAATAAATAGCGACAGATTTACATTGAATGTTTATTACTTTAGGCTAGTTTTAATATAATTTATAAAAACAATTTGTTGGCACCTTTTAGCACAGCTTTTGAAACTTTATTATTACTTCTTTTATTTCTTTTTTATTTTTAATTTTTCTAATTTAAAAATAAAATTTTCAAAATTTTAATTCATCTCAACAAAAGCATAGGACTTTATGTTATGATTTTTATGAAGTTTTTCTCTTAAAGAAATGTTTATATATTTTTTATAAAAAAATTTTAATAATAACAATATCTGGAAAAATAACTAAAATTTTTTCTACAAAAAAAAAAAAATCATTTATAAAATCTTACTTTTCTCTTAAGCTTTACATTAGTTGGTGTAATGATATTTTTTTCTTTTGGAAAATTTCATTCGCATTAAAAATTATTTTTTTGTAAATGGAATGCTTAATTACCCAGCAAAAACTTTTTGGTTTTCGGTAATGGCAACTACTTATTAAAGTACTTTCGTGGAAAGTAGGCGTCATTATTATTTGCCTTCTCTACATTACATAAATAAGTACACAATAGTATAATTGCGGAGTAAGTTACAATCACATGGATCAGTTGTCTAGAGCGCAGGATTAGCAACCAGAAGGTTGCCGGTTCAACCCCATTCTGATGCTATTCGTTTTTTTAACAAAATATTTTAAAAATATATTTTATGCTAAAACAAGTTTTTTAGCTTCGAATATTATGTGCGAGATGGTGTACAGAGTAAGACGTTAGTCATTAAAAACGACTAGTTAATAGGGTCCCAAGTTCGAAACTCACTGACGGCAAATTTTTTCGTTTTTTTTTTATATTTTTATTTTTGTTTAGGTACATATTTTTTAGTATCACTAGAGTCTAAAAATAACTACTAGAATTCATGGACAACTCGAACAAAAATAGTTATTGAGACAAAAAAAAAGTAGTTTATTTTTATTTCCAATTATACCTGCTAGCTTACCAGGAAAGCAAAGTTTTTGCTGGGTATCTATCTGATTTTATTATACATACAGTTTTAAAATATATTTTACTTCTAACAAATAAATACTTATATCACCTGACGACTTATTAACTTAAACAGCAAGAATTTTAGTTGTTTTTAGAAGTTTTCTTATATTTTAAATTCAGAAAAAAGTAATAAAAAGAGGAAATTTAATGATATATTTGGAAATTTTTTAAAACCGTTTAACCGACACAAAAAAACCGGATAAACCGGTTAACCGAAATTGAACATTTCAAATTAACCGGTTCGCAAATAACCGAAATTTGAAGAAAAAATAGGTTTTTCGGTTAACCGGTTTATAAACACTATCCCCACTGCATATAATTATTAGTTTAGCAAAAATAAAACTTATTTTCATTAGAAAAGTACAAAACGTAATAATGGAAAATTTTACTTTCAATAAAAATCAAACACAACAATTACAATTAGTTATGTTATTATAATTGCTTAATAATTTCTTAAACTACAATCAAATTTTCATATAATATTTAAATTAAATTGAAAGCTCAAGAAATAAATATACTACTTCGAAACTAGACAAAAATTTACATGTCACTAAGAAAGGTATAATCACCTCGGTGCGGATCAAGGTATTTCTATTTGTAAAACAACAAAACACGTATGCTATGCCCTACAGTAGTATAAATGGTAATATTTGTTCAACTTGTAAATAAACAACCAACATTTTTATACACAGAATATAATTTGGTTCTTGTATTTCGAAATAGAGAACTTTATAAGCAGAACACACATGTACAAACCAGTGTTGCCAGAATTTCTCTGAGAAAAAGTGCTAAATGGTTATTAAAAAAGTGCAAACAGTCGCAAAGCAGCTCTGGGTAGATAAAAGCCCAAATTACAATAGCGCGTAGTCAGCAGCAGTGTGTGCTGCCATAATCAGCTGATTATTTAGAATGCACTGTTTGTTATGGTGTTGATTACATTTGGTCAGCAGCAGTTTGCAGTTCTGTTTCATTTAGCCCTGTTTCTAAATTCACTGCGCTGCATTCAGATTGAGAGCGAGACAAAGAGAGTGAGCAAATAAACAGGAGGCTAAAATACACAAGTAGAACAAAGCTAGATGGTGGTTGTAAATTGTGGCTGCCTACACTGAATTGTAATTATAACGGCAGCAACATGTTGTGCTGACAGTGATCAGCTGATAATTTTTGCTGATACTGTTGCTGACTACGCGCTATTGTAATTTGGGCTTTAAGGGCGATCAGGCTGTACTTTGTTTTTTTGTCTTCGAGAGTTTTGCGTCTCACTCTCGCATTGGCTAATGTTTAAGACGTCGCATAACTGTTCGCGTTACGGTTTTTCGGAGTTTTTTGCATTGCAATCGTTTTTAACCTTAAACTGTCGTAACATGGTGGAGACCATTAATACTCAAGATTAATACAAGATTCTAGGAGTCCCCTTCTAATACAAAGGTATAGGTCGTTTTTAGGAACTACCGGAATCATCGTGGGATAACCTGGCAATTTGTATGCTTCTTGCATACAAATTTTAAATCACAAAAAAAAAGTGAAAATTAGTAAAAATAAGTGCTAAATGATTGTTAAAAAATGCAATTCTTTAGAAAAAAGTGCTAAATTTTAAATAAAGTAATTAGAATAAACATTTTTGTTATTTATGCATATATTCACTATCTTAATGTATTGAAAAATGTATAAAATAATTTTGTTGAAATAAGAACATTAAGGGTTTTCATTCAACCGGATAAATCTACACAACTCGTAAATTTATACGTATTACTTACATGTTGCATGAACGCCCCTTGTAAATAATTGGTATTCTTTTATTAATTTTTCGGACATTTTAGCAAATAAAATAAGTTTCCATCCAAACTTTTTTATTTTTATGCCTTGTTTTTTTTATCCATTTGAATATAAAAAAATTAAAATTAATAAAATTTTCTTTTTTAAAATCTGACTTCAAATATAAAAGTTTACGAATTCGATTACACATTGAAATTAAAGAGTAAACATTTATAAGTTGTGTAAATAATTTTTCAAACAAAGTTTGACAAATTTTTTACGAGGTTGTATATTTATCATATTTATAAGGCATTTACATATGTGTTTGAATGAAAATCCCTATTAATTTATAGAAATATAAGCACTGAGCATGAAGAACTGAAATATAAAATTTAGCTTATAAAAATATTGGGTTCATCTCTTAGAGTTTTTAGGTTAAAAGGCTTTTTTAATTCGTGTATTGGATAAAATATTTTATTTCCTATGTAAGAGCTTTTATTGTATTTCGGGTACTTTTTTGTGAGAATGAGTTTACTTCTTTTATTTTTTCGTAGGCTGTCCTTATAATCGGTATTTTCCAAAAACTATGTTCACATTTGTCAAATATTTGACCAAAATTGAGCAACCACTATTTTTACAAATAATTGTTCACAGTTGTTTGATATTGCAAATGTTTTGTAAAAGAAATCAGCATCGTTCTAAATTTGATAAAATGTCAGCTATGAATAATAACTAGTAAAAAATGTTTCCATTAAAATGGAGAAGTCAGAAAATATTTTTATAGTAGTTACGTCATTTTGACTAGTCTGACCATACCTTAACACTGGGTCTCCACGTAATATTTTTATATCATAATATGTAACAGAGAGTGTCAAATCCGCTCTCTGAGAGAATTATCTCACGTGTAGATATTTTAGTCTAGTATTATAAGAAATATTATGAGACTGTTGTGATAAGATTTTTCTACACAACTATCTTATAAGATTTACACTCAAAAAATACACACATACGAAAGTTTATTTGTGTATGTGAATGTGTATTTTTAAAAGTACTTAAAAACAATGTTTTTTTGTAAAATAGTTTTATTTTAATGGTTATTCTACATTCAGAAATATATTTTCATTAAAATTGTGCTAAAAAATTTCGAATTTCTTAAATAAAAATTACATGTTTACTCTGTGACTGAATGAAAATAATGAAATATTATGAGATTTATTAGAGTACATTTACCCCTTGTTTAAGATTTAACATAATATTAACAAAATGTTTACTCTCTTCTGCCGGCGTTATCTTACATATTATATCAAAGTGGAGACAGTATGTAAGACTATTAGTTTTGGAGTTGTCAAAAAAAAAAAAATTTGATCGGTAAACTATTCAAAGATATTTTTAGCTATTTTGTGCTTTATTTATCCAAAATTAAAATTAAAGTGCAAAAACTAAAAATAAATGCTAGAAATGCACTTTTAATGCTAAAAAATTCATTTCATTTATAAAAATTTATAAAAAGGTGCTAAAAAGCACCTAGCAACTTTTTTCCGCAAAAAGGTGCAGTACCCGAAAAATAAGTGCTGGAACTGAACTTTAAATGCCGTTATGGCAACGCTAGTACAAACTATGTATTGCTTTGCTATTTCTTGTATTTCTTTATGGGCTATACACACATGTACAAACTCATATATTGCTTTGAACCGGTTTCTTTTTTTTGTATTTCTTTATGGGCAATACACGCATGTACAAACACATGTATTGCATTCGAACTCTCTCTCTCTGTTTTGGTGGTGGATTTTGGTTTCCCTTGTTACTTATCCCCAGAGTAGGTAGAACACTCATTTTTTGATTTGTTCGGAGCAAAATTTTTACCAGCGAATTTAATCCTAATTTTTAGAACGAATTTTATTTTTTTGTTTGCAAATTTTATTTTTAATTTTGTTCGAAGATATTTCGAATAATATTTTTATTTTCGAAAATAAAATATTATTCGAAATATCTTCGAACAAAATTAAAAATAAAATTTGCAAACAAAAAAATAAAATTCGTTCTAAAAATTAATTAACCCGAAAAGAATCAATCGAATTGAAGTCGTGTAACGGTATAGAAATGTGTTGATTTATGTTCAATGCAAGATGTGTTGTGGATGTGTAAAACATTTGTACATGAGCTTGTGTGTTTAAAAATGCCGCAGTTTTTTTTTGTTTAAAACAAAAACACAATGTTTATGACAGTAGTTAATAGAGTGTGTGTGTTTTCCATTTGCATATTTATGTATCCATGTAAATAGGTATGTAAATACATGTTTTCAATTAGAGATATGGGAAAATTAGAACTTATTAAACATTTATGTATGTATGTACATTAGGGTGGTCCTAATTGTCAAAGTGTTCCGATTCTAGTTCTCATCCCCCTAGAAATATGGTAATAGCCTAGAAACTACGATGTACAAAATTTTAGATTGATTGGAATAGTTTTAGAGGTGGCTCAAAGCGATCGAAATCTGGAAAAATAAGATTTTTATTTTTTTTTCTTTTCGTCGATCATAAAAAATTAATTTTAAGTGCAATTTCCTGGGTTTATGTCTTGTTGGATTCCACATATTATGAGCTTTCTGAAATTTCTAAAATCAAGAATATTGGATAACTAATAACATAATAGCTATTAAAATAAAAATACCGAAAAACACTTCATTTTCGGGAAAATAGACCCCGAAAAATAAATTTTCAACCAAAATTTGAAGGAGAGAAACGAAACTTGGCATGTAGTTCCCTATTGACATTTTATATATCCTGTAAATAATTTTATTATCCAAAATTGTTGTAATAGAAAAAAATACGTGGGTGAAATATATGCAAAACAAGAGATTTTTGTGAATTTTGATCGTGAATATCTTACGCAGATCACAAGTGATTACCGAAAAATTTTGATATGATGTATAAGATACCAAGACAAAACTATATGCCAAGTTTCGTTTCTCTTTCTAAAGTTTTGGATGAAATCTTATTTTATGTATGTATGTATGTATGTATGTATGTATGTATGTATGTATGTATGTATGTATTTGTTAAATCAATACCATTATTTTTTACGATCGCTACTTTTTAAATAATTATTTGCATGACAGCCAAAAAATCTGTTGATATACTTGTATACATACAAAATTACAAATTTAAAATATAAATATCATTGGAGTTTTTATAGTCGTTTTTTTTCCCAACAGTTCATACCGCTAAAAATTATTTTTTTATACATATCTACATGTATGTATAAATGTACATGCAAACAACGAACCTTTTTTTTTACTTTTTTTCAACCACTTTTTTTTCGCACATCATTGTACCTTGTGTGTGGCGACCGAACCGTTTGTAATCGTAAAATAACGATCTTCCACATAAATACAAATTAAAAAAAAAAGTTTTTTAGATTATTTTCGTAACTCAAATTAAAAAAAGTAAAGAATACAAATTTAATCCGAAAAGTGAATTTTATTTTTTAATTTACGAATAATATTTAAAAAAGCGATTAAAAACTTAAAATTAAATTCGAGATCCGAATTATTCCGTACCTTGCTTATCCCCCTTATCATAACGCTACGTCTAGACTAGCCTTTTTCATGTTCGCACAAGAACAAAACGTCGGCAGAGCAACACACACAATTTTTTAATTTTGCTTTCAGTGGGCAGAACATTTGTCGAACAAATCATAATTTTTTGTTTACCGTCAGCGTCGCTTCAATACTTTTACGTGCAGAGCTTCCTCTTCCGCATACAAAATGACGTTTGATGGCAGACATGGTTGTTCGAACAATTGTGCGAGCAACCATGTCTGCCATCAAACGTCATTTTGTACGCGGAAAGTCCAAATTACAATAGCTCGTAGTCAGCAACATTATCAGCAAAAATTATCAGCTGATCACTGTCAGCACAACATGTTGCAGCCGTTATAATTACAATTCAGCGTAGGCAGCCACAATTTACAACCACCATCTAGCTTTGTTCTACTTGTGTATTTTAGCCTCTCATTTATTTGCTCACTCTCTTTGTCTCGCTCTCAATCTGAATGCAGCGCAGCGAATTTAGAAACAGGGCTAAATGAAACAGCACTGCAAACTGCTGCTGACTAAATGTAATCAACACCATAACAAACAGACATGGTTGCTCGAACAATTGTTCGCACAATTGTTCGAGCAACCATGTCTGCCATCAAACGTCATTTTGTATGCGGAAGAAGAGGCGCTGCATGTAAAAGTATCGAAGCGACACTGACGGCAAACAAAAAATTATGATTTGTTCGACAAATGTTCTGCCCACTGAAAACAAAATGAACAAAATTGTGTGTGTTGCTCTGCCGACGTTTTGTTCTTGTGCGAACAAGAAAAAGGCTAGTCTGGTTGTAGCGTTATGAAGACGGTATGTTAATGTCACTATGTATTTTATTTATCTGGCAACGACTTTATAAATTGCCGGTCAATTGTCATTATTTTGTTGTATCTGATTTTTATTTTCGATAGTGAAGTGAAGCATATTCTGTATATTGTTTGTTTGTCATTTGGCAATCTTAATGGAGGTATTTTTTTTTTTACAAAATTTCGAATTTCATAATTATTTATTGTAAATTTCAGGATGAACTAGTTCCCCGATTGCCTGTTGATCAGGAGAGTATTGAATTTCAAAACTGGCATATAAGCTATTTTAAATCTCACATATTAAAAAGTATTTGTATAAAAGGCCAAGATAAATGTTGTAAAGTTGGGGAGGATGAATTTTGCGAATTATGCACATATCGGCATACTTTAGATTTGCCCCATCTACCTGATATGGTATTCCACAAAAATAAATTATCATTATCCCATGAAGGCGGTGCAGTATTAGAGTTTTTGCCGATGGAGGCTTTACGTCTTGTCGAAAACGGGAAGCAGCCGTTAAAAGTGGCATGTGCTCAGGAGTGGAAAGATAGTAGGTGAGATTTGAAGTGTTATATAGCGATAACCTATTATGTAAATACAAGTATATTAGGGCTGGACGTAAATCAAGATTATCAGCACAATAGATTTGTTAAAAAATTTATGATTTTACTTATAGTACTTTTACTTGCGTTCGTTCTTAGTTTACGAGTTATAGGCTTCAAAAGTGTCGTTTGATTTGTTCGAATATCTGTTGTAATACATACATGTGATTTAATTTATATAGATACCACACAGTGGGGCAGAATCGAAATTTTTTGGAAATAAATCTGTAACTTCTGATCGGCTGGTTGGAGTGCATGAAATTTAGTATAGGCATAGCAAAGGAGCGTACAATGTTAAGTTTGGAAGGAGGACCGAAGAGACCCCTCAGGGGCGGAGCTAAAAGGGCTCAAAGTTGGATACCTCTGATATACAAATTTTTTAATCGCTTGCCAAATTTTTTACATTAATGTAGGCATTGATAAGACCTACAAAAACATGCTTGCATGTCTTATTTATCTCTTATAGTTTTTGAGTTATTTGCATTTGAATTTTTAAGTACCACAATTTTGCACGTTCTTGGTCCAGTTTTTGTCATATATATCCTATTGTTTCCGACCGATTTCATTTATTTGTTCTTTAACTAATTAAAGAACAAAATTATCTATTGAATAAAAAAAATTGAAGTCGATATCTTTACCGAGTCCCAAAATAAACGATTTTGAATTTGAAAATTGCAAAAATTTCGACTTTTTGTGTTTTTTTGACCGAAAAAGTATCTACACTCTTTTTTCTCTAAAATAAAATTTTCTTTAACAACATATAATAATTTTATACTTTTCTGAAAGGCATCTTTACAGAGAAGACTTTAAAATAAAAAGCAAGTCCAATAACTCAAACGGTCAAGGTACACACCCTCCCGATTTCGACCCATTTTAAATTAAAGTTTTGGCTTTAGTCTATATTTTCTCAAATCCCAAAGCACGAATCACCAAACGGAATGCATTTTAAGAATCTGTAATATGTTGTTAAAGGTTTTCAATCAAAATCTACGGGACTTCGGAAAAATGTAGATTTTATAGCCGAAAATATGAAAAAACCCATTTTTGGGATTTTCGGCGGTTTTTTTGGGAATTGTGGGATTCCTTTTACAAAAATCTTAAAGTATTTTTCACTTTATCATTTTATACGATAAAGTATACATCCACCGAAAATTTCGTTAAGATATCTTTAATAACAAAGATTTTATTACAGATAAAATATTTATAGTTTCTAAAAAAAAAAGTTTTTTACAAAAATTTTACTTTAATTTCAAAAATCAGAAAAAGTATAAACTCGATTGGATTTTTAACTATTTGCCATCACTATAGTTATAGTGGAACATTTCTTCACTATAACTAAACAATTTTAGTGATAGTGTAATTTTTTTCACTACAATTAAATTTAATGGTAGTGGAAAAATTTGCACTACACTCAATAGTGCAAAATCTGAACAGTCACTACGCATAAGCTGAAAAATATTTTTTTTTTCACTAAACTTTAAATTATTTTAATAAATCACAACTCACTGAACAAACTTTAGTGAGCTATGGTAATTATTAAATCTATAATCATTTTAGATCAAGACAACATAATTTAGAATTTCTTTTAGTGTGTTTTTCATTATTCATCATTCCACAGCCCGAATATCTAATGATAGAGAGATGAAATTTGGACCGCATTTCGGTCTACCGTTAAATATATCCACTACGAAGGAATTTTTAAAAATTCGAATATTTAAGAGACAATATTTGTATACAGTATTTAAAATACATTTTAAATTTAAAAATGGTTTGTTGAAATGGTGATTAGCAGGGCAAGTTTTTATATGCACAAAAAAAGTTGAAATATGCGCTTGAAAAAGCACGAAAAATTTTTAAAATATGCACAGAAATATGCAAAAATAGCATGAATATGTATATAAAAACCAACGAATTTATGCATTTTCATATATTAATGTGTAGAAAATATGCACAAATATGCATTTTTTAACTTTCAATCTCTAATAGATTTCGATGTTTATAAAAATATAACTATATTAATATTAAGTATCATATTTGACGCTTCCGAATTATTTTTCTTTACAATATTTACAATGTACTCAAAATTCTCACCAAAAAATTTTTAGAAATTATTTGATTGAACTCTAAAAAATCACCAAAAAATTGTGTTTTTGTTAAGAAAACTAACTTTTATCTCCATTATATGCAAATTTATGCAAAGATTTAAAATATAAGCATTTTTTGTGAAATTGTTTTGAAATATGCAAATGCTTACTTTCCAAGCGAAAAGCTTGAAAAACTTGCCCTAGTGATTAGTCTTTATATTGTATTTAGTGAATAAAGTTAAAAAATATTAGGTTCCACTAACATTAGGGGAGTATTGTTTTTTGCACTAAAGTATTTAATGAAGAAAAAAGAAATGTTGCACTAGGCTTGAGCTGAAAAATTTTTAACTACAGTGGGGCCTTAATTATCCATGATTCGATTACGGAGAGAAAATTTTTTATTGTTTTCTTTATATATATATATCAATATACTGTGGTGGCCATGAGGTTAGCTACTTGCTACTGCTTATCTTTAAAAGCAAATATTTCCTGGATTTCTTTATTTTTTTAAGTCTTTCTTTTATATACGTGTAACATGTCTTGCTAAGATCACATCACAATATATTCATTGTCATTCCTATATATATTTGCTGTTTTTCTGTTCAGAAGAGAATAACCTTAAAAAAATACTGGACAGTATTTTAGCACAAAATAAAAAAATGTATTCACATTTAAAAAAAGTAACAAAACAAAAAACTTATTTCACTATAAACTTAGTACTTAGTTGGGTATCAATTATTTTTTATTACAGCTGCCAATCTCCTTGGCATACTTTCCACAAGTCCCATACAGCGCTCCACTGAAATAGCATACCAAGCTTTTTCTATTTCTGTCCATAAATCGGCCAAATCTTTAGGTTTTGCTCTCATTACGTGCTGCTCCACATCATTCTAAAGGTTTTCAATGGGATTGAGATCCGGAGATTGGGCTGGCCATTTTAACACGTTAATATTGTTCTCTTCCAAGCAACTCCTCATTAAGCGTGAGGAGTGTTTTGGGTCATTGTCGTGCATAAAACTCCACCTAAGTGGCATGTTGTCCTCTGCATAAGGCATCATTGTATTTAGTAGTATATTCTGGTATACATATTGGTCCATATGTGTATCAATATTGCATATAGGACCAACGCCATGCCCAGAAAAAGCTGCCCACACCATCACATTTCCTCCACCGTGTTTTATTGTTTTAGAAGTGTACTTTGGATTGTGTTGCATGTTTGGAGGACGCCATACATACCTCTTACCATCCGATCCGAATCTACAAAACATGGATTCATCACTCCAGAGGACATTTTTCCAAAAAACTAATGGCTTTTCCAAATGCTCACGAGCAAAGCACAACCGATCCCGTAGGTTCTTATTTGAAACGTGTGGCTTATGCTGAGAAATGCATCCACGTAAATTTTTTTCATTAAGTCTTCTTCTTATTGTTTTGCAGGACACGTTTATACCATATTTTCTTGAAATTTCCCTCTGGATTACGGTGGAGCTTTTAAAAGGATCTTCGACAGAGGTTCTATATATTAAAGAATCCTCTTTACGTGACGTATTTCTTGTCCTAGGAGCATGTGTAACATTTTAAATGTTTCATACTTCCGAATATGGTTTAGTGCATTATAAACCATCTTTCTGGAACATTCCAAAGTATTAGCAATCTCACTTATGCTTATTCCTCTTGAGTACATCTGTTGAATAATCTTACGTTGTTCCTCTGTACACCACTTTTTTTAGACATGTCTAAATAATGTTTATTTATTTATTTAATTTTTTATCTTCATTAATGAAATAATATCTAAACTTACCAATTAAATATTTATATTCACAAAAAACATATAAAAAATTCAAATATACTTGCTTGTGCTAAAATTGTGACCAGCTTATTTTGCCTATTACTGCGCTTAAATTAAAAATTAAAAGAGAATTGCGATAGAATGCAAAAAAAAAAAAAAAAAAAAGTAACGGGACTTATTGCAGACACCATAAACAAAACTAAAAATCAAAAATTTTAGTAAATAATTGTAATAAGTCGAAATAATTTTCTTTTAAAAACAGTAGATATGATGTGTGCTAACTTCATGTCCACCACTGTATATATATATGCTGTGTGCAAAATAATAGTAGCGCCATATGTAACATTTTTACATTCAATAAAATTAAGATGTTTTGTTGAATTCAAGAAATGTTTCTTGTTGGATTTTATAATACAGTGTACGAAAAAACCTAAGCATACAGAGTAAAAGTTTACATATTTGCAGTATCTAAAAAGTAAATCATATAATTAAAATATGATTTACTTTTTAGATACTGCAATCTAAGTGCATTAAAGGGTTTATGGAAAATGTAATATTTTATATGGTTTATTTGGAAAAATATTAAAATTTTTAAAAACTCCGAACGAAATAACCTAAGCATACAAAATAAAATTTTGAGATAATCATGATTCATTAGTCAGCATTTAATTAAAATAACACATTTTGGTATTAATGTTTCCCTAGTAACTGAACCCTGTATGATTTAAAATGTTTCATTGTATTAATGTAACAGTAATTAACGAAATGTCCCGTTTAACGTATTGAATTAAATAACAGTTCGCCAAGTTGACAGCATACAGAATATGTGGCTGGATTTTTTGTCAAATATCTGAAAACTCCGAAATAAAGGTTATCATATTTATGTGTCCAAACAATTGCGAAAGTTACCGAAAAAACAGTGTTGAAAAAAGAAATAAAAAAAATTAATAAGAATATTATGGACATAAAAAGAATTCGCACTAAAAAAGAAGTATCGCCTCGCTAAATATGAACCATTTTTAAACTGATATTATCTTTGAGTCGTATTCACACATTTAAAAATTATATCCGAACATATAGTATGCGAAAAGGGATACTAAAATTTAAATCTTTGTACTCTCACAAAGCACCAAGACTGTCGTTCGCCAAAAATAAACGATTTTGGACAAAATTTGGAGGAAGTTGTTCTTAGTGACAATAAAATATTTAACTTGTATTACCAGATGTTTCTTTCGTGTATTGATACAAAATAAACCGCGGGATGAGAAAATCAGATACTTACCAAATTTCTGGTAGGATTTATTATAGAATATCGTGCAAATACTTACAATAAAATATTCCTAAAGGGTTTTATAAATACAGAAATTTATGATAAACGTTCCTTTTCTTACAAAATGAATTATTGGAACTTGGTCCATACTTTTCACTGATATGTCACCTTATCAAAAATTGAAAGTAAAAAAAAAGTTTGTTTGCAGAAAAAAACTGTTCTAATAGGACATGAGCCAGTTTTTCATAGACCTGAATTTGTCCGAGAGTATGCGAGGAATTATATGCCAAACAGTTTTTGCAGAAAGAAGCCGCTTTAACACTATAAAGGCCTTAAAAAAATTCATGGACAATAATAATGGAATATTGACGTATATTTTGCCTACAGACTTCTTTATCAATGCCTTTACGATTGAAATATATTATAAGGAATCCAATTAGCTATAACAACTATTAAACCACTATAACATTGTATATAATTTAAAAAGGCATGCTAATATAATTTGTATGCTTAGGTTATTTCGTTCTACTCTTTTCAATTGCATCATATTTCTTAACAGTGATCTTAAGTTTTGTAATTTCAGTGTCAAAATATGTAACTGCAAATAGTTCAAAATAATATGTGGAACATACTTTTTCGATATAAAATAAATAAAGTGGTTTTTCTTATATTTTTATTGTATATGCTTAGGTTATTTCACGCTTTGTATATTTCCCAAATCCTATAAAAAATAAGTAAATGTTAAAATTAAACATAGTAATTCAGATAAAATACTTTAAGAGATTGAATACACAAGAAATTATATAGTAGCATCGATAAAAAAAAAACCTGTACAGACAAAACTACGTGATTAAGTTTTTCTTTTTTTAGCATATTTGGTTTATACATATTCATATTTTGTGGAATAGCCCTTATTGGCTTTGACAGCGGCGCAGTTGCGGGAGCTGAGACCACTAATAATCCCTGGTCCTCTCGATGGGAATATTTTTCAAAGCTGACTGCACTGGCGTCCACACTTCCTGCAAATTTCCCGGTTTCTTTTTTAAATGAGCATCTTTGACATCTCCCCAAAGATTTTCAATGTAGATCAGATATGGTGACCGAGTCGGTCACTCTAAATCATCATTTTTATTTTCGGAAAAGCATTTATTTTTGTCAATTTGCTCGTTTCTTACGAACATTTTCATGATATGAAAAACATTCCCAAATGTTGATTTTCCCACCACAGTGCTTGAAGGTCTTAAACAAATTTTGGGTTATATTATTTGTTATTTGGTCCCGTCACATATATTCTTGTCCCATGCGTCCCATATGCACCAAAAATAACTATTTTGGACACATTTGTGCAGTCGGAGTAAAGTATCGCGAAATAAGGGCGATTGCGTGCTTGTCTGTAGTTTAATAATGGGTTTTTCTTTTGAAATATTGCTTACAGATTTTTTTTGGAGATGCCAAGAAATAGTTGACGCATCAACTTTCAGATCTAAGTACTGTTTTACCTTAGTGGACGTCCCAAATGGGTTTGAGTTAACCATTCGCTTTGTATGCGTAGAGTCACTTGGAAGATTTTATTACTTGCGAGTTCGTGTTTCTTGGTTTGGATTATATTTTTTGAAATTTGCAATAACTGAGGGAGAACATTCCACAAATTTTTTGCAGAAATTTGTATGTTTTACCTTTTGAAAGTATTTTTACCAATAGGGTTCGGGTGGTCAGAATACAGTGTTTGGTACCAAATATTTTAAAATTTTTTAAAGCAAAATTTCAATGTATGTACAGTACACGGCTATATAATTTACTTAAAAACTAAAAGGATTCAAAATAATAAAACAATAATACTATTTTGCAACGTTTATTATTTTGCTACTATTATTTTGCACAGGCAAAAACCAAGCGGCTTAACGTACCGTCTATACTAGCCTTTTTCTTGTTCGCACAAGAACAAAACGTCGGCAGAGCAACACATACAATTTTTTTCATTTTGTTTTCAGTGGGCAGAACATTTGTCGAACAAATCATAATTTTTTGTTTGCCGTCAGTGTCGCTTCGATACCGAAGAAAAAGGCTCATGTGGACCGCAAATAAGTAAAATAACGGTAACTTCCGAAGATGCGTTAAAAAGAAAAATAACATTTTATATAATTATGGTTCCTGTTTAATACCAGGGTTGTCAGATTTTTTTGAGCCTCTGTCGCCAAATTGTTAAGCAGAAATTTCCAAAAATCGCCAAAATTAAATTTTATATAAATTTTTTTAAGAAAAACTGAAAACAACTAAAATATTTAGTGCTTCAAATTTTATATAATTTTAAAATGTAAATTCAGCACCAACAAAGTTAATGATAATTTCAGAAGCTAATAATAATTGAATAAAAAAATATTAATTTTAATACACTTTTCTGACATACATAGCTCAATTTTAGGTCAACAATTTTATTTTTTATTTTTATTTAATTCAACGGTTAATACAAAAAGCCACCTTTTGGCCAATTATATGTATTAAAAAGAAATATAAGTTAATAACAGAATTTTAAGTTAAAAACGAATTTTCAAATTATACACAAATCTCAAGATTCTATTAAATACTTTCTCATGTCTAGTCAAGGTGTTATTGTTAGAACCCGAACTAATTGATATTCGACATAAGCAGTGCATAAGCTACTCGTTTGTTGAAATGGTGATTAGTCTTTATATTGTATTTAGTGAATAAAGTAAAAAAATATTAGGTTCCACTAACATTAGGGGAGTATTGTTTTTTGCACTAAAGTATTTAATGAAGAAAAAAGAAATGTTGCACTAGGCTTGAGCTGAAAAATTTTTAACTACAGTGGGGCCTTAATTATCCATGATTCGATTACGGAGAGAAAATTTTTTATTGTTTTCTTTATATATATATCTATATACTGTGGTGGCCATGAGGTTAGCTACTTGCTACTGTCTATCTTTAAAAGCAAATGTTTCCTGGATTTCTTTATTTTTTTAAGTCTTTCTTTTATATACGTGTAACATGTCTTGCTAAGATCACATCACAATATATTCATTGTCATTCCTATATATATTTGCTGTTTTTCAGTTCAGAAGAGAATAACCTTAAAAAAATACTGGACAGTATTTTAGCACAAAATAAAAAAATGTATTCACATTTAAAAAAAGTAACAAAACAAAAAACTTATTTCACTATAAACTTAGTACTTAGTTGGGTATCAATTATTTTTTATTACAGCTGCCAATCTCCTTGGCATACTTTCCACAAGTCCTCTGTACACCACTTTTTTTAGACATGTCTAAATAATGTTTATTTATTTATTTAATTTTTTATCTTCATTAATGAAATAATATCTAAACTTACCAATTAATTATTTATATTCACAAAAAACATATAAAAAATTCAAATATACTTGCTTGTGCTAAAATTGTGACCAGCTTATTTTGCCTATTACTGCGCTTAAATTAAAAATTAAAAGAGAATTGCGATAGAATGCAAAAAAAAAAAAAAGTAACGGGACTTATTGCAGACACCATAAACAAAACTAAAAATCAAAAATTTTAGTAAATAATTGTAATAAGTCGAAATAATTTTCTTTTAAAAACAGTAGATATGATGTGTGCTAACTTCATGTCCACCACTGTATATATATATATGCTGTGTGCAAAATAATAGTAGCGCCATATGTAACATTTTTACATTCAATAAAATTAAGATGTTTTGTTGAATTCAAGAAATGTTTCTTGTTGGATTTTATAATACAGTGTACGAAAAAACCTAAGCATACAGAGTAAAAGTTTACATATTTTGCTACCTATAAATATAATTAAAATATGATTTACTTTTTAGATACTGCAATCTAAGTGCATTAAACGGTTTATGGAAAATGTAATATTTTATATGGTTTATTTGGAAAAATATTAAAATTTTTAAAAACTCCGAACGAAATAACCTAAGCATACAAAATAAAATTTTGAGATAATCATGATTCATTAGTCAGCATTTAATTAAAATAACACATTTTGGTATTAATGTTTCCCTAGTAACTGAACCCTGTATGATTTAAAATGTTTCATTGTATTAATGTAACAGTAATTAACGAAATGTCCCGTTTAACGTATTGAATTAAATAACAGTTCGCCAAGTTGACAGCATACAGAATATGTGGCTGGATTTTTTGTCAAATATCTGAAAACTCCGAAATAAAGGTTATCATATTTATGTGTCCAAACAATTGCGAAAGTTACCGAAAAAACAGTGTTGAAAAAAGAAATAAAAAAAATTAATAAGAATATTATGGACATAAAAAGAATTCGCACTAAAAAAGAAGTATCGCCTCGCTAAATATGAACCATTTTTAAACTGATATTATCTTTGAGTCGTATTCACACATTTAAAAATTATATCCGAACATATAGTATGCGAAAAGGGATACTAAAATTTAAATCTTTGTACTCTCACAAAGCACCAAGACTGTCGTTCGCCAAAAATAAACGATTTTGGACAAAATTTGGAGGAAGTTGTTCTTAGTGACAATAAAATATTTAACTTGTATTACCAGATGTTTCTTTCGTGTATTGATACAAAATAAACCAAATTTCTGGTAGGATTTATTATAGAATATCGTGCAAATACTTACAATAAAATATTCCTAAAGGGTTTTATAAATACAGAAATTTATGATAAATGTTCCTTTTCTTACAAAATGAATTATTGGAACTTGGTCCATACTTTTCACTGATATGTCACCTTATCAAAAATTGAAAGTAAAAAAAAAGTTTGTTTGCAGAAAAAAACTGTTCTAATAGGACATGAGCCAGTTTTTCGTAGACCTGAATTTGTCCGAGAGTATGCGAGGAATTATATGCCAAACAGTTTTTGCAGAAAGAAGCCGCTTTAACACTATAAAGGCCTTAAAAAAATTCATGGACAATAATAATGGAATATTGACGTATATTTTGCCTACAGACTTCTTTATCAATGCCTTTACGATTGAAATATATTATAAGGAATCCAATTAGCTATAACAACTATTAAACCACTATAACATTGTATATAATTTAAAAAGGCATGCTAATATAATTTGTATGCTTAGGTTATTTCGTTCTACTCTTTTCAATTGCATCATATTTCTTAACAGTGATCTTAAGTTTTGTAATTTCAGTGTCAAAATATGTAACTGCAAATAGTTCAAAATAATATGTGGAACATACTTTTTCGATATAAAATAAATAAAGTGGTTTTTCTTATATTTTTATTGTATATGCTTAGGTTATTTCGCGCTTTGTATATTTCCCAAATCCTATAAAAAATAAGTAAATGTTAAAATTAAACATAGTAATTCAGATAAAATACTTTAAGAGATTGAATACACAAGAAATTATATAGTAGCATCGATAAAAAAAAACCTGTACAGACAAAACTACGTGATTAAGTTTTTCTTTTTTTAGCATATTTGGTTTATACATATTCATATTTTGTGGAATAGCCCTTATTGGCTTTGACAGCGGCGCAGCTGCGGGAGCTGAGACCACTAATAATCCCTGGTCCTCTCGATGGGAATATTTTTCAAAGCTGACTGCACTGGCGTCCACACTTCCTGCAAATTTCCCGGTTTCTTTTTTAAATGAGCATCTTTGACATCTCCCCAAAGATTTTCAATGTAGATCAGATATGGTGACCGAGTCGGTCACTCTAAATCATCATTTTTATTTTCGGAAAAGCATTTATTTTTGTCAATTTGCTCGTTTCTTACGAACATTTTCATGATATGAAAAACATTCCCAAATGTTGATTTTCCCACCACAGTGCTTGAAGGTCTTAAACAAATTTTGGGTTATATTATTTGTTATTTGGTCCCGTCACATATATTCTTGTCCCATGCGTCCCATATGCACCAAAAATAACTATTTTGGACACATTTGTGCAGTCGGAGTAAAGTATCGCGAAATAAGGGCGATTGCGTGCTTGTCTGTAGTTTAATAATGGGTTTTTCTTTTGAAATATTGCTTACAGATTTTTTTTGGAGATGCCAAGAAATAGTTGACGCATCAACTTTCAGATCTAAGTACTGTTTTACCTTAGTGGACGTCCCAAATGGGTTTGAGATAACCATTCGCTTTGTATGCGTAGAGTCACTTGGAAGATTTTATTACTTGCGAGTTCGTGTTTCTTGGTTTGGATTATATTTTTTGAAATTTGCAATAACTGAGGGAGAACATTCCACAAATTTTTTGCAGAAATTTGTATGTTTTACCTTTTGAAAGTATTTTTACCAATAGGGTTCGGGTGGTCAGAATACAGTGTTTGGTACCAAATATTTTAAAATTTTTTAAAGCAAAATTTCAATGTATGTACAGTACACGGCTATATAATTTACTTAAAAACTAAAAGGATTCAAAATAATAAAACAATAATACTATTTTGCAACGTTTATTATTTTGCTACTATTATTTTGCACAGGCAAAAACCAAGCGGCTTAACGTACCGTCTATACTAGCCTTTTTCTTGTTCGCACAAGAACAAAACGTCGGCAGAGCAACACATACAATTTTTTTCATTTTGTTTTCAGTGGGCAGAACATTTGTCGAACAAATCATAATTTTTTGTTTGCCGTCAGTGTCGCTTCGATACCGAAGAAAAAGGCTCATGTGGACCGCAAATAAGTAAAATAACGGTAACTTCCGAAGATGCGTTAAAAAGAAAAATAACATTTTATATAATTATGGTTCCTGTTTAATACCAGGGTTGTCAGATTTTTTTGAGCCTCTGTCGCCAAATTGTTAAGCAGAAATTTCCAAAAATCGCCAAAATTAAATTTTATATAAATTTTTTTAAGAAAAACTGAAAACAACTAAAATATTTAGTGCTTCAAATTTTATATAATTTTAAAATGTAAATTCAGCACCAACAAAGTTAATGATAATTTCAGAAGCTAATAATAATTGAATAAAAAAATATTAATTTTAATACACTTTTCTGACATACATAGCTCAATTTTAGGTCAACAATTTTATTTTTTATTTTTATTTAATTCAACGGTTAATACAAAAAGCCACCTTTTGGCCAATTATATGTATTAAAAAGAAATATAAGTTAATAACAGAATTTTAAGTTAAAAACGAATTTTCAAATTATACACAAATCTCAAGATTCTATTAAATACTTTCTCATGTCTAGTCAAGGTGTTATTGTTAGAACCCGAACTAATTGATATTCGACATAAGCAGTGCATAAGCTACTCGTTTGTTGAAATGGTGATTAGTCTTTATATTGTATTTAGTGAATAAAGTAAAAAAATATTAGGTTCCACTAACATTAGGGGAGTATTGTTTTTTGCACTAAAGTATTTAATGAAGAAAAAAGAAATGTTGCACTAGGCTTGAGCTGAAAAATTTTTAACTACAGTGGGGCCTTAATTATCCATGATTCGATTACGGAGAGAAAATTTTTTATTGTTTTCTTTATATATATATCTATATACTGTGGTGGCCATGAGGTTAGCTACTTGCTACTGTCTATCTTTAAAAGCAAATGTTTCCTGGATTTCTTTATTTTTTTAAGTCTTTCTTTTATATACGTGTAACATGTCTTGCTAAGATCACATCACAATATATTCATTGTCATTCCTATATATATTTGCTGTTTTTCAGTTCAGAAGAGAATAACCTTAAAAAAATACTGGACAGTATTTTAGCACAAAATAAAAAAATGTATTCACATTTAAAAAAAGTAACAAAACAAAAAACTTATTTCACTATAAACTTAGTACTTAGTTGGGTATCAATTATTTTTTATTACAGCTGCCAATCTCCTTGGCATACTTTCCACAAGTCCTCTGTACACCACTTTTTTTAGACATGTCTAAATAATGTTTATTTATTTATTTAATTTTTTATCTTCATTAATGAAATAATATCTAAACTTACCAATTAATTATTTATATTCACAAAAAACATATAAAAAATTCAAATATACTTGCTTGTGCTAAAATTGTGACCAGCTTATTTTGCCTATTACTGCGCTTAAATTAAAAATTAAAAGAGAATTGCGATAGAATGCAAAAAAAAAAAAAAAAAAAGTAAAGGGACTTATTGCAGACACCATAAACAAAACTAAAAATCAAAAATTTTAGTAAATAATTGTAATAAGTCGAAATAATTTTCTTTTAAAAACAGTAGATATGATGTGTGCTAACTTCATGTCCACCACTGTATATATATATGCTGTGTGCAAAATAATAGTAGCGCCATATGTAACATTTTTACATTCAATAAAATTAAGATGTTTTGTTGAATTCAAGAAATGTTTCTTGTTGGATTTTATAATACAGTGTACGAAAAAACCTAAGCATACAGAGTAAAAGTTTACATATTTTGCTACCTATAAATATAATTAAAATATGATTTACTTTTTAGATACTGCAATCTAAGTGCATTAAAGGGTTTATGGAAAATGTAATATTTTATATGGTTTATTTGGAAAAATATTAAAATTTTTAAAAACTCCGAACGAAATAACCTAAGCATACAAAATAAAATTTTGAGATAATCATGATTCATTAGTCAGCATTTAATTAAAATAACACATTTTGGTATTAATGTTTCCCTAGTAACTGAACCCTGTATGATTTAAAATGTCTCATTGTATTAATGTAACAGTAATTAACGAAATGTCCCGTTTAACGTATTGAATTAAATAACAGTTCGCCAAGTTGACAGCA
Source organism: Protophormia terraenovae (assembly GCA_951394005.1). NCBI lineage: Eukaryota > Metazoa > Arthropoda > Insecta > Diptera > Calliphoridae > Protophormia > Protophormia terraenovae. The sequence goes on along the minus strand of OX596076.1, from coordinate 40,085,317 downwards.
TACAGAATATGTGGCTGGATTTTTTGTCAAATATCTGAAAACTAATCCGAAATAAAGGTTATCATATTTATGTGTCCAAACAATTGCGAAAGTTACCGAAAAAACAGTGTTGAAAAAATAAATAAAAAAAATTAATAAGAATATTATGGACATAAAAAGAATTCGCACTAAAAAAGAAGTATCGCCTCGCTAAATATGAACCATTTTTAAACTGATATTATCTTTGAGTCGTATTCACACATTTAAAAATTATATCCGAACATATAGTATGCGAAAAGGGATACTAAAATTTAAATCTTTGTACTCTCACAAAGCACCAAGACTGTCGTTCGCCAAAAATAAACGATTTTGGACAAAATTTGGAGGAAGTTGTTCTTAGTGACAATAAAATATTTAACTTGTATTACCAGATGTTTCTTTCGTGTATTGATACAAAATAAACCGCGGGATGAGAAAATCAGATACTTACCAAATTTCTGGTAGGATTTATTATAGAATATCGTGCAAATACTTACAATAAAATATTCCTAAAGGGTTTTATAAATACAGAAATTTATGATAAACGTTCCTTTTCTTACAAAATGAATTATTGGAACTTGGTCCATACTTTTCACTGATATGTCACCTTATCAAAAATTGAAAGTAAAAAAAAAGTTTGTTTGCAGAAAAAAACTGTTCTAATAGGACATGAGCCAGTTTTTCATAGACCTGAATTTGTCCGAGAGTATGCGAGGAATTATATGCCAAACAGTTTTTGCAGAAAGAAGCCGCTTTAACACTATAAAGGCCTTAAAAAAATTCATGGACAATAATAATGGAATATTGACGTATATTTTGCCTACAGACTTCTTTATCAATGCCTTTACGATTGAAATATATTATAAGGAATCCAATTAGCTATAACAACTATTAAACCACTATAACATTGTATATAATTTAAAAAGGCATGCTAATATAATTTGTATGCTTAGGTTATTTCGTTCTACTCTTTTCAATTGCATCATATTTCTTAACAGTGATCTTAAGTTTTGTAATTTCAGTGTCAAAATATGTAACTGCAAATAGTTCAAAATAATATGTGGAACATACTTTTTCGATATAAAATAAATAAAGTGGTTTTTCTTATATTTTTATTGTATATGCTTAGGTTATTTCGCGCTTTGTATATTTCCCAAATCCTATAAAAAATAAGTAAATGTTAAAATTAAACATAGTAATTCAGATAAAATACTTTAAGAGATTGAATACACAAGAAATTATATAGTAGCATCGATAAAAAAAAAAACCTGTACAGACAAAACTACGTGATTAAGTTTTTCTTTTTTTAGCATATTTGGTTTATACATATTCATATTTTGTGGAATAGCCCTTATTGGCTTTGACAGCGGCGCAGCTGCGGGAGCTGAGACCACTAATAATCCCTGGTCCTCTCGATGGGAATATTTTTCAAAGCTGACTGCACTGGCGTCCACACTTCCTGCAAATTTCCCGGTTTCTTTTTTAAATGAGCATCTTTGACATCTCCCCAAAGATTTTCAATGTAGATCAGATATGGTGACCGAGTCGGTCACTCTAAATCATCATTTTTATTTTCGGAAAAGCATTTATTTTTGTCAATTTGCTCGTTTCTTACGAACATTTTCATGATATGAAAAACATTCCCAAATGTTGATTTTCCCACCACAGTGCTTGAAGGTCTTAAACAAATTTTGGGTTATATTATTTGTTATTTGGTCCCGTCACATATATTCTTGTCCCATGCGTCCCATATGCACCAAAAATAACTATTTTGGACACATTTGTGCAGTCGGAGTAAAGTATCGCGAAATAAGGGCGATTGCGTGCTTGTCTGTAGTTTAATAATGGGTTTTTCTTTTGAAATATTGCTTACAGATTTTTTTTTTGGAGATGCCAAGAAATAGTTGACGCATCAACTTTCAGATCTAAGTACTGTTTTACCTTAGTGGACGTCCCAAATGGGTTTGAGTTAACCATTCGCTTTGTATGCGTAGAGTCACTTGGAAGATTTTATTACTTGCGAGTTCGTGTTTCTTGGTTTGGATTATATTTTTTGAAATTTGCAATAACTGAGGGAGAACATTCCACAAATTTTTTGCAGAAATTTGTATGTTTTACCTTTTGAAAGTATTTTTACCAATAGGGTTCGGGTGGTCAGAACACAGTGTTTGGTACCAAATATTTTAAAATTTTTTAAAGCAAAATTTCAATGTATGTACAGTACACGGCTATATAATTTACTTAAAAACTAAAAGGATTCAAAATAATAAAACAATAATACTATTTTGCAACGTTTATTATTTTGCTACTATTATTTTGCACAGGCAAAAACCAAGCGGCTTAACGTACCGTCTATACTAGCCTTTTTCTTGTTCGCACAAGAACAAAACGTCGGCAGAGCAACACATACAATTTTTTTCATTTTGTTTTCAGTGGGCAGAACATTTGTCGAACAAATCATAATTTTTTGTTTGCCGTCAGTGTCGCTTCGATACCGAAGAAAAAGGCTCATGTGGACCGCAAATAAGTAAAATAACGGTAACTTCCGAAGATGCGTTAAAAAGAAAAATAACATTTTATATAATTATGGTCCCTGTTTAATACCAGGGTTGTCAGATTTTTTTGAGCCTCTGTCGCCAAATTGTTAAGCAGAAATTTCCAAAAATCGCCAAAATTAAATTTTATATAAATTTTTTTAAGAAAACTGAAAACAACTAAAATATTTAGTGCTTCAAATTTTATATAATTTTAAAATGTAAATTCAGCACCAACAAAGTTAATGATAATTTCAGAAGCTAATAATAATTGAATAAAAAAATATTAATTTTAATACACTTTTCTGACATACATAGCTCAATTTTAGGTCAACAATTTTATTTTTTATTTTTATTTAATTCAACGGTTAATACAAAAAGCCACCTTTTGGCCAATTATATGTATTAAAAAGAAATATAAGTTAAGAGCAGAATTTTAAGTTAAAAACGAATTTTCAAATTATACACAAATCTCAAGATTCTATTAAATACTTTCTCATGTCTAGTCAAGGTGTTATTGTTAGAACCCGAAATAATTGATATTCGACATAAGCAGTGCATAAGCTACTCGTTTTTTAACAAACTTAGTCATATAAGAACTAATCGAATATAACCTTCTCAAGATGATGAAAACTTTACTAGAAATATGACTAACATGGTGATCAAAATTCAGTTTCTGATCTAAATATATTCCACGGCATTTCAAATGATCAACATATTGAATAGATACACCGGATAAATATTAGGGTGTGTTTAGGTTTTAACGAAACCGAAATGGATAAGACACCACGAATGCTGATGAAGTGTGTAGCGGCACAGAAAATACGTATTCCATTCTACTGGTGTCTAATTATAGTCCAAACAGAGACAACAAGGCAATTTACGATTGCAAACTTGTTTAGGGTGTGATACCACATGGTTACCCAAGAAAAATTGTATAGCCTTAGTCTTAGTAGGATTAATGGAAAGATTATTAGCTAACATCCAATCTGATATTTCACATAAATGATCATTAATAGAGGTCTCAAATGAGCTTAAAATGTTTCCATCAGAAAACAACAAATGTACATCATCTGCAAATACAAATGACTTGCAGAATTGATTACACATTAATTCAATACAATCATTGAAAAAAATTATAAAAAACAAGGGACCCAGGATTGAGCCCTGGGGCACCCCTGAAGTAACAGATTCAATATTAGAATTAACCTTATTAAGTGAAGTATATTGAAACCGATCAGAAACATAGGAACATATAAGTTTACAAGCTGTTGCAGAAAAATTATACTTATCTCTCAATTTACATAATAAAAGATAATGATCAATACAATCAACGCTTTACTTAAGTCCAACGAAACCATTACGCATTGCTTACATTGGATCTACACATGATTTTTTTTCTATCATAATATGTAACAGAGAGTGTCAAATTCGCTCTCAGAAGAGAGTAAACATTTTGTTTATATTATGTTAAATATTAAACAAGGAGTAAATGTATACTAATAAATCTCATAATATTTCATTATTTTCATTCAGTCACAGAGTAAACATGTACTTTAAGAATGTATTTAAGAATTTCGAATTTTTTTAGCACAATTTTAATGAAAATAAGTTTCTGAATGTGGAATAACCATTAAAATAAAACAATTTTACAAAAAAGATTGTTTTTAAGTACTTTTAAAAATACACATACACACACACAAACAAACTTTCGTATATTTGTATTTTTTGAGAGTAAATCTTATAAGATAGTTGTGTAGAAAAATCTTATCACAACAGTCTCATAATATTTCTTATAATATTAATATTTTAGTCTACACGTGAGATAATTCTCTCAGAGATTTGACACTCTCTGTTACATATTATGATATAAAAAAATCATTTGGAGACCCAGTGTTATGTTCATTTAAATGTTTTCTTATAGAGACAGTCATAGTGATCAATAGTGAGGTAGTATTATAGTTCTCACGAAATGCAAACTGATTTTGATGTAGTAAAGATGATTGATCTAAATGGGATAAAATCTGCGCTTTCATTATATTTTCAACAATTAAGGATAACGAAGGTAATATAATTATTGGTCTCAAATTGTCAATACTACAACTAGAATCTTTTGGAATAGGCACAATTCTTGCCAATTTCCACAATTTAGGAAAATATTATTCAGTAAAAATAGTATTGACAACATACAACAATATTTCTGATATTAAAGGATAAATAAGTTTAATAAATTTCATAGGAATCATATCATGACCAAGAGCATTTGACTTAATTTGCTGCATAGCAAGAATCAATCCATTTTCAGTGACACTTCGAAAAGAAAAGGAATTTATATTCTTATCAAAATCTAAGAAATTAAAATTATCTATTCTGATATGTCCAAAAATTTGTTATTCAAAGATTCAACATCCATTTCACCTAAAGAGTTATCGCCACCAGAACAACGAAGTGTTCTCAATCTTTTCCAAATAAGTTTACTATCAACATTATCAAAAAAATTAATTTATTCACGGACGATATTTATTGAATATATTTATAAATTAAGGATCTTTATTTTGTTAGTCGGGGTTCATAAACAGCAATTTTTCTTGCTGCAATTCGTAGACGAGAGAGGTAAAGTGAATGTAAATGTTCAGTATTCTCTTCTCTCTTCTACGAACTCAGAATTGCAGCAGGAAAAATTGCTGTGTGTGATCCCCGACTTAGGTCAGATGATTTAAAGTATTTCTGAAAATACGTATGTTGAATTCCAAGTTTGAATAAAAATGAATATTCATTTGAGAAAAAGGGATACTTTCTCAATTTCATATCAAATGTTATTCCCAAATAATTCTTAATCAAAAAATAAATTAATATTTAAAGATTGAAATTAATGGCATATTCTCAATTTGATACCAAATGTTCTTGTTAAATCAGGCTATATTTAAGAAAATAGTAAAAACATTTGATTTCAATTAATTATAAATTTAAGATAAAACCTTTGTATTTAAAAATATATTTTAAAATTGCTAATAAATGTCTTTTGCCAAGGACGAAATATCATTAAATGTTTTTTACAATTTGCAAAAATTACCAGAATGATATTAAAAATCATGAACAAACAATAGTTTTAGAATTTTGACTCTATATTTTTTGCAAATTTGCAATTTTATTTTATAAGTATGGAGAAATTAATATACATATGTGTGTGATCTGTTTAAAGAAATACTTTTAATTTTATGTTCAAGCAAAAGGTAGCGACCACCTAACAATCTTTATACGGACCCCTTGTTGGGAACCGCCGTTTTGGATAAAAAAAAAAATACTAAAAACAGACGTAAACGTAATAGTTTTACTATGCGAATACCTATTTAATAAAATTTTAAAAATTAGCCAAATAAATCGCCATCTTGTTAAAATTCGCCATGTCGCAAAACGGAAAATTCAGTCGCCAAGAGCAATTAAAAATCGCCACATCTGACAACCCTGTATAAGACTTTCATATAAACAAATTGTTTTTGAATTCCTTGTTTAGGAATTGAGCAGCAACAAAAACTCCAAACACAGCTGTATATATATATATACAGTGGGGAGCACAAATGAGTACATGTTTGTAATTTGTGCACTTGACATTGCATAAAAATTAAAATAATAAAGCAAATCCAAAAATTTTTTCTTTAATTTATTTTATGTTTAGTATTTAATAAAATGATTTATAATTTAAAACAAAAGCATCAAGCTCTAAGAAAAAATCCAGAAAAAAAAAAAACGAAAACAACTCGCACATACTCAATTTTGCACCTGAGGGATTTATAGTATTTTTAAAATTATTTTTTACTACAATAAAAATATATTGGAATATAATAAAGTGTAGTTTATAGATATGGGTCTGTAGATTATTATACCATTTTTAGAATTTTAAATATACCTTCAAGATCGGGAGCTATATTCAAAAGACCGATTTTCCGGACTTCGTGGATTTAAAATTTAATATATAAAATACCAGTTGACCAAATTAAATTTTTTAAATTTTATTGGAAAGACAAGAAATTATCGTTTTTAATAAGTATATACGGATTTAAATTAACAGCAAAACTATGTTGAATATTTAAGACACAAATTCAGTTTTTGAATTTTTCTTCCATTATTTTGAATTTACAACTATTTTTGACCCACACTTTATTAAAAGGCATACATTTTTTAATACAGATTCTAATTCTATAATTCATTGGAAAAACAAAAAGGTATCGCTTGATAATATCGGACGAAAATTGTGGGTCCTATGAATTTTTGAAAAACTTGAAAAACCCGTAAAATCTTTATGCATCACAAGTAATGGAAAAAGCCATATAAAAGTAAAATAACAAGATTTTATGAGTTGTACACATTTTAAAAACTTCATAGAATCTACAATTTTCATCCGATTTTATCAAGCGATACCTTTTTGTTTTTCCAATGAAGTATAAAATTAGATTATATATATATATATATATATATGTATATATACAGTTAGGGACAAAACTATTTGTACACCCATGCATTTCGTATATCTTCAATAATTTATTTTTTTTACATATATATTAGTTTTTATTGAATCTTGCTTTTTCAGAAATTTACAATAAGTATTAAAATCTTAACCTAAACTTAAATTATTGTTGATATTGCCACTGCAAAATCCAACGTAGAGTTTTCATTAGTAGTATTATCTTCCAAGATCCAGTGTTTCGATTCTTCTTAGGCGTCTGTGACCCTCAAAAGTTAGCAGATCCCTAGCGAGAGGGTTTGGATGTTCAGATAATTTTTCATATATTTGATGCTACTGTTCTTTATCTCCTCACGAATTGTAGGAATATTGAGATCCTTGTGGATGTTGCTATTTCTGACGTACCATGGTGCACCTGTTATTATTCTTAGGAGTTTGGACTGTCTTCTCTGTAATTTTTCAATGTTTGATGAAGAGGCTGTTCCCCAGAGCTGTATGCCATATAACCATATAGGTTTTATTACTGCTTTATATAACAGTACTTTATAGTCCAAGTCTAGGGCTGACTTTGGACCAATTAACCAATGAATTTGGGCAGATTTTAGTTTTATTTGAGTAACTTTGGATTCTGTATGACAAGTCCATGTTAAACGCCGGTCTAGGTGAATACCAAGATACCTTACTTTGTCCTGTTCAGGTATTTGGACATTGTTTATTCGAATGGGGGGACAACCTTCCCTGCGTAAGGTAAATGTTATATGGACACATTTCGAAGCATTCACATTGATCTTCCATTTATATAGCCATTTTTCCAGCTCAGTGATATGGGATTGGAGTTTTTCGGATGCAATCACCGGATTTGTATGCATACTTAGAAAAGCAGTATCATCTGCAAAAGTTGATGTATGAGTCATAGGGCTCGTGGGCATATCTGCCGTATATAGTATATAAAGAAGAGGCCCTAAAATACTTCCTTGAGGTACTCCTGCGGAAATTTTTCTGCGTGAAGAAATCACATCTTTCGATCTTATTTGAAAAGATCTATTTATTATATAGTTTTTTAGTAACTTATGAACGTTCTGTGGAAGTAACGTGGTCATTTTATGTATTAGTCCGTCGTGCCAGACTTTATCGAAAGCTTGAGATATGTCAATAAATAACGCAGAGCAATACTGCTTGCTCTCGAAACCTCTTCTGATGAGAGTTGTAATTCGATGCACTTGTTCAATAGTACCATGTTTTCTCCTAAAACCAAACTGATGGTTAGGTATACTGTTATTATTATTAAGATGTAATAATAGGCTCTCAAGGAGCAATTTCTCAAACAATTTCGAAAAAATTGATAATAAGCTTATTGGACGGTAAGATGTTACTTGAGTGACGTCTTTTCCAGGTTTGGGTATCATTACTATCTCTGACAACTTCCAAGTACTTGGAAAGTAGCCAGTACGTAAAATGGCATTGAAAATGAATAAAATAAATTTTAGAGCCGAGTTTGGCAAGAAACAAATCATTGTGCTGGTAATTTTGTCCGTTCCAGGAGATTTTCCTGCCTTCAGACCTTTTACTGCTAATTTCACGGCAGAGAGCCGGAATTTTAATGGAGAGTGAATATGGTCGCTAACTACAACAGGTCTTAGAGTTGAACCTGTATTATTTGGAGTGAAAACGTGTTCTAAATGACTAGCGAATGCTTCAACTTTTTCATTAGAACTTTTTGCCCATTGGCCATTTTGGAGGCGTATGGGAGACTCATATGCAATAGGGCATTGCATATTTTTCACCGCCTTCCATAGACTATAATCAGTTTCCTTAGTAGAGTCTAAGTTTTGCAGATATGTTTTCAATTTGGATTCTTTTTGATTCTTCAGAGCGAAGCGTAATCTTTTGATACATTGATTAAGTCTAGTTTTGACGGCTGGTGATCGAGAATCTTGCCATTGACGTCTTAGTTGTCTTTTTTCCCTAATAAGAGATTCAACATTTGAGCAACATTTAATATATTTTGGCCTTCGTGAGAAACGCGAAGGTGTGGATAATATAGCTGCATTAGTCAGGATATCCGTGAAGATATTAACTGCAGATTGTATTTCGTTTTCGCTTTTCAGTGGAATATTTTGTGGTAAGTGGGAGCTTATGTACATTTTGTATTTTAACCAGTTTGTTTTCTTGTTTGGGAAACAAGAGCTTTGAGTTTCAAAGTGACTTGGACTATTAATCAGTGTCAGGATCGTTGGTGTATGGTCTGACGAAAGATCAAGTGAAGGAATCACTGATATACATTCACGTTTTACATTTCTAATTACAGCAAAGTCGATAAGATCGGGAACCTTATTGAGGTCTGTAGGCCAGTAAGTAGGTTGGCCACAAGATATGGAATCTAGTTTGCTGGATGATATTGCTTCAAATAACTGCCTACCTCTGGGAGTTGTTAGACGAGAGCCCCAAAAGGTATGTTTTGCGTTATAGTCTCCTGCTGCTATAAATCTTGGGCCTAAAGTTGCAAAATAATCAAGAAATTGATTACGATTAATAGAATATCTTGGAGGACAATATATAGAGGATATTGTTATATTGTTATCGGGAATATTTATTGAAGTGGCCTGAATATGATCCGTTCTGTATTCTGGCATTGGAAAATGCTTTATATCTTTACGAACTAATATTGCTGTCCCTCCGCATGCCCTACCGTTAGGCTGCTTTGTGTCATAGGTATAGTAGCCATTTATTCTGAAACAGTTCTTTTGAGTAAAGTGAGTTTCAGATACCAGTAGCAGATCAATATCTTGCAACGTTAAAAATTGTTGGACTTCGTGTTTATGTTGGCTAAGGCCGTTAGCATTCCAGTAACATATTCTTAAGGAATTCATTTTTTACTTAGCAAAATCTGCATGAGCATGCTTTGATTTTGCATTAATTGCTGCAACATATTTTGCATATTTGACATAAAACTGTTCATGGTTTCAATTAGTTTCTCAATAGAGCTTTGAGAATTTATGTTGGGAATTACTGAACCCTCTTTTAAAGCGTGAGCATATGAAAATAATGGAGCATTATTTTCATTATTTTTATGAGTTTGGTTGGGAATTACTGAACCCTTATTGAAAGTATTTGGAAATTGAGCATTTCCTTCTACGTTTAATTTCATTTGTGTAGTAGAACCTTCTTTTACCGTATGAGCATACGACAATTGCCGATTCGTGTTCAGGTTACTTCTATGTTGTGCACTAGAAGTAGGTCCATTAGGGAGGCTTGGAAAATTAGAATCCTGATATTGAGCATATACAGGTCTTCTTGCCTTTGAAGTCCCTTTAATTTGAATATACACAGGGCAACCACGGTAGTTTGCAGTGTGATTCCGACCACAATTGCTACACTTTCTTGCACTGATGTCTGTTTTTGAATGGGGACATTCCAGACTTTTATGGATATCTCCACATCTAACACAAACTGATGGCAATTTGCAGAAGGACTTAGTGTGTCCATATTCCTGACAATTTAAGCACTGGGGGGGACCTTTGCGTTTAATTGGTTCTTCCACAACTATCTTGCGATTTAGAAGGTATCTTAAACCGTATATGGGATGTGTATCACTCTTTTTCTTCAATCGGGAAGAATTATAAGATATTTCAACTCTAAAAATTGGTTGAGGTACCTTATTTTTATTAATTATATTGTGAACGGACTTCACTTCATAGCCTTCAGATTCAAGAGCTTCTTTAATCTCATCAGCCGGTACAGAACTGTCAATACCTTTAATGACAACCAATAAGCCTTTTGCGCTCTTTAGTTGATATGTATAGTAGTTTCTTTTTTCACTATCAAAACAGTCAACTATAATTCTATAGTTTTTTTCTGTGAATGTCTGAATTTTAGTTTCAGAAACATTCCCTTTTCGTAGAGAAACTACGTAGAAATTTTCTTTGCCTACAAGTTGGGACAACTTTTTTACTAGAGCGTTAGTAGTAGGCTCGCGCAAGTAGAGTGGAGGAGGCTTATAATTTTTGGTACTCTTTGCAGATTCAACTTCACTTTCCTGGTTATCCAGTATCGAGAACCGATTTTGACTTACCTCATTTTTTTTCTGTTGTTTTGGATTTGGTTCAAGTTTTAATGTCCTAGGGCTGGACTTACGTTTAGTGATGGTAATATAACGGTCCATCCCTGTTGGAATTTTGTTATGTCCTGAGTTCACTAAATTATTATTATTCTTTGGTATGGCACCAGTATTTCTCATTGATTGCCGTGATGGAGAAATTATTTCACTATTATCTTTTGCCAGATCACTTTTGTTACCGCTAATGGTATTAACAGTGTTAATATTATAATAATTATTGTTTGAATTGTCATTCAATTGTGTACTACTTTTTTCATCAACCATTAAACTAGTTGTTTGTTTATATTTCTGATTTTCTTTTGTGCTATATTCTACACAATTAGTAATTGCACTAGAGAGAGGAGATCTCTCATTTGTTGTTTTTGCGGTTAAATAATTCCTGTTCTTTTGTGTATCATATAAATTATTATTATTGTTTAAGGGGCTCAATACAATGTATGCGTTTTTACCATTTGTACTGAGTCTCCTCTCACTTAATAGAGAGTTAGAGCAACTCATTAACACACAAGCACAAATGTATATTTGTATATATTTTTTTGTGTTGTACTTTGTTTTGTATTCTTTCTTAAATTTTAATATGCAGATATTAAGTTAACAATGTAACAAAATATAAATATTTTATAATTAATTTATGTATAAATGCTTTAGATTTGTTAAGCGTCCATTCGCTTTTTTTTTACTTATCTTTTGTTTCAACTATATACACTATTATTTTCACAGCACTTCACTAAGAAATTATTATTTTTAGTAGAGCAAAGTAAAAACACGTCTATACACGAGAGAAAACTCTAAAGCTGGTTCAATAATTTATAAAGAATAAAAAATTATTATATGTAGTTTTAATTCAGGTCCATTTTTATTGAATTATTTGATAAAAAATAAATTAATATATAACACATTGTTAAAAAAAAGTACAATTTAAGTAAAAATCTTTGGGACAAAAGTATTTGTACATCAGTACTTTGTACAATTATTTGTACGTTGGACTCTTGTATGATGATTTTTTTAAATACCGTTATATTTTCTTCGTTAATCGAGTTTTATTTTACAAAATAAGAAGTTGGTTTTAACGTTTTGAATAATAAGCACATCAAAAATGGGAAAGCGAAAAGAGTTGAGTTTGGATATTAAAAATTTAATTATTGATGAACATAAAAAAGGAAAATCTCTCCGGAATATAAGTAATTTAGTAAATTTGCAACATTCCACAGTACAATACATTATATATATATATATATATATATATATACATATAACCTCCCAAAACCAACATATGCAAATGTAACAAAAGAAAATAATAATGTTAATATTGAAACTAATAATTATTTAGAAAACTCAAATAACTCATTTTTAATTGAATTAAAGAATATGATGGTAAATTTAACTAACCAATTAAATAATTTACAAAAACATATAACTACCCAAAACCAACATATGCAAATGTAACAAAAGAAAATAATAATGTTAATATTGAAACTAATAATTATTTAGAAAACTCAAATAACTCATTTTTAATTGAATTAAAGAATATGATGGTAAATTTAACTAACCAATTAAATAATTTACAAAAACAACTTAATTTACAAACGTATCGTATAAACACAATTTTTCCATGGTTGGTGTGTAAACAATGGCTAATATACAAACAAATATAATATACAAAAATCTTAAAATAATCAGTATTAATGTAAATTCATTAATAAATTTAAATAGGAGATATAATCTTCAAAAATTTTTAGATGAACATAATCCCGATATTATGCTTTTAAATGAAACCAAACTGAACGCTAGACACAAATTAGATTTCCATAATTATAACATTATTCGAAGGGACAGGAATAATGCAACAATGGGGCGTGGTACCGCTATTTTGATAAAGAATGGTATAAAATTTAAAAATTATACTAATAATATAACTCCATTAAATTATTTAGAATCTTGTGCAATTAAAGTTCCTATGTCTGATAATAAATCATTATTTATAATATCAGCATATTATCCTGCAGGTAACAATGATAACTATATAAAATTAGAAATAAGTAAACTTTTTGATTCATTGGATCTTCAAAATATTAATAATTTTTATATTCTGGCAGGAGATTTAAACTGTAAAAATACAGACTGGGGAAACCCGACAAATAATTCAAAGGGGAACAAACTTAAAGAGTGGATAAATGAAAATGAACTAAACATGTGATGCAAAATGTATGCCTCGAATTTACCATCATATCCTCGTTCAGGGTCTTATCTTGATATATGTATAAGTGATTGCAGGCTATATATTTATATGGAAAATAATTCTATAAATTGTCTGAAAACTTTAGATTTTGACAGCGATCATAATGCTGTTGAAATAAATGCTTCTATGAACGAAGAACAACTATTTTCACTTATCTCTGAACCACAAACACACAAATACTATTATAAAATGACAAACTGGAAAAAATTCGAAAGAAAAATATTATTTAAATTAGATGATATAATAGATATACCTAATGACAGAAATCTCTTAAATGATGAAATTGATTATTACTTAAACATATTAAATGATATTATTATTAATGCTATAGAAAATACAACACCAAAAATTAAGACACACGATTATTTTAATAAAATAGAAAACAACATTTTAAAAAAACTTCACCAAGAAAAAAGTAAACTTCTTACATTAATTAAAAGACACAATAGGTTAGAATATTCATTATCTGAAAATAAGTTAAAACTACTAAAAACTAAATTAAAATTGATTAAAAAATTAATTAAAGACAATATTTCGATAGCACTTAATAAATATATAAGGGAAAAATTAACAAAAATTGATACTAGAGATTCAGTTAATATGTTCAATGAAATAAAAAAAAAAAAAAAAAAAAATTTAAAAAATATAAACCAATAGAGCTTTCTAATATTAAAGTTCATGAAAATGCTATACAATTAATTCATAATGCAGGTATAGATCCGATGGGTCTAGAAAAAGATAATTTAAATCAATTTATAATAAAGGACCAGGAACAAATACTTGACACTATTGGTTCTTTCTTAGAAAACGTTCATGCTTTTAAAACAATTAATATAAACAATACATTACAACAAAGGGTCAATAATGTAGTCAATCAATTTTTGGAAACGAAGCGAAATTTGGAAATACATCACACAACCATTACAAACTTTAATTCAGAAAAAAAATCTGATAACCTTAAAGAATCACAGACTGAAAATTACTTTATTACAAGAGACGTTATAGTCTATATTTTTACTAATCTGAAAAGTAAATTATCTTTTGGAGTTGATCTAATTCCAAATATAATATTAAAGAAAATTCCTAAAAAATTAATTTTCCATTATTGTAGTTTATTTAATAATATGTTAAATAACTCATATTTTCCAAGAAATTGGAAAATGGCAAAAGTTGTTATATTACCGAAAGGAGAAAAAGATGTAAGTTATCCAGAGAATTTGAGAGCAATCAGCTTACTTCCAAATATTAGCAAAGTATTTGAAATGTGCGTAAACAACAACATCAATCATTTTTGCAATGAAAAAAAATTAATTAATGAAAAACAATTTGGTTTTAAATATAAACATTCAACTATAAATGCTATTCACTTTCTAACATCAAATATTAACTGGAACTGGAACAGAGGGTTATATACTGGCGCATGCCTAATCGATATGGAAAAAGCTTTTGATAATATTTGGATTCCAGGACTAACATATAAATTAATTGAATATCAATTTCCAATCCATTTAACTATATTAATTTATAATATGATAACGGATAAAACTTTTATGATATCCCACAAAAATCAAAAAAGCACGAAAAATTTCAAAATTATTAATGGACTTCAACAAGGGACAGTAAACTCACCAATTCTTTTTAACATATTCATTTTAGATCTCCTTAATAAAGTAGAAAATATAATTTCTTTCGCAGACGACATTATTATATACCATGCAGATAAAAAAAATTTAACAGATTAATCGAAATCTTCAAAATTTATTTGACATAGTTGAAGAATTTACAATAAATTGGAACATGAAAATAAATATTAAAAAATGTGAAACAGTATTATTTAGACCACCAGTAGGTAAATGTAATAGTAATATAACAAGAAACTGGAAGTCATTTGGAATTAAATCCAAAATAAGTCAAATTAATATACCAAATAAACAGGTAGTAAAGTATTTAGGTATTTATCTTGATACATTTTTATATTTTAATACACATGTAATGGAAACGCTTAAAAAAGCAGCAAAAGCGTTTTTCTTGTATAAACTTTTGTTTTATTCAAAATATGTAAACACAAAAGTGAAGATTGTTATGTATCAAAGCCTAATTAGACCCATAATTACATATGGATGTCAAATATGGTTCAACATCTCACCTTCTTATATGGAAAAAATTACAGTCTTCGAGCGAAAATGTTTAAGATCTTGTACATCATTATATAGATCAAAAGAAAGTAATTACAAAAAATATGTTACAAATAAACATTTATATAATAAGGCAAATATAATAAGAATTGATAATTTTATAATAAATTTAATAAGAAATCATATTTTAAGGTGTATGTCATGTGTAGAAAATAACCTTATCATGGCGTCATATTACACAAACGATGAATATATATTAAATACCCTACAAATTGGATATGTTCCTCCAGAGGCATTTTTGTATCTGGACAAAATTAAATTCATTCAAAATGAAAATGGAATTCCTATCTTCTATCATAATTTTAGAAGGGCAAATATTAAAGCTGTTAACTGCAGTTTACAACAAAATGATTTAAGATTTGAAACCAGTATTTCCAATATTGAAATTAATTCTTTTCAAAGGCAAAACAATAGTCAGTTCTGGTGGCTAAACCGATAAGTAGTTTAAACTACTTTAGTGCAAGTTTTTATTAAAATAATGTTTTTAAAACTTTTTTCATTACAAAAAATAATATATATTCTTCGTTTGAAGTAAATTATGTTTAATTACTTTATAAATAAATTAATTAGTTGTTTTAAAGTTATACTTCAGAGCCCTGAAAAGGGACTTTGTATATATGTACATAATTATAATATATTAACTATTGTTTATTATAGTTAAGTTAAATTCAATATTGTATAATAATAAACATAAAAAAATGCACATTTTGAGCGCCATTTTGCGCAGAGAAGAAACCAATTGATTTTTAAAAAAATTTCTTTTATACATCAATTCTTAAAATCGTGTTCCAATCAGCGTTTAATTTTAAGCACACAAAAATTTTTTTTCAACTGGCGACTGCGCTGAAAACAGTTTAAGTTTTCATTTTCGATCACATGCTTACTTAACAAAATTTGCTGCTCAAACACAAAACTGAAATAAGCAGCAACCAGTTTTTATTTTGTTCAGCAGTCAAATGAAATAAGCAGCGCACACACTCAGTTTTTTGCTCAGCCAAGTTGATTTTACGTCTTAGTCGTGTGCGCTCAGCACAACGTAGAATCATTTTTCAGCAACGTAAGAACAACTGGATGGTAAGACTGTATAGTTCTGTACAGTTGATTTACAAAGTTGTTTGGTTTTTGTTTATACATTTAAGAAGGAAAATGAAGTGGTATAGTTTTTAAATGAAAACAAAAAGAAAACGGTGCAATAAAATACTACGAATTGTATTAAAGATATTTATATAAAGATTTATTAATTTTAATTAAAAAAAAACTAACATTTTTTATATAATATATTTATTTACAATTTATTTAAGATAAGAGAACTTTTATAAAAATATTAGATAATATTTAATACTAGTAGATGAAAAAATATTAACTAAATATTAAATGTTGTTTAAATTAAAGAAAAAATTAAAAACAGTTTTGTTATTTGCAATAAGAAGAAAATTTTGTTATTTTGTATAACATTCTTTGTTTTGGTCTATTACACAAAGTTGTTTGGTTTTTGTTTTTAAATTTTAGAAGGAAAATGAAGTTGATTATTTTAAATGAAAACAAATAGAAAACGGTCCAATAAAATAATATGAATTTTATTGAAAATATTACATACATATATCTTTATTTTATTAATTTTAAATAAAAAAAGTTTTTCATTTAACAAATATAGAAATTTTGTAAAGATAAATAAAAAAAGACATAATATTTATATGTATGTATTATGTTACCGAAATAATAAAGTTTTGTTGTGATTTTTATTTATTTATTTATTTACTTATTTATTTATTTATTTATTTATTTATTAATTTATTTATTTATGTATGTATCTAAAAATAAAAGTTATTAAATTGTATGTTGAAGACTTTTTGGTTATTAATTTATTATTTTCTTATTGATCGGCTTTAATGTCTTAGTTGTAACACTCATAAAAGCATATAATAAGTAATTATTAATTAATGATAATTGTCATGAATTAGAGAATAGCACTGTAAGTAACATTTATATAATATTTAAGATTTACGTAAGTATAATGACTTACACGTAAGTTATAATAAATTATCCGCTTTATAAAATATAACCAACTGCTGGAAAATTATATACATATGTAACTCTCTTTTAGTAAAATTATGTCACTATTTACAAATTGGAATTGGAGTTGAAGTGTTGTTGAGTAATGAATTATTTTTAATACTAACAAACGAATCAAAATGAAGCAGATCATCTGCTAATAAATAAAAGTTTTAAACGGAAAAATATAGTCAATTAAACAATTTATCAAAGAAATATTCTATTTATTTCAAAATTTAAATATTCTAAAACATTAACAAATCAAATTATAATGCGCTAACTTTTATTTAAAAAGACCCAGCAAAAAAAAAAAAAAAAAAAACGATCAAGAGCTTCCAAAAAAAGAACATTTTCATCTCTTCAAAAGTAGAACAAAGTGTATATATACTTTTTTGTTACAACTACTTTGTTTCAACTTTTTTTAAAATTTAATAATAATTACAGTGAACTCTCGATAATGTGAACTAATTAATGTCGGGGTAGTTCATATTTTCGAATTTGTTCACATTTTCGATTGTGATTTTTTTATATATATTACTTATTATTTCTAAAAATCATTTCTGCAAGGAATGAAAATGCAAAGATTACTAAAAAAAACTTTTTGTAATTTATTTGGAACATAAAAAGTTTTTAAAAATCCATTTTATAAAGAGTACATACGTAGTATGTACTTAAAAAATAAACAAAATATTACGACAAAAAAATAAATAAAATTTACAATACATATATAATTAAATATGGAAATAATCGGTTATTATTTTCTGTTTTTTCTTTTGTTCGACCAGCTTATTTACCGCCAATTCCCCGATTTTTTTCAATACTTTAATGTCAGTTTGATCGACCATTTGAAATTCAGCCCATTGGACAGCTTTGTTAAAAATTTCGACAGCTTCTTTGGCTTTAATGTTGTTTTCAGGCGCTTCAATAAAACAGTCGTCATCATCGTCGGACTCTTCAATTAAATAATTTTCATCAAATCTCTAATGTTTACAGCAGTAAATACTTCCTGAGGGCATAATGTCTGTAGAAGATCTGCAGCAGTATTTTCTAAAGATCTAACCTCTGATTGCCACTTTTCTTTAAAACGCTCAAAGGAACATTAAATTCAGGATCGTCTTCATCATTTACTATATTCAAAATATTTTTCCAACAGTTAGATAAAGTTTCTTTACCAACTCGGTTCCAGGATGCCTCTAGAATAGAAACTCCTTCTTTAAGTGTGATTTTTTTCATCGATTCAAGCAAATCCCCCTCTTTTGCAATAATTGTTGCCAGAAGACTGTTCCTATAATGAAGTTTGGTGATTCTAATTGCATTTTGATCCATTGGCTGGATCAGAGCCGTTACATTTGGAGGCATGAACATAGCTTCTATGTAGTTTACGGGACAGATAAAATTTTTAAAACTGCGAGGATTTTTCGATTTTCCTATTACTAAAAGTTTTATTTTATGAGATCCTGACGCATTTGCACAGCATAAAAATGTTATCCTTTGCTATTCCATTTTTGCACCTGGAGCGCTTTTCTCCAATGACGTTACATATGTCTTTTGTGGGAGAAGTTTCCAATATAGACCAGACTCATCGGCATTATACAACTGATCATTGGATAAACCCAAATCTTCTATCTTTGCTTTCAATTTAATTTTAAAAGGATTTACGAACTGAGATTGCGCAGAAAGTTTTTCACCGCTTATCTGAAGGAGCCGAATTCCGTATCTCTTTTTAATTTTTTGTAGCCACCCATCGCTAGCATTGAAGTCATTTCCGTTTTCACTTATGTTTTTGTGAATTTGTTTGGCTTTCTCTTTCAACATCAACCCACTTACAGGGAGGTTTTTATTCCGCATGCAAATAAACCACTTATAGAGCGATTTTTCCATTTTTGGAAGCTCTGAAGATCGTAATGTTTTGCGTTTTCCGGGTCCATAAAACGTATTGTTCACACATTTTAAAATATTGTCTTTTTTATTTTTTATTGAACATATCGTTGATTTTGCAACTTTATACTTTTTACTTAACACTGTAACACTCGATGCTTTTTTTAAATTTTCCAAAATTTCGCATTTTTCATTTAAGGATAAAAACTTTCGACTGTTTTTAGACATTACTAATTTTAAAAATAAATTCACGAACCTACCGCAACAAGTTACATAAAGCGACTAGCATTAAATATCTTTAAAATAATGGCATACTATGGTATTTATTAATTCGGGGATTCCCAACATTAAAAATAAATGCTTCTACAAATTAAAAAATCCCCAAAAATTAAAAAAAAAAAACTGTTCACTATTTAGAGCCATTAAACTTTGTTCACTATTTAGAGAGCCCATATAAAAAATTGAGTGTTCACATTAGTGGATAGTTCATTATATTGGATGTTCACATTACCGCGAATTCACTGTACTTCCAAAAAAATTAAAATTAATGAATTTCTAGCGGGAAAAAGGTTAATAATTTCTAAGAAAATTTAAATTTTATAAATTTTAAATCATATTCATTATATCTAAAACAGACTTTTTGTTATAAAATTTTATAAACATAGTACTGCAAAAGAAATGAACTAGAAATATAGAAGAAGAACAATAACAATCATGGGTTAGAAAAAGAACTTATGCAGCACTTTTTCACCACTAAGTACTTCCTTCAGCTTTTTATTAGTTCCACTAAGTACTTCCTTCAGCTCTTTATTAGTTCCTTTTTTGTTGGGGTGCTACATTCCATGTTACATCTTTCGGAATAGTAAGTCCATATGTTAGGAACAATTTTTAAATTTCATATAGTTTTTTTTTCACTCACACGGATCTACTCTAAAATTAAAATTTTTATTTTTTCTACTAAATTACGACAAATCAATTTAATAAAAGTTATTAATATTTAATAATATATATTTTGAGACTTGAAATTCCCTAAATAATAAAAAAACTTGAGCCATTATGCTCAGAATAATTTCTGTCCACCAGAGAGGATTGTGTAATTCGATTCGAAAGAAAATACATTTTACATACTTGTATAATCAATGAGTCAAATATACAATTGTTAGAACTACTTTTTTCCATTTAATAGTCATATGTATTGCAAATTTAAAATATATAATTTTTCTTCCAAATGTACGCCTCCATCTTCAACTAAGCCATAATTTTTACCGAAAGTGTCCAAATTTTTTTTCTTTTATTATTTCGTTATAATATACGATTCTGACCAGTATAATATTTTATATACATATATACATATTATTAGGACTTATATCAGGTTATCAAAATATATTTATTAGTATCTCAGTTATTGCATTTTAAAAATGACAAAAAGCTCTTTGAACCACCCTTTATTAAAAAAAAAGAGTTTCATTGCTTTTATTGGGTCCAAAAGTTAAGCTTAACTACAAATTTCTTTAATAGATCAAAACATAGAAAATTATACAAAATAACAAAATTTTCTTCTTATTCAAAAGAACAAACATTTTTTAAAAAATTTTTTTCTTTAATTTAAACAATATTTAATATTTAGTTAATATTTTTTCATCTACTAATATTAAATATTATCTAATATTTTTATAAAAGTTCTACAAAAATTTTAAATAAATTGCAAATAAATATATTATACAAAAAATTTTTGTTTTTTTAATTAAAATTAATAAATCTACATATAAATATCTTTAATACAATTCATAGTATTTTATTGTACAGTTTTCTATTTGTTTTCATTTAAAAACTATACCACTTAATTTTCCTTCTTAAATGTAAAAACCATAACCAAACAACTTTGTATATTGACTGCGCAGAACTGTACAGTCTTACTATCCAGTTGTTCTTACGTTGCTGAAAAAGGTTTCTACGTTGTGCTGAGCGCACACGACTAAGACGTAAAATCAACTGGCTGAGTAAAAAACTGAGTGTGTGCGCTGCTTATTTAATTTGACTGCTGAACAAAATAAAAACTTAAATCAGTTTTGTGTGTGAGCAGCAAAATGTGTTTAGTTAGTATGTGGTGGATAACTAAATCAAGTAAACTTGTTTCAGCAAGATGCTGTAAAAAAAGCAACTGTTTAGAAAATTACGACTGCTTTAAGCAGCCATTCGAAACACTGGTTCCAATTAGGGTGTCCGAAAAATTGACTTCTTTCAAAAAAGTTTTAAAAATATATTTTTTTATAAACACAGTAAAAATATACTATTTGCTTTAAAAAATGGCGCAAAAATAATTAATATATGACTTTTCGCTTTAGAGTTATAAGAATAAGAAATTTTCAAATAATAAATATAAAAAATAATTATCTTAAAAAATAACTGTTATTACAGAATTTTAAAACATGCTCATTACAATTAACAGTAGCCTTTGCATTTTATTGTTACAATATTCAATATTTTTAAATTTGGTTTAAATAAATTTTTTTTTTTGCTATTATATGAAAATTTTTATATCTTACAACTTTAAAGCGAAAAGTGGTAAAGTAAATATTTTTACGTTATATTTCTAAGCAAATAGTATGTTTTCATTGTATTTATAAAAAAATATATTTTTAAAACTTTTTTGAAAAAAGTAAATTTTTCGGACAGCTTAATTGGAACACGATGCATTTTAAGCGGGTTGAATAGTGCTCATTCTTACTAAAATTTTATGTAGAATTGATGTATAAAAGAATTTTTTTAAAAAAATCAATTGGATTCGCCTCTGCGCAAAATGGCGCTCAAAATGTGAGTTTTTAGCCGAAGATATGCAGGGGAAGGAGTTGGAATTTTAAAAAACAAAATACGCCAACAAAATACTGATGCAAAAACCTTCTAATCAAACGAAATTTTTCTTTTCGAAACGAATTCTAATATATATATATATATATATATATATATATATATATATATATATATATATATATATATATATATATATATATATATATATATATATATACAGCTGTGTGTAAAAAAATAGAAACACTAAAACATACTTTGGACTTCCTGTTGCTGCTCAATGCCTAGACTAGGAATTCAAAAACAATTTGTTTTTATGAAAGACAATAACAGGGACAATAATTATAAGATAAATTATTTTTATTTTTGTATGCATCTTCGGAAGTTACCTTTATTTTACTTAAGCTGCTTGCTTTTTGCCTGTGCAAAATAATAGTAACAAAATGATAAACATTGGCAAATAGTATTATTGTTTTATTATTTTGGATCCTTTTGGTTTTTAAATAAATTATATAGCCGTGTACTGTACATACAGTGAAATTTTGCTTTAAAAAAAATTTAAAATTGGTGGCGACAAGCACTGTATTTCTAGCAACGGTACCTTATTGGTAAAAATGCTTCCTGAAGGTAAAACATAAAAATTTCTCCAAAATGTTTGTGTAATGTTCTCCCGTAGTTATTAAAGTAGTTACTAAAAAATATAATCCAAACCAATAAATACGAAGTCGCATGTAAAAAAGTCGTCTAAGTGACTTTACGCTTAAAAAGCGAATGGTTAACCCAAACACATTTGCAACTTCCCCTAAGGCAAAAGGGGATTTAGAGCTAAGTTGATGTGTAAACTACTTTTTGACATCTCCAAAAACAAAATTTGTAAGCAAGATTCCAAAGGAAAGTCCCAATTAGGGTTTCCCGTGATATTTTATTTCCCGGGAATTCCCGGGAATCCCGGGAAATTTAAAATATAAGAAAAAAGCAATGTTTTTTTATAAAGAATGTTATTTTTTCTATTCAATACTATAATACAACATTATAAATCACATTTATGATTATTAACAGAAAATAAAACAATATTGAAGTATGACTTCCAATTTAAAATTAAAAAAATTTTAAATATTTCAAGCAAATAAAATAAGTGCCTATTGTAAGCAAAGGTTCCAAAGATTTAATTCTTTAATTCACTTTTCAAAATCGAATTAAATTTATTATCTCAGTAATTTCTTTGAAGCATGCATAACAATTCAATTCATAGACTTAAATTCTTTGACTTCGCAATAATTAATTGTTTAAAGAATGCACTACCAATTATACAATTCAAGCTTAAAAAATATTTTGAATCATTAAAATTTAAATTTTTATTTAAATCTTTTACGAATTAAAGAAAAAATATTTAAAAACATAAATATATTTCTTTTAAATTTGCAAAAGATTAGATTTAACAAAAATTCAATAATTTCTTTATAAAATGATTCAGTAAGAACTATGATTTTTAGAATAGCTTTATGGAATAAAAAACTATTATTTCTAATATTTAATTAAAAACTGTATACTTCAGATTTTTAACTTAAATAGATTTTCATGCTAAAAATTTAAAAAAAGATAAATCCTCATCTGTGGCATAAATTTCAGTATAAATAGTTTTTCTTATCGTTTTAATTCGTTCTAAAACATGAATCTAAAAACTTTTAAAGTTGGTTCACAACAATTTTTTGTGGTCAATAGATATTGTTTTCGGATAAAAATCTGATAAAAATCATTTCAAGACGAATATTTTTGAAAAATAAAATACATTCGTATTTTAATATATTTACACATTTTAAATTTAAAATTTGAAAAAGTAGCGGAATGTATTCCTGATGTTGAGCAGGTCACTCTAAAATGTTAATTATTTCCTCAGCTATATATTTTGAATCAAAATTAGCCCTAATTTATTGGCGAATTTTCCTACAATAGGATAAAATCCACAAAAATTAAACAACATTTTTTTGTAATTTAATACCTTTTAACAGATTAAGGTTAATCTGGGATTTTATTTAACCTTTGTGTACCACTTCTTTTTTCCTATTTTATAAATAGAAATGTATTTCCAAACCATTAAGCCTTTTCTGCTGGACTTAAGTAATGGTTCTCTATACTTAAAAGTTAAGGTTTAAACATTTTAGAGCTAAACATACTACATTATATTTCATGCGAATCACAGGTTATTCAATCCATAGACTTATTTTCTAAATTTTTCATATTTTTAGACATAATCTGCATAGAACGTCATCAAATTTTCGAGATTTATTATAGTTATGTATACAATTTTCCGTACTGCTAGACCATGTTTTCCGTCTTCATATATTTTGCTGTGATTTGTAAATTCAGACCATAGTTTTCGGATTTCTGGAATAAGTTTTGATAAACAATTTTGGAGCAGAAATCATTGGATTTTAAAGATAAATTGTTACCTATACTTTTTGTAGTGATTCTTAGGCGTTCACGCGAGAAATTGCGGTCAACGCGTTCATTATGTTTGAAGCATTTAACCACATTGAGAATAAAGTGGCCGTTTTATTAAAGATTTTTTATATATTTATATATATTTCACCTTTTTTGTATTGTATGATACAGGCACGGATCCAGCTCAAGCTTTTGGGGGAGGAAAATATAATGATTTTCTTAAGAATTTCCTTAAATTGTATGATTTAGTGAAGATTTTTCATTAAAAGTTTTCATTTTGGGGAAGGGAAATTTCCCTTTTTCCCTCCCCGTGGATCCGCGCCTGCTATGATAGTTACTCTTAGTTCTCTTACACTTAATTGGGCGCTATTTGCCATCCTTTAGGTCAAAATTATGGTTAAATTAAAATTTTCTGAGTTTATAAAATTTTTTTAATATAACCGAAAAATCGATTTTTCATTCCTCCCATAATGTAACAAATAACTATCTCTGATGTGCTAAACTCATTTTGCAATCATAAACTTCACTTACTTTCAACAAAAAATTAAAGAATTTAAGCCAAAAGTTTCTTGTTTACTTATTTTTGACTCGCCGGAAAACGACTCCTTTTAAACTTTTTCTAGAAAAAAAACTTAAAATGGAATAATATTTGAAAAATTTGTCATCAATGTAAAATAAAACAAATTGACTTTATCAAAAACATGTAAATTTTTAAAGATAGACCGTTACATTTGCCGCGAAACAGAAATGATAAGTTTGTGTACTTATTTATGACACCCGCTGTATATATATATTAGGGTGATCGACTATTCGACTTTTTTGAGAAACCTGTTTTCGAATAGTTCGAATAGTTAGTATTAAAAAAAAACCGGTTGCACTTTTAGAAATTCAGAAAAAACCGGTTAACCGGTTTTTTGCAGAAGTTAATATTTATATCAAAAGACTACATTTCTTTAAAAAATCAGTAATTCTTATAATATTCAAGTTTAAATTTAATACAAGCGTATAAGCCTGACAATGCCAGGAAAATGATATAATAATGAAAAAAATAAGAAAAACTAACGAAAATTAAAAGAAAAAAATATGAACAACATATGGAGAACTTCTTCTCCCTAATCGAAGTCAATTATTTGAAGCCGTTAGAATTTATTGGAATAATATTGATTGAAGTTTCAAATTCGTAAACCTTTCAAAATAAAAAAAAATTTCGTAAATGCGCTCCCTGTCCGAAATGCAGAATCAGTTTTTGATAGGATTTGGAGAGCAAACAATAAGTATAGCAACTCAAAAGTTCTTTATACCAAAACAGACTTTTCGATCCCTGGTAGAAACATCTGGCTCTGTTAGAGTTTGTAGAACGAATAGTTTTATAATTAAGCCGATCTTTAGTTTCTTACGTCGTCTGGAGAAAAAACAACGCTTAGGAAAAATATATATAAATCTATAAATATAGATCTACGTATTTTCGCTCCCTGATAGAGATTTCAAAATCTGGCTCTGTTAGGATTTGTTGGACGAAAAGTTTTATAATTAAGCCAAATATATATATATATATATATATATATATATATATATATATATATATATATATATATATATATATATATATATATATATATATATATATATATATTTTTTTTTTTTGAATTTACAAACTGGTAAAAAGATTTTGAATTATTTTTAAAGTTTCTTTTCACCTTAAAGAGGTAATTATTGTAACATCGGATGTTTTCGGAATTGTAAACTGATCTCGATATTGAATATTTCATATAATCTATAGATAAACCTGACTTTTTGAATTTTCTGTATTGTTTGTTTTTCAAATTTTTCAAGCTATTGAGTTGCTTTGTATTCCAGGGTGGTCCATGTGCAGTTTTTTTCTCGTCATTGGAATGGATTTCTTAAAACATTTAAATAAGCCATCATAAAATTTATTCAGAATGGTATCAATATTTCGAGTGCATATTTTATTATAAGGAATGTATTCAAACCAATTTTCAGAACAAAGTAGGTGATTTAGTTTGGAATAGTCAGCTTTGGTAAAATCAAAAACCATCTCTTGATTTATACTGGATCATACTGATAGTTTCGTTTCGAAGTCTATGCTTATTTCTAGTGTGGGGTGATAAACATCTTCAGGTTTTAATAATGGATTAATGAGAAAAATATTAAATTCCTCTGGTTGTTCAACAAATACAAGACCAAGTAATTTCCCAAACTTGTTTACTACGTTGTTTATTTGGAAGAGTCCTAAATCTGCAATAGCATCTATTAACTCAATAGATGTTTCCGATCTTACTGATGGGCTTAAAAAGCATGAATCAGGAGTTTTGCACCATTTTATATTTGGAATGTTAAAATCACCAAGAACAATAATAGAGTCTCCAGGTTTGGATTGATTTGCTACAAATTTTATCGCATTTACATGTTGTTCGTAAATTTGAATGTTTGACGCAGGAGGAATATAGGAGCAAGTTACAAAAAATTTTCTAAATTTGATGTTAACACATACAGCGATAAATTCAATATTTTGATCATTATTAAGGATTATTTCTTCCGAAGGTAAAAGAGTTGAGACCGAAATCAAGACTCCCCCACCTTCTTTATCCACTCTATCACGTCTATAAATTTGAAATTTACTGCACATTATCTCAGAATTATGAATTACTTTATCAGATTTATTTCGAAGCCATGTTTCAGTGAGTACAATAATATTATGCTCCATACCGAAGCTCTCTAAATAAAAGGATTTTTATTTTGTGTTCATACCTCTAACATTTTGGTATGCAATGGAGATAATAATTTTTTGGACAAATATTAATATTTAACGGATTATAAAATTCAATCAGTTTTTTGGATTTGGAACAGAAGCCCTTGGAAGAACTACATTATTATCATCACGATAAATAAATTGTCGAACAATTGTATTTTTCGGCCGAAATTGTGGATTTACGAGACGATCAAAAATACATCTAGATTTGTTGGAATGTTTAAAGATGAGGGAGTTAGTAAAATTAGTTCCTGAGGCTTATTAGTTGCAAGATTTGGGATCATGGGCACGTTTGCCGAATTAGATACCGTGGGAGTAACTAAAGTCAACTCAGACGGAATTATATTATCATTGGAAGCATTTGAAGTATTATGAGGTGGAATAAAAGTATTTGAGTTAGAAGTTATAGCAGTAGAATGACTACTAATTGGATTTGTGGTTGGTAATGGGACAGATGCTTTAGGAGTATTTTTAGAAATACAAGGGGGTGTTGATGATGACTTAGCTGTTCTTTTACGTTTTGGCTTCGGGGAGGCAGCTTTCAAGGCGCGATGTAAGCAGTATCCGTAAAGAAGTTAACCAAGAACCAAAAATTAGTGCTCCTAAATTGGCGGAATACCTTGAATGACATTCTAGTGTTACTGTCACACCCAGAACAATAATAAATGTATTACATGACAATGGTTTTGGAAGCAGAACGGCACGCAAAAAGCCATTAATTTCAGCAAAAAATCGTCAACTTCGCCTTGAATTTGCTAAAGCTCATTTGAATAAGGATATGAGTTTTTGGAAATCTGTTATATTCACCGACGAAAGTAAGTACAACATTTTTGAAAATGATGACCGATCAAAGATTTGGAGAAAATCAAACACAGCCCTCGATCCAAAAAATATTATACCTATAGTGAAACATGGTGGAGGAAATGTTATGGTTTGGGGAGCTATGGCGTGATCGGGGGAGGGTCGTTAGGTTTTTGTCGAAGGTAATATGGACCGGTATCAATATAAGAACATATTGGAACAAAATCTAAAGGCGTCTGTTGAAAGCTTGGGCCTGGAAAATCAATGGATTTTCCAGCAAGACAAAGATCACAAGCATACTGCGCCAAGACAGCTAAATTCACCACCCCAGTCACCAGATTTTAACCCCATAGAGCACATTTAGTATATTTTGGAAAAATTGGTGCGAAAATATGACATCAGAAGTCGCAAAACTCGCAAAACCGCTCTTAATCGTGCCTGGACCGAAATAACACCCGATATCACCGAGTTTTTGGTTATGTCCTTGCCCCGACTATTTCAAGCAGTAATTGATGCTCAAGGTGGTCCAACTAAATACTCATTTTTTATTTTTAATTTGATTATGTACAAAATTTTTAATTAATATTTATATTTTCTGGCTGTATGTTGACTTTTTTCTTATGAATTTTTTATGTTTTTGTTATTGTTATGCTTATGAATGAGCACTTTGTTTTATAAATAAATATATTTATTAATTCCTTAAATAATGAAGTAATATTATATTATTTTTCTTTTTGAAAAGTCCTTAAAACGACAAAAAAAAAAAAAAAAATATATATATATATATATATATATATATATATATATATATATATATATATATATATATATATATATATAATGATATTTTCAATGTCTGATAGTATTAGTGCAGCATATTTTAGGGTTTCCAAGTAAAATTTTAAAAATTTTCTTTGTTGTTCAAAGTTCAAGAGTATAGAAAAACTGATAAAAACTACTTAAGTTTTTACCATTCTTACAATTTTTGTTCGCGCGTTTATACTTTTTGACCTTACTCTATCATAAGTAAACTAATCGGACTTTGTACATAAATTCTGCACCAACTTTGTTGTTGTGTAGACTTTCAACAACTAAATACAGGTAGTAACTATTAGATATATACACACAGAAAAAAGATTATTTGGATAACGTTTACAGCTATGAAAATATAGTTCCCTAATATAATATTTAATTAAAATTATTAAAATTTCATTAACAAGACATACGATTTATATTTAAAAGTGTAAAATTGTTATTATAAAGAAATTACTCTTTGTATCATAGATATATTAGTTCTTATTATCAATACATACCTATACGAAAATTAAGAAATGTTACTTAGTGTATACAACTGAATTTAATTCAGTAAAATCGGTTTCAATATCATTTATTGATTGGAGTAATCGAAAATATTATTTATGTACAAAAAATATTTAATTCGTTGTTCCCAAACGAAAAATATGGTAAATAATTCTGACAAACATAAATAAAAAAAAAAATTGTGAAAAATATTTAATCGTGAAAAGATATTATAATAATATTTATAAATTTTTAAAGACTTTAAAAAAAAAGAAACATTCGTGGATTGATTAACAAAAATAAGAGGTACGTTTTATATCGATGGAAGTTGTTAATATTTTGTTGGACATTTGAACTTATTTCAATTGCTTTCTCTTAATTTTACATATGTATACATATTGGAATTACAAGAAATGAGGGGATCGGTTATTATTGTTAACAACATATTTGCAGCATACAGAGCTAGTCTGTCTAAGCATGAGAAACTAATAACCCAAAATATGTTCTTTATACTCCGATGATATTGTGTCGAACGTAAGAACTCAAGAATCAGACTCCGGCGCACGTTACAATAAAGTGGCATAAATCATCACGATAGAAGTATCTAGTTGTGTAAGACCACAGTATCCAAATCTTTGAGATGTCATTAGCATTAAGAAACATTGTAATGTTTTATATTTTATAACATTTTTGTATTATTTTATTTGAATTTCATATGTATAAATTTTTCTGTCAAATGTTATTTAAATTAATTCACAATAATCATTTAACAATACGGTTATCTATACCATATACATTCGGTTATTACAATCGAATTCAAATATAGTTCTTGCAACTAACCAAATTCGATTGGCAAAGAATTCGGTTGTGATAATGAATCTGTTTTCTCTGTGTAGATATAAGAGTGGCGATAAATATAATTGATTGATAAACGCGCGAACAAAAATTGTAAGAATGGTAAAAACTTAAGTAGTTTTTATCAGTTTTTCTATATTCTTGAACTTTGAACAACAATCATGATTATAAAAAGAAACCTATTGTGCTAACATTTTGCACCCTATTAGATTCAAGTCTTGTGAGTTCAGATTTGTAATCAATTTGTTTAAAATATCATTACCTCAAAAAAAAACATAATTTTTTTTTTTGATGGCACATTAAAACCTTTTTGTATAAATATAAAGTGACTCGAATGCATGTAAGGAGTGAGATCGAAAAATTCTTAATATACATAATATTCAATAACTTGGAAACGGTTGATCTTAGAGTTTTCATTAATTTTTTAATCATTTGATAATTTAGCACAGATCACAGAAATATAATTTTTATGGTTCTAACCACTAATTAAAAATTGTGGACCATTTTTGAAAACCCTTTCTTTGAGGATTTGATAGTTGCTTCAGTAACTTTTTTCGAACAGTGTGCACATCTTCTGTTAAAATCTTCGGTATTTTGGGACACCTTTTTTGTGCTCTTGAATTCACTTTTCACAAGAGCTCAATATCTGGTCTAAGCTATGGACAATTTTGAAAATTGACCTCTCTTGGTACTAAAACTATGTTATTGATTTGGTACCACTCCAGAGCTTTCTTACCGTAGTGACATGATACCAAATGGGTCCAAAAATATGTGGATATGTTGTGCTTTCTTAAGAAAATAAGAAGTCTCTTTTGCAAATATTCCTTTATGCATATTTTGGTATTTATAGATCCGAATGTATCAAAAGACTTTCCTGTTTTGCCGCAACTGCAAAAAGCTTGTCATACAATGAATGTTGTAAGAAATTTTTGCTGCTTTTGGGTCTTAAACTTATCTCCAACATTGCTTCGAGCATTAGCAATAAAAATTTTTGAGACACAAGGTGCGAAGATTCTGCCAGCACCTACGTTTCTTCGTCAATTATACAGCTGGAGTATTTTTGTATGAAATTTGGTTTTAAATTCCGCGTCCTATTTTTGGATTGTAATTTTTTATTTTTTTTGCAGAATTCCAGTTTGGAATTTTTTGAACTTTATATGTTATCAACTTTCCCATTAGCTTTAAATTTTCGCACCAAATAGTCGAAGCACTGAGAAAACTGAGAACTAGGTTTCACATCAATAGTCAAATTCTCCTGATACTGTTTAATAACATTAGAAACGGTTTTACTGACGACATTTAATTATGTGGCCAATTATTTGTAAGACCTATTTGGATTTTTTGAAATTTTTTAATAACTTGTAGGACGTAAATCTTTTTCGTCACTTATTTTGATGAAAATAAGGACAAATTAACATGGTTGTTATTAAAAATAATAACTGAAGTATTTTTCCATGATAACTAGATCAAAAAAAATTTTGAATATTGATTCCAAAAAAAGTTATGAGGCAAAATGTGTGTTAAGATTTTTTCGATCTCACTCCTTAGAATCAGTTCGCGTTAATCATTTCATGTGAGGGGCGCGAAAGTTATGGCGGTTTAAAGTTGAAGATACAAAAATTTTTACAAATTAGAGGTTTATATACAATTCTGGTCAAAATTACACATAATATCAAAACCTACTGAGTTATTAAAGTAAAATTTATGATATTTTCAATGTTTGATGGTATTAGTGCAGCATATTTTAGGGTTTCCTAGTAAAATTTTAAAAATTTTCTTTTCAATAAAAATCGCAATTTTTAAAAATTTTGTGAAAAATTTTGATCGAATCTAAGTTATTTCTCCATATATTGATTGAAAATATATTTCGTCAGAGTTTATTACATAGAAATGCTTTTTAATATTGTGATCCTTTTTTAATACAAGTAAATATTTTTTGGTCCATAAAATATTTATCTCTCAAAATTTTATGATGCGCCTCCGAATTTTTTATTAAGCATAACAAACACCCACTAAATATGTCAATTATAGTTAATTTCATGTTGTCCACACGATGTGCCTTAGCGAAATGTGTTTTGACAAAAGTGTCCCGTTTTCAATTATCAAAGATATTTCGCTTAAATTTATGATCCCAATCAATTATATTTATCGCCACCCTTATATCTATATATCCAATATTTGCTTAAATTGCAATTTTCTATATAAAAATACAAAAACAAAAAGTGCAATTTTTGCACAATTTTCAAAAAGTCCATAAAATTTTTGTGTTAAATTTATTTTTAATGCTCCTCCGATTTTGTTATGTAAAACAAAAAACTAAATTCACGCAGTAATCCAAGCAATTCCATATAAAAATGTGAATGTGCATCGCGAAAAACTGACTTTTTGAAAAATTTTCGGTCTTGTTTTCCAAACTTTGAGACTATCTACTACGTTGACTATTTCGGGCACATCAACGGGATATAGCGCAAAATACGCACAATTACAACAAGTATAAATCCCGATCCCAAATTTTGTATTCGGTTGAGGGGCGCACAGACCGCGCCCAAAAAAACTGAAAAATTTAAAAAACCAAAAAATTTTGTCATCACAACTTTACTACCCTGTATTTAGTTGTTGAAAGTCTGCACAACAACAAAGATGGTGCAGAATTTATGTACAAAGTCCGTTTAGTTTACTTATGATCGAGTAAGATCAACAAGTATAAACGCGCGAACAAAAATTGTAGAAGAATGGTAAAAACTTAAGTAGTTTTTATTAGTTTTTCTATGTTCTTGAACTTTGAACAACAATCATGGTTAGAAAAAGAAACCTATTGTGCTAAAATTTTGCACTCTATTTATTTCAAGTCTTATGAGTTTAGATCTGTTACACTGGGTCTCCACGTAATATTTTTATATCAAAATATGTAACAGAGAGTGTCAAATCCGCTCTCTGAGAGAATTATCTCACGTGTAGACTAAAATATTAGTATTATAAGAAATATTATGAGACTGTTGTGATAAGATTTTTCTACACAACTATCTTATAAGATTTACTCTCAAAAAAATACACATATACGAAAGTTTGTTTGTGTGTGAATGTGTATTTTTGAAAGTACTTAAAAATACTGTTTTTTTATAAAATTGTTTTATTTTAATGGTTATTCTACATTCAGAAACATATTTTTATTAAAATTGTGCTAAAAAATTTCGAATTTCTTAAATAAAATGTACATGTTTACTCTGTGACTGAATGAAAATAATGAAATATTATGAGATTTATTAGAATACATTTACCCCTTGTTTAAGATTTAACATAATATAAACAAAATGTTTACTCTCTTCTCTCAACATATGATAGAAAAACGATATTTAATTTAAAATTTGTTTTCATTCTCGCCAAATTGAAATTTTTGTAAAATTTTCAATGATTTTATTTTAAATAGTATTTTATTAAAGTTTGAATATTTTGGTCAATATTAATCGTAAATTATATTTTAGCACATCATTGGAAAGCTCTCATTAAATACTATTGATATGAGCATTCATTTAACCCTTTAGTTGCACAAATAATATTTTGGAATTTCCGGTCCATAATTGGTTAAGTTAATTTTTATACCAAATAAATGGTTAGTTAAGGACATACATGTCCTCAAAAGCAAAAATTTATCAAAAAAGTGTCGAATTGGTGTAAAATGGCGGTTATATTTAAAAAACTCCTTTTTATTCGATTACTGTCGCGGTTTTAAATGAACTTATGTTTTTCATAAATTTATCAATATTTAAGAGTAATAAGTACTTCCATGTGATTTATTTGCAAAAATTGCAAATTTAAGCTTTTGAGAACTAAATGCATAAAATTGACTAAATGTATAAAATTAATTATCTTCAATAGTAACAGGATATACTATTTCTATGGTGCATTAAAACCTAATATATTTTGAAAAATTTCCGAAATATATAAAATTACATGTTTGAAAAAAGAAAATATGATAAAAAAAAATGTTAGTAAAATCCTAATATTCCGCGACTGAAAAAATAGTAACAGGATATACTATTTCTATGGTGCATTAAAACCTAATATATTTTGAAAAATTTCCGAAATATATAAAATTACATGTTTGAAAAAAGAAAATATGATAAAAAAATGTTAGTAAAATCCTAATATTCCGCGACTGAAAAGAGACATAATAATTATTTAATTTGAAGTTAATTTTCTTATAACTAAAATTTTGATAATAATATTGAAATAAATACGTAAGTTCAGAGGTGTTTTAAAAATGGTCCAGCTCACGTAAATCTTAACATTGAGATGTAATACTTTGGGAATCATATAAGAACGTACTAATCTTCATTTCTAGAGAAGTACATTTGCAACTTTTTTTCGTGAGGCACTTTTGTATATATATATATATATATAGTATTGGAAAAAATAATAGGGACACTCTAATTTTTCAATATATTCATACTTTTTTATTTACTATTCCATAAATATTAAAAAGTATATACATAAAATTAAATAACTTTAAATATTAAATTAATATTTTAACTTATAAAGCAAAAACAAGGAACTATTTTTTAAAAAAGGCCTGGAAAAAATAATAGGGACACTTAATGTTTTGGGAAAAATAATTAATTTTTTTTAACATTATCATAATTTCCAAATACTTTTTCAATACTTGGTTGTAGATCCTTTCATTTTTATAGCCTCCTGACAACGGCGATTCATACATCCCACAAGATTCGCACATACCTCGGGCGGAATTAAGTACCAGGTTTCTTGAATTTTTTCCCACAACTCTTGTTTATTTTTTTATTTAAAGCTACTAATTTTATTTTTGAGGACTCCCCAGAGATGCTTAATGGGGTTTAAGACTGGTGATTGTGACGGACACTCCATTACAGGCACCTCATTCTGCTGAAACCATGTTTTGACGCTTCTATCGGATCATTATTCTGCATGAATTCCCATGGCATTTCATCCTCAGCAAATGGAAGCATTTTATTCTGGAGAATGTCTATATGGTCAGCAGCATCAAAAACGGCTTCAAAAGAAGCCGAAAAACATCCCCATAGCATTATAGAACCACCACCGAGTTTGACGGTTTTTTTTGGTATATTTTGGATCAAATTCAGCATTTGCAGGACGACGTACAAATGATTTTCCGTCACATCCAAATAAATTTACTTTTTTTTTCTTATTGTTCGACTTATAACTGAAGCACACAATTCATTTTTAGGACTATTTGATGACATAAAGGGGTTAGTTTTGGAAAGTAGAACTAAGCGTTGGTCAAAACGCGCTGACGTTTTACGCTATTTACCTCTAGTTTCATGACTTTTTTTTAATGAATGGCATTGAATACTTCAGTTTTGGAACACTTCATTATCTGTGCAATTTTTCTAATTGATAACCCGTCCAAATTTAATTTAAGAATAACATTTTTTTCAGATTCAGTACAATGAACACCACGACCCATTTTCAAATTTATTTACCGAAGACATAAATCATTAACACGAAACCAATATGATTAAATTAATCACATAAACTTTGCTTTACGGATTTTTAATACGTTTATGTTAAAAATAATAATTTTTATTGACTAATGGTAATTTTTTGTAGTGCGTCCTTATTATTTTTTCCAATTGAAATTATAACTTTACTGATTTTTTTTGCAAATAAATATAAAATAAAAGCGCAAAAGAGAAAAAGTAAACAAATAATTAAATTCCGTTATTTCAGGAACAGTTAAATAGCGGTTTGCATCTGTTTGCGAAAGTAAGGGTTGTCCCTATTATTTTTTCCAACACTGTATATACATATATATACAGTTGCGTTCATAAAAATAGGAGTGCCCTTATGTAATAAACTAAGTTTTAATTTTTAAAAACAAAACATATATTTTATTAAAGTTTTGTGAGTAACAATAATGATTAATTTATTATTGTAGTATTAGAATAATTCGCAGAGTAATTAAAACTATATATAATAAAAATAAAAAAGATGTTTTAACAAAAATATTTCAAAACTGGTTGTTCATAAAAATAGGAGTAGTATATATATATTTTTTTTTTAATTATACGGGAAATTTGCTAAACGACTTTATAAATATTTCCAAAATAGCTTTAATACTTTTAGTAATTTATGGAAAAAGCTTTAATTTTGGTGATTTCAACATATCTAATAGTCATAGAGTCAATGAGATCCCGACCAAGCCTTACTGGAATTTTTCACCAATTATCTCACACTAAGGTCCACAATTCGTCAGCATTTGACAGTATTTTTTCCGTAACACATTTTTTAACGTCTCTCCATAGATTTTATGAGCAATTGAGGTCAGGGAACTAAGAGAGCTACGACATAAAATCAACCCCCAATCCTGTGGCATTAAATGGATGTATTTAGGATTGTTATCCTGTGTTAAGTCTAGGGTGATCGATTATTCGACTTTTTGGAGAAACCGGTTTTCGAATAGTTCGAATAGTTGGTATTTTAAAAAACCGGTTGCACTTTTTGAAATTCAGAAAAAACCGGTTAACCGGTTGTTTGTAGAAGTTAATATTTCTATCAAAAGACTACATTTCTTAAAAAAAAATCAAACATAATTATTTTTTAAAATAACTATTAACCCACTAAGAACGAGAAAGAAAGATATAGTCGGCCAAGCCCGACAATATCTACACCATTGTGTGCATCAAAATTCGGGGAGGAGTCTTTTACATTTATGATCGTTAAACCATCTTTTCCAGGAGGATATTTTTATGGAGGCTTGGTGAAATGATGGACTGATCACAACCAATTTCAACACAGTTCGTCCTTGGTCTATAAGAAAATTTCACTAATTTATGTTCAAAATTGTGACCTGTATTTTGATTTCAAGGTTTACATGGACGGACAGACGGACGGACGTACATCGTTAAATCGACTTAAAGCCGATTGATATAAACTAAGATGGGTCTTAGACCAAAATTTTTACAAACATCAGCACAAACGCATAGTACCCTTCCAACCTATGGTGGTGTAGGGTATAAATGTTGTAAGAAAATAATCATCAAAACTGATAATTAGCTTTTACTTAGCATAAACAACCATGGGTTAATATGAAGAAGCCAGGATCAATTTTATTTAAAAAGATTCTGCATGTGAAACTTTTTGTAAAACAAAATCTTTGAATATATTTAAAAATATTTTTAAAACATTACAAATAACACTTTATGAATTAAAAAAAAAAAATCATAAATTTCGATTCAAATATCAGTATTTAGTACATGTTTTTTGAAATAAAAAGCCATTTTTAAAACCGGTTTTTTGTGTTTAAAAAAACCGGTCTATTCGACATTCGAAAAATTAACATTTTGAAAAAACCGACACCATATTGACAGAAAAAACCGGTTGGAAAACCGAGTCGATCACCCTAGTTAAGTCATAATTAAAAGGGATATTGTACTCAGCATTCCACACGTAACCGTTGATCCATAATCCTTTTACATGGTGTATTGGATCAACCTAATTGTATTATAAAACTCACTATATTATCACTTAAGCACCAACATGATTAACAGTATTTTTTTTTATATTGTGATTAAAATACTATGTTGGAAAGGCATTGGACATACTGTCGGAGTCTAATTCCACCAATTTTGCTTTTGTCTGACCACAGAATGTTCCTTCATTTTTCTTTTGACCAGTTAATGTGCTCTTGTGAGAACTTCAAGCTGTAGGCTGCGTGATCGTTATCCTCGTCCCACTATTAAACAAATAACTGTTTTATTAAAAAAATCTATTTAAAATATACTTAGCTCACTTCCTCATAATTACTTTTTAATTTAATTATAAAATTTTTAACGTATTCACTTTAATTTTTAAGAATTCACCATCATTCCTATCTTTATGATCAATGCGCATTGAACGAAAAATTAAATAATTGTGAATTACATCGTAAACGTAATTGTTTTTGGCATTATTTCTTTTGCTTTTAACTTTTTACATTCCGTTTAAATACCGTAAAAATTTGCCGAAGTTTTAGAATTACCTTAGTATACATTTTTACTTAAGAAAGTTTGTTTGTCACCACTCCTATTATTATGAACGCAGCTGTATATATTATTCAAAATGTTTACTCTATTAACCGCGAAAATTAATTATCCAGAATGCTTTCGGTCCCGACCATTACGGATATTCGAGGTCTCAACGTATCACTAATTAATTTTAGTGGAAATTTTTATTTTTTCACTACCACTATCGCTTAGTGAGGCTGGTATTTTTCAACTCACCACTAAAAAGCAAAAATTGTAGTTAAAAATTTTCGCTATAACTAAGTATTAGTGGAAACTGCAAATTTAGTGCACTACCCCCAACATTGATTGTTACACATGCTTTTCTCATGTCAGTAATAAATTATGGGATTGAAATTTTGTTCGGCAGCTAATAGATCTAATTTTGAGAATAATTAGATATGTGTATGACAATCTTTCTTGTTAGAATTTCAATAATGTGGAATATTTTTCCAGTTGAATTAAGAACGTTTACTTTCACTTGATATCAAGCAAAAGTCATATTCTTTAATCGCTTTGCCTCACAATATTAATATATTTCCTTGTTAAATTCGTATATATTAATTTATATTTCATATTGTATTTATATTTTATAAGAAAAATGTATTCATTGTTTACGCACATTATTTTGTACTATTAACCATATATAGCCTATTTGGGCTCGGTTAAATAAAGGAATAAAAACAAAAAAATGAATGTAAACAATTTTTGCTTCCATCTCTTATATATACGAGTTATGAGCCTCTGAAATTTTGATATATTTTGGTGAATATCTTTATTAATAACTAGCTAATACCCGGTGTGCTTCGCCACCCCCCGAAATAAATATAGAGAGATAGATAGATAGATAGATAGATAGATAGATAGATAGATAGATAGATAGATAGATAGATAGATAGATAGATAGATAGATAGATAGATAGATAGATAGATAGATAGATAGATAGATAGATAGATAGATAGATAGATAGATAGATAGATAGATAGATAGATAGATAGATAGATAGATAGATAGATAGATAGATAGATAGATAGATAGATAGATAGATAGATAGATAGACAGATGTTTCCCGTGCAAAATTTGAAAATTCAAGCTCTAATAGTTTCCCAGATATATTAATTTTTGTATTTAATTTTTATGGGAGGGACCATACCCTCATAATCCGCTAATTTATTGGACAAATGTTTTCATGGATGTCAAAATTCTTTGTGCAAAATTTGAGCATTCCAACTCCAATAGTTTCC
The DNA here is from genome assembly GCA_951394005.1 of Protophormia terraenovae. Lineage (NCBI taxonomy): Eukaryota > Metazoa > Arthropoda > Insecta > Diptera > Calliphoridae > Protophormia > Protophormia terraenovae. The sequence goes on along the minus strand of OX596076.1, from coordinate 40,045,566 downwards.
AAGATATACGAATTTTTGCATTTAATTCTAGTCCGCCCACATTTTTTTCAAATATTAATATTGATACCAAAGTGGCTCCGACAAAATTTTAGAACTCTAACTGTTATTTTCTCAGATATGATAATTTAATATTTTCTTTATATGGGAGGTGCCACGCCCACTATTGCTAGTGTACCAATTTTTGTCCAAAATACTAAATATTGAAGCTAATGCTAGTCGTACAAAATTTGAGCTCTCTAACTTTTATAGTTTCCCAGATATAAAAATTTTGGTATTAACTTTATATGAGAGATGACACGCCCACTATTTCTTTTCCGCCCATTTTTGCACAAAATGTTCACATTGACACTTAAGTTTATTGTACAAAATTTGGGAAATGTAACTGTTATAGTTTCCTAAATTTACGGCATTTGGTATTGGCAAGCAATATTAGGCGTGGGATGTGCCACACCCCCTATTGCTAGTTCGCCTATTTTTTTCCAGAATGTTCATATAGGTGTCAAAGTTGTTCGAGCAAAATTTGAGGACTCTAGTATTACCAATTTCCGAGATATACTACATTTAATAGTTATTTAGTAAGTGGGCGTGGCACCTCGCTCACATGGAATTTCAAAATAAAAAGTAACCTATTTTTCGTTTATAGCCGTTTAGGTGGCTATAGACTTCAAACAAACAACATAAGTTGCATAGCTATAAGGAGAAAAAAAATCAATCAAGACCATTAATTTTTTTAAATCCCAAAATGCAGCGCAGCAACAAAAGTTGAAAATTAAACAATAGTTTAGTAATCAATTACACAGGTCAACACTAAAAAAGTATCTGGAAAATGATGTTGCAGATATTGTAGGTATAGTCATCCCAATCACCAGAAACATTTCGGTTTTTTTCCATCACGTCACATTTTTAACCCATTGAGGACAAAAGAAAATATGGGTTCGTGATGAGTTTTTAGGTTATAAAATTTTCTCAATAATAGGTAGAGCAGATAAGTTCATCATGTTGTATAGCCATGACATGGGGCTATAAAAACGTAGAGCAAGTTAATTCTCTTACTTATTATATATAGTCCCTAGATGTCCTCAAAGTTGTAAAAACCAAAAATTTCTCAATTAAACCTCACCAAACCAATGAAAAATAAGGGGTTAGGAGTGGGTGTAGAGAGGAAATTTCTATTTCATATAAAAGACAAAATACCATAGATATCAATAATGGTAAAATTTTTAAAATCACACTGACTGAAAATTATGGATACAAATTTAATGTACAAATGTATGAAAAAAATAAAAATCGAAATTTAAGTGACAGAGTTAACAAAAAATTATAAGAAAAATATATCGCGAATAATTCTGCCTAATTATAACTCCTTAGACTAAATATAGTGTAGAAAGTTACATAAATCATTTCCATGACGTCGCAATTTTAAAATATATTATATTTTTATATTAAAATTCATTGAAAAATTTATGGATATTTTTTTCTTTAATTAGGATTTAAGAATGCTCTATTTATAATTTTTTCTCTTAATAAGAAGCTGTAAAAATCTGTCACCAAAGTAGGATTCCATATGCGTTGATATAATCTCTCAGTAACAGGATTTTGGTGCAAAAGTTCCCATTGTTCTTTGCATATTTTTCCCATTTTTTCAATGCTTTTAGCAACTTTAAAAACTTTTAGGTGCCATGGAGGGCATGTTAGAGACATGACATATTCTACACTTTTGTTTTATTGTTCTTTCTCTATAAAATACGGATCCATAATTTACTCTATCTATTACCAGGAAATTATATAACCTAAAATTTTCTTAGAGGTACATATTTCATTTGGTCATCAATGGGTTAAAATTGCGATGTGATGGAAATTTTTATTAAATACAAATTTCCCCTATGCACCCACTCCTTATGCCTCATTTTTCTATGGTTTTATGAGTGTTAATTGAGAAATTCCTGATTTTTACAACTTTAAAGACTTCTAGCGGCTATGTGTGAGAAGTTAGAGACTTATCTTACCTATAAAACATGTGCCAAAAATTTTCTCTATCTATTACCTGGAAAATTTCATAACCTAAAAACTTTTCAAGGAATCAAATTTTCTTTAGTTCTCAATGGGTTAAAAATGTGACGTGATGGACAATTTTCATTCGACTTTCTACACTATATCAAGCCTAAGGAATAATAATATTGTAGACTTATTCCACATATAAAATTTTTTTGTGATTTTGTTGACCTGTGTTATTAATCTATATATATATAAAAGAGTAACGTGACTGACTGACTGATTCATCATCCCACAGCCCAAACGCCTGAAGCTAGAGAGACGAAATTTTGAACGTGGAAATTCGAATGATTAGGGGGCAAAAAAGGGTAAAATCGTTAACTCTATAACTATCAAACTAATAAAGATACACAAAAAGTTGAATAGTTGTCGTTATTCATTTAAAAAATAATCGGACAGGTGGTTGGTACTTTTTCGAAAATCGGCCCCTTTAGAGGGAAAACGGGTAAAAACTGTATTTTGGTACTTTTTTGTTACCATATGTATCTTTGAAACCAATCAACATACAAATAAAATTTATGTCGTATTCATAACTTATCAAAAAACTAGAAATATAAATTTGGTACTTTTTCGAAATTCGAACGTATAAGGTTTAAAAATCGTATCTATTTTGGTACTTTTTTCATAAAATTTTTTTTTATATTTATTGACATAACCATATGCATATTATAATATGGGATCTCACTATAATTTAGAAACTCATTGGAATACAATTTCTGATACTTCTATGGGTAAAAAAAAGTACCAAAAAGGGGGTAAAGGGGGGAAATTACATTTTATTCAAACTTAATAATGAATTTTCCATTATATTAAACTTAGAAACATAAGATTAAGTAAATGTAGTCCTATGTGGATAAGAATTCACAAGAGTGAAATTTGTGGTACTTAAAGATACATGGTTCTATGAGTAAGAATTCAAGAGGAGGGACTTTGTGGGACTTTTTGTTCTTCTAATATTACTTTTTGAATTTTCTATAATTATGAACCAGGAAACATGAAATTAGGGATATGTGGTCCTTAGTTAATGAAAATCCGTAAGAGGTGTCTTTGTGGTACTTTTTTGTTCTTCTGATGGTATTTTTTGAATTTTCTATAATATTTAACCCAGAAACATCAAACTAAAGATACGTGGTCCTAAATGAATAAGAATCAATACGGGAGGTCTTTGTGGTACTATTTTTTGTTCTTCTAATGGTACTTTTTAAGTTTTCTATAATATTTAACCTAGACACATGAAATTAAAGATAAATGAATGAGAATCTATAAGAGGAAACATGAAATTAGGGATATGTGGTCCTTAGTTAATGAAAATCCATAAGAGGGGTCTTTGTGGCACTTTTTTGTTCTTCTAATGGTACTTTTTGAATTTTCTATAATATTTAACCCAGAAACATCAAATTAAAGATACGTGGTTCTAAATGAATAAGAATCAATAAGGGGGGTCTTTGTGGTACTTTTTTGTTCTTCTAATGGTACTTTTTGAATTTTCTATAATATTTAACCCAGAAACATAAAATTAAAGATACGTGGACCTAAATGAATAAGAATCAATAAGGGGGGCCTTTGTGGTACTTTTTTGTTCTTATAATGGTACTTTCTGGAACAAATTCTAACACAGGGAAAACCAGTTAAGAAATATACCTATTTTGACACACTTCCTTTGTTAAATAATTAAAATTTCATCCTTCGTGATTATGGACTGTTGCACTTATTTTACTATTGGAAATTATTACTTAAGTAAGTATGTCTACCTAGGCAGTCTAAAAACGGAATGATGATTTTAGAGTCAAATTAATTCAAGTTGTAATAGGCTCTCATTTCCATTATACAGTACTCGTAAAAATAATAAAGGACCTGCGTCTAAAGGTGAAGGTGGTGGTTTGATTTTAGTAAATAATACGTGTTATGTTAGAAAGGTTTCCAGTTACCATATTTACATCATTAAATCAACGATTGGTAGCACTAGTAGCTTTAAATGGCCACATGTGTTCATTCGGATAATATAAAATATCTACTGATACATGACTTGTATAAATTTTTACAGGCATGATCGTTTCAATATTGTGTCTTTAAGATAATTTTTAAGAATTTTCATATTAGAACTACTACTACTACTACTAATTTTAACCTTTGAGGTTAAATTTACCTTAAATTTATGTGTATTGGTGGTAATATTACCAAATTATTGTTTTCAACATATTTCAATAATTATTTTTATAAAAATTTAAGAAATTCCGTTGATTTTTTACGGGTTGCATTTTTTTTGCTCCTCAAAATATACAACTTTTTTTCTTTTAATGTAATAACTATTCGTATGCGTAACAATTTGGAATAAAATGACATATAAAAGTTGGCTATGATCGCAAAGAATAAAATCAGAACAGAATTGGCTAATTTAATAACTCTATAGCCTTAATCAATACGATCAGAAATCATATAGCCTAGCGTTGCATTTTTTATGCTCGGTACTGTTCTCGGATAAAGTTCTCAATTTTCTCAAATTTAGTTTACAATAAAACAAATTAAACAAAACATGCTAAAAACAGTGTATACTGTAAAATATATATTTTCATACAATTTTGCATGAAATAATTTTTTAAATTGTTTAAATCACAGACTACACAGACAGGAAACTAATGGCATATGTCAAAAAAGTACTTTCGAATCATATGGTTAATTTGACACTTTTGCGCAGTAGCTATCGTAGTGATTTACAGAACGAGAAATAAAAACATCATATTCAAATAACAACGAGTATGTGAAACCAACTCGTTTGTATTTTTCAAACATATTTGATAGATAGGGTTTCTTTTTTAAATTCTGATACTGGGATTTTTTAGAAGATTTTTTATTTTAATTTCCTTCTAGAAAATTGTATAGATATTATTATATGATATACATTTAAAAGCAGGATCAATTTTTGTTTTGATATACAATTGAGTATATATTTTTCATTTAAGTTATAAGGAGTGCGTGCTTTTGTAGTCGTCCTAACACAACTGTTGTTTATTTACAAATTAATAAAGCTTTTAAAGCAATACAATTGTGGTTTAAAATAAAATTATATGGATGCGACCAAGTTTTAGATTGTCTTATTATTGTTAAGTTTTTAAATATAATGTGAATAATATGAGCTACAGCATTAAACATTAAGATGAGCATTTTTTGCTAACCTATTGCTACCTAATACATATAATATCTAACATTACATGTTATACCGATTAAAACTTTACTCTTATTATGTTATTTTTTGTTTATGTTTCAAAGTTTTATATAACATTTTCATTTGCAAAATTATGATGGTCGGTACTAGTTATAGTCTGTGTTTTAAATTATAAGAAAAGTTAAAAAAATAAAAAGTAAAATAAATTTAAATTTATTCAATTCAATTTTTCAAATTTCCGATGAATTGATTAACCATAATTTTGAATAAATGAAATTAATTAAATTAAGAATTAATCGATTAATCATAAATATAATTAATCGAATTATTGAATTAATCTGAAATTTGATTATTCAGAATACTCGATTAAGAGATTAATCGCACAACCCTAATTGAAACATTTGCAAAATAAGGAGTGCGTTCGAAAAAACTTTACATATATAATATTCAATAACTTGGAAACGGTTGATCTTTGAGTTTTCATTCTTTTTTTTATTTTTTTATTTAATTAATGATTTATTACAGAACCACTACTTATGAACTTGTGGACCATTTTTGTTAACCCTTCCGTTAGAGATTTGATAGTTGCTTCAGTCACTTTTTTGGAACAGTGTGCACATATTCCTTTAAAATCTTCGGTATTTCGGGACACCTTTTTTGTGCTCTTCAATTCACTTTTCACAGGAGCTCAATATCTCTCCACTGGTCTAAGCTATGGACAATTTGGAAAATTGACCTCTCTTGGTACAAAAACTATGTTATTATTTTGGTACCACTCCAGAGCTTTTTTACCGTAGTGATATGATACCAAATCGGTACAAAAATGTGTGGACACGTTGTGCTCTCTTATGTAAGGAAGAAGTCTTTTTTGCAAATATTCCTTGATGTATATTTTGGTATTAATAGATCCGAATATATCAAATGACTTTCCTGTTTTGCAGCAACTGCAAAAAGCTTGTTATACCAGGAATTTCGTAAGAAATTTTTTCTGCTTTTGGGTCCTAAACTTATCTTTAACATTGCCTCGGCATTAACAATATAAAAGTTTTGACACAAAAACTGCGAAAATTCTGCTAGCACATACGTTTCTTCGTCAATTATACAACTTGAGTATTTTTCTATGAAATTTGGTTTTAATTTCCGTGTCCTATTCTAGGTTTCTAAATGTTTGGCAGCATTCCTGTTTGGAACTCTGCATTAGCTTTAAATTTTCGCACCAAATAGTCAAAGCACTGAGCTAACTGGGCTGCTTTTCTATCTGATGTGTTTGGAGTTTCTTTCAATTTTCTGGCCTTCCCAATATCATGTTTACCTTTTTTTCAATGATCAAATTCTCCTGATATTGTTTAATAACTTTAAGTTGATTTTTTTTCGTACTTGATTCTCAAAATCTAATTTTGAAAAAAAAAAAAAAAAAAAAAAATTTGAAGATTTTTAAAAATTAAATTTATTGTTGTGGGGATAAGCTGGTTTCTATGCGCATTTCACTGGTTGTGACGATTTTTAATTGCTCTTGGCGACTGAATTTTCCGTTTTGCGACATGGCGATTTTTTTTGGCGATTTTTAACAAGGTGGCGATTTATTTGGCTAATTTTTAAAATTTTTTTTTCTATCCAAAACGGCGGTTCTCAATAAGGGGTCCCTATAAAGATTGTTAGGTGGTCGCTACGACCTTTTGCTTGAACATAAAATTAAAAGTATTTCTTTAAACAGATCACACACATATATATATTAATTTCTCCATACTTATAAAATAAAGTTGCAAAGTTGCAAAAAATATAGAGTAAAAATTCTAAAACTATTGTTTGTGCATGATTTTTAATATCATTCTGGTAATTTTTGCAAATTGTAAAAAATATTTAATGATATTTCGTCCTTGGCAAAAGACATTTATTAGCAATTTTAAAATATATTTTTAAATACAAAGGTTTTATCTTAAATTTATAATTAATTGAAATCAAATGTTTTTACTATTTTCTTAAATATAGCCTGATTTAACAAAAGCATTTGGTATCAAATTGAGAATATGCCATTAATTTTAATCTCTAAGTATTAATTTATTTTTGGATTAAGAATTATTTAGGAATAACATTCGATATGAAATTGAGAAAGTATCACTTTTTTTCAAATAAATATTAATTTTTATTCGAACTTGAAATTCAACTCAAGTATTTTCAGAAATACCTTTAAATTATCAAATTAAATGGCACGAAGCAAGAGTTTGTAAAAACCCCTGATCTAAGTCGGTGATCACACATAGCAATTTTTCCTGTTGCAATTCTGAGCTCGTAGGAGAGAGAAGGGAAGGGAATTCTAAACATTTACATTCACTTTACCTCTCTCGTCTACGAACTCAGAATTGCAGAAAGACTAACAAAATAAAGATCCTTAATTTATAAATATCTTCAATAAATGTTTGACAATTTGTTTTCCATCATCTTTCAAATATGAATATTAAGATTTTATGGCCCATAATGAAGAGAAATCGTTCATGAATAAATAAGTTCTTCGAAACAATTAATAAGTTTAATAGGATAATTATATAATTTTAGAATTATTCTGTTAAAAAATATAATAAATTTCAATAAAATTATAAAACTGCTGACTTAAAATTGGGTTATGTATGTTAGAAATGTGTATTGAAATTAATATTTTTTTTTATTCAATTATTATTAGCTACTGAAATTATTATTAACTTTGTTGGTGCTGAATTTACATTTTAAAATTATATAAAATTTGAAGCACTAAATATTTTAGTTGTTTTTAGTTTTTCTTAAAAAAAATTTATATAAAATTTAATTTTGGCAATTTCTGCTTAACAATTTGGCGACAGAGGCTCAACAAAATCTGACAACCCTGGTATTAAACAGGGACCATAATTATATAAAAAATTATTTCTCTTTTTAACGCATCTTCGGAAGTTACCGTAATTTTACTTAATCCGCTTGGTTTTTGCCTGTGCAAAATAATAAACGTTGCAAAATAGTATTATTGTTTTATTATTTTGAATCCTTCTGGTTTTAAGTAAATTATATAGCCGTGTACTGTACATACAGTGAAATTTCGCTTTAAAAAATTTTAAAATATTTGGTACCAAACACTGTATTCTGACCACCCGAACCCTATTGGTAAAAATACTTTCAAAAGGTAAAACATACAAATTTCTGCAAAAAATTTGTGGAATGTTCTCCCTCAGTTATTGCAAATTTCAAAAAATATAATCCAAACCAAGAAACACGAACTCGCAAGTAATAAAATCTTCCAAGTGACTCTACGCATACAAACCGAATGTGTATCTCCACTTAACTGTAGGTATGCATGGGTATCTTAAGTTAACTGTGAATGCAATCAAGATTTGTGCATCAATTTTTATGATACGTGGCTTTATTTACTCGTAGTTTTACCAGCTTTGAGATAAAGATGATAAACTGAAACATTTTTGATGATTTCACTTTTAAAAGGATGTTTTAGTAAAAAAAAAAAAGAAATCTTGAATTTAGCATATCTCCTATAATATTGAGCGGATAAACATTTGATGGTAGAACGACTTAAAGCTAATTTTATTCCGCATATTTTGGTGTCTCATTTGTATAAATCGAGCATACCGTTCTTATAGTGAAATATACTCGAGTAATCGGCTTATTTAGGGCGAAATATTAGACACGCCCTAAAAAAAATCTCGACCTGATGGGAAAAAACTGAGAGCAGATTTGAGTTTAGCATGCGGAATTCCATCTAGTCCACATATTTTTTTATTTTTTTTTGAAGGAGCACAAAAAAAAAAATCACTCTTTAAGTAAAAAAGAGTCTTAGTGATTGTTTAGCTAATTTCTTACTATTTCATATGTACGTACTGCATTTTTCATTAAATGACACAGTAGGTCAGTAGAATATCTGGGGATAATTGAAGGTGTTAAGTTTAAAAACTAGTCTATCATGTCAAATTGAATCGAAAGCTTTTTCGATGTCAAGAATAACAATCCATGTGCTCTTACGATTTCGTTTGTTCTCTTCAAGAAAATTAACGACTCTTTTTAGTTGATGTACAGTAGAGTGCTCCTTTCGAAATTCAAATTGTTGAGGTTTAATAATATTATTTTGACTAGAAAAATCTAAATGTCTCTTATTTATTATTTTTTCAAAAACTTTATTCAATAGGCTTAGTATGCTGATTGGTCTATAGCTGGCAGCAATTTAGGATCCATTTCTGGCTTAGGAATTGGAATAGCTTTAGCCTTCTTAAAAATGATTGGGAAATATCCTTTTATTAAACAAGATTTAAAGAGTTTACGAATGCAAACTTGCAATAAATAAGTTTTGACCAAAGTATTTTTACCAGTTTGTAAATTCTAAGCGAGGTAAAAAATTCACAAACGACGCAGATATTTGCGATATGTTTGCTGCTTTATTTTCATCTGCCTATTCCTATAAAGAATTACATAAATTTTCCAATTATCCATATCCAATTCCTGATGCATTCCTAATAAATTGTCCAACTTTAGATAAATCCATGGTAATGGCAGCTGTACAGAATCTTAAATATTCTGATAAATGTTGACCTGACGCCGTTCCAAGTTGCGTTCTCATAAAGTGTTTAAATTCTCTTATATCTATAACCTACTTATTCAACTTACCAATATTTAATGGTTATTTTCCTGCAGTTTGGAGAAATACATTTGTTTATATCCGGAAGCAGATCCAACATCTCCAACTATAGAGGGATTGCTAAATTAAGTGTTATTCCAAAACTTTTCAAAAATATTGTTACTAAAATCCTTTCGCATCGAGTTGCTATTTATCTTTCCCATTCCATATATATATGGGCAATTATGAACAATTTTTAACCTGGCTGAAACTGACTTAAATTTGTTGAAGTTTGCACTATTACAGCAAATCTGGCATCATATTGTTATTAGGCCATATTGGCAACCTTGTAACTTTATAAGTTCAGTTTAGTTTTAAAACTCCTTTCTCATTGTACACAGTTAATGTATATTAAATGAATTAATTAATCATAAATTTTATTTCAATAACTAAATAGGTTTTAATATTATGTGTAATTTTGACCAGAATTGTACATAAACTTCTAGTTTGTAAAAATTTGTATATGCTCAACTTTAAACCGCCATAACTTTCGCGCCCCTCACATTAAATGATTTACGCGAACTGATTCTACATCTATTCGAGTCACTTTATATGTATACAAAAGGATTTAAAAGTGCCATCAAAAAAAAAAAAAAAAAAAATTAATATTTTTTTGAGGGGCTAAAATCAAAAATTTTTGATAATTGCCCATATATGTATATCTGGACACTTTTTGTAATTTTTTAGTAAGAATGAGCTCTATTCAACCCGCTTAACATGCATGGTGTTCCAATTAGGGTGTCCGAAAAATTGACTTTTTTCAAAAAAGTTTTAAAAATATATTTTTTATAAACACAGTGAAAATATACTATTTGCTTTACAAAATGGCGTAAAAATAATTAATCTACGACTTTTCGCTTTAGAGTTATAAGACTGAGAAATTTTCAAATAGTAGCTTTAAAAAATAATTATCTTAAAAATTATTGTTATTACAAAATTTTAAAACATGCGCATTATAATTCACACTAGCCTTTGCATTTTATTGTTACAATATTCAATATTTATAATTTTGGTTTAAAGATTTTTTTTTTTTTGCTATTATATGAAAATTTTAATTATAACTTTAAAGCAAAAAGTGGTAAAGTAAATATTTTTGCGTTATATTTCTAAGCAAATAGTATATTTTCATTATATTTATAAAAAAAGTATATACATATTTAAAACTTTTTTTAAAAAAGTCAATTTTTCGGACACCCTAGTTGGAATACGATGCATTTTAAGCGGGTTGGATAGTGCTCATTCTGACTAAATTTTTATGTAGAATTGATGTATAAAAGATTTTTTTTTTAAATCAATTGGATTCGTCTCTGCGCAAAATGGCGCTCAAAATGTGCGTTTTTAGCCGAAGATATGCAGAGGAAGGAGTTGGAATTTTAAAAAACAAAGTACGCCATTATTTTTACTGATGCAAAAACCTTTTAAAAAGGTATGATACCTAAAAATAAAAATTTTGAAATTTACCCTAATATATATATATATATATATATATATATATATATATATATATATATATATATATATATATATATATATATATATATATATTTCTCATTTCATCAAAAAATGAATTTTTGAATTTTTTCCTAAAACAGTTTAAAACCAGTTTTGGTTCATTAATATTGGCTTTAAATTCTCTGACTTTAGCGCCCTTTAGTGGCCACAAAAACAACTTTTTCCAAAAAAAAATCATTTTAAATTATCTGATCTATATTGTAACCTTTCCAAAGACGTATATCAACTCAATTTGAAAAATGTTTTTATTTTGATTTTTGTCTATGGAATAAAGCACTGTGCGCCAGGGACTCCTTATTTATTACGATCCTATTGGATGCTACGTCGGATTCGGAGAGTCTGGTCACCTTCCAATCACTTGTAGGGAATTGAGGGTTTTTGAATGAGTTCCAGAATCTGCTCTGGTTTGGACGGTTCATCCGGTATGTGGGACACGGTTCTAGGCCGACGTAGAAACTCGTCAATAGATACCACGTCTAGTCTAACGCCTTCCCATAAGCCTTCCAAAAGAGCGACCGCTTGCTTCAGGGCCGGTCGTTCCTTTGAACAGGTTATTAACTTTACACGGCTACAGAACCATCGTTGCATTGAGGAGGCATCCTGGGTTCTCCTTAAGAACTTTCCAGAACATTCCCATCAGCTTCCATCGGACTAAATCCCGATTTGCGTGGGAGAAAGCGCAACCAGCATCGCTCCTATTGATGACGGCTCGTATGAAATGACTTTTGACGAAGGAGGGTGATTCGCTGCAATTCAGCCATTAAGGGAAAAAAGTTCATCTGGTATTAAGGATTCGGCTAGCTTTTTACGTTTTTACGTTCAACGGCACGCCGTTGAGACCCTTCTGGCGGGTGTTATATCTTTGGGACATACTAGTGCTCGAATGAGCTGGAAGCAAGTTCGCAGCTCCTTTACTGGAAGAGGCGGTGATACTTAGGAACTCGAAGACTTGCTGCTGCTCGAGTTGATTTCGAGCAGACAGCTCCCGAAGCAGATGTTTTCACCGGTCCGGCGCGGGCCTGGGCAGCACCTCGCTGCTTTTAATTTCAGGTTTGGAAGCTGGTTTTACGCATTTGGTAGAGTTGCCACCTTCTGCTTTTTGTTGGACAATACTAGCCTTTTTCTTGTTCACACAAAAACAAAACGTCGGCAGAGCAACGTCGAACAAATCATAATTTTACATGCAGCGCCTCTTCTTCCACATAAGAAATGACTTTTGATGACACATATTTTGCTCGAACAATTGTGCAAACAAGAACAAAATATGAACAAATTTGGTTCACACTATCCAACGGCAAATTACGGGTAGTCTTCATTAGAGATGAGATGATGTTAAAACATCATGTTAAAATTATTATAAATTCAACAAATAAAATTTGTAGTCGATATCTTTACCGAGTCCAAAAATAAACAATTTTGAATTGAAAATTACAAAAATTAATTTTTTTGTGTTTTTTTGTCCGAAAAAGAGTCTACATTATTATTTTTTTCTAAAATGTAATTTTCTTTAACAACATATAATAATTTTATACTTTTCTGAACGGTATCTTCACAAAAATTATTTTAAAATGAAAAAACAAGCCAAATAACCCAAGCGGTCTAGGAATACACCCTCCCTAATTTGACCCATTTTATAAAAAAGTTTTAACTTTAGTCTATATTTTCTAAAATCCGGAAATATATGAATTTTATAGCCAAAAATTGTAAAAACCCATTTTTGTGATTTTTTAGGTGTTTTTTTTTTGAGAATTGTGGGATTCCTTTACAAAAATATTAAATTTTTTTGCACTTTCTCATTTAATACGATCTTTACTAATAAAGATTTTATTACAGATAAAATATTTATAGTTTCTTAAAAATCTTTACTTTAAGTGCAAAAATCAGAAAAAGCATATACTTGATTTTTTTCATCTAAATTACATTGTCTAGCTGACATAATTCTTCGTTATATAGAAAAATATTGAAATCAATATCTTTTATAGAACCGAAACTACGCTACGCTTTAAAAAGTCACGGAACAATAAGGCAAGCGATTAAATATTTTATATTTCAAAGGTACCCTATTTTGAGCCACCTTAGCTCCGCCCCTGAGGGGTATTTTGGGCCCACCTACTCTGCTACGATTAGAAGTTTCAGATTTATTTCCTAAAATGTTAATGTAATACCTCACATAACTGTTTTTGCAGTGGGCGTCGGTTATATTAAACCACATGCATTCGTTTTGTTATGACCTGATTTGAGGTTAGGAAGTTGGTGGAGAACCATAATAAACTCAATTTAAATATACAAAATTTTGAGTGATAACCTGATTGGATATTTGTTGGAGTACCATTTCATCTATAGTCTGTATACAATCTTCCCCATCCGCAATCATTTTAAAAAGTGGGAATTTTCTCTTCTTCGTTGGAATAGTGTATTTCTCTCCTAATGATAGCAACCATTGAGTCTCCTTTGGTATGTCGACCTTTGTCCTGTTAACAAACCAATTGTCATTATAAACAATGTTCATTTCCTCTCTCTGTTTGTTCCTCAATTTTCCAAATTTCTTCTTGTGTTTACTTTTAATGTGTATATTTGTCTTTTGCATAAGTGTCTTTTCACTGTTCCAGAATTGTTCTTGTTCGTCTGACGTCAATTGTCGATTTATTCCCGTTTCCACTTCCAATTCCCAATTCCGTGTTTGTGCATTTTACAATCTCATGTTTCTGTCGAATTAGAAGGTTTAGTATTTTCCTATGAAAATTGTCCAATATCATATTCAGAGAACTACCAATTCTCTTGTCTATTGTCTGGTTACATTCGAAAATACTATGTACATTTTTCGTGGCGTTTTTCAAAAATTCCGGTACAATACCTGTATTCCTGCATTTCATAAGAAACGTGATAGTAGATTTCGCATTCAATTGACGTTTCCTCAATATTTTATGTTTGTTGATGTAATTTCTAATATATCGGTGGTGTCCTTTGATGTTGTTGTACACCATTTTCACGGCGTGCTCTCCGTAATATACTTAATATGATTATTACTTCGACCTTTTTTGTACTTCAAAAATTAAAAGACTTTTGTTGAGCTTGAGGTCAGTTTTTCCATATAATATTTTATTTTTCGATATTTCGATATCCTTTGGATATCATTTTCAAGAATACTATAAATTAGAAAATTAATAAACAAAAAACATTAATGAACCACTGTACATAATTCAATTCGCATAAAATCAAACATAATAAACAACAAAAAACACTTACAACGAGTAACAATAACAGTATGCAAAAACACGTCACAATGTCTCCACATTCAATATTGTACTAATTTAATTTCCTGTTTATAATATGTCTATAGCTATTGGCGCAGTTTTCCGTGTCTGTTCTGTAATTTATTCTCCTCTGCTCCGGTATATTAATAATATGCAGCATCTCCAAAGTGTACCGTTTATTATATCTCTCCTCTCTTTGTAATATCTCCACTCTCTCTAGGTCTGGTTCATGTTGTCTCTCCGCACAGTGGGCTGTAAGTGCAGTTTTTTGTGTCAAATTTTCATTTATATTCTCTAAATCAGATTTATGTCCTGCTATTCTAGTTCTTAATTTATTTCCCGTAGTACCAACATATAATTGGTCGCATGTATCTCTATCATTCCCAGTACACCTAATTTTGTATATAACGTTTCGATTGTCCATCTTGTCAAGTTTACTTTTTGTGTTTGCGAAAAGTTGTTTCAGTGTGTTGTTCGATGTATGTGCAATTGTAAATTTCCCCTTATTATTAGATCCCAGCATTTTTTATTCTCTCCGCTATCTGTGGTACATACGTCATTGACCTGTAAATTCTCGTTGTATCTTTCCGTTCTGTTGGTCCATTATTATTATAGTTTCTAATTAAATTTCTAATAATTGTGTAAGGAAAAGCATTCTTACTCAAAAAAAATGTTCTCCAGTTTTTTCTTATTCCTCTGATGAAATATTTCGTCGCTTATAGATAAGACTCTTCGTATCAAGTTATTAGCTGTATTTATAATTACATTCCTTGGTTGACACGAATGAAAGTTTATGATTCTACCAGATAAAGTAGGCTTTTGGTACCAATCTATCTTAATGATATTGTCCGTTCTTATGACTAAAGTATCCAAGTATGGTAATTTTCCTTCCATTTCCTCTTCAATTGTAAACTTTATTTGTCGGTGGAAATCATTAAGTTGTGTAAGAGTTTTTTCTATTGCACTTATTTTCACAATCCCAAAAAGGTCGTCCACGTATTTTGTCAATAATCTTGGTTTATCGTCAAGTTGTTTCATAGTCGTTTCCAATAATTCTTCCATTACTATGTCTGCCGCAATGGGTGATGCTGGTGAATCCATCGGCAAACCCTTACACTGTGTATAAATCTTATCATTATATTTAAAATATCTGTTGTCCTTTATACAAAACTTCAATATCCTAAAAAATAGTTCCTCGGGTATGTCTGTATGTTGCTCGAAAATTATTAATGAATGTCACAGTCAATTGGAATTTTGTATATTCCAACATTAGTGCGTTTTTTTTTTATCATTATGGTCCGGTAATACCTTTTAATCACTTTCTTCTTCAATAAGGAGAAAAAAATGATGTCGGATGAAAGTTTGGACCTTATGCTAGTATATTTAAAGCTTTTTGCAAAAAAATTTTGCTGCATTATCACTATTTGCTTATATATGCTTGGAGTCATTATTTTTCTCATGACTTGAATTTTAGTTTTTATCCTTCATAAACTCATATTTATTAACACTTTTTATTAAATGATGAATGTTACTGCACACCTGTTATATTTCATATTAAAACCGATTTTCCAACTATTTTGAATAAAATTGATCTGTATTTAACAATATCTTTTAAATACGAAAGTATGAATATTTATTATTTAATTTTCTAAATGATTTCTAAAGGTTTTTGAAGGTTTCCGGCGTATTCAGACCATTTTAAATTGTACTTTTATATAGTATAAACATTCCTGTACAACAAATAATTCGTTCCATAACTTTTTAAGCTTATCAACTTAAATCATTGGGAATGATTATAATTGTTGAATACTTTGTCCCCATAAGAGTGTTTCTTTCCATGTAGTTTTCCATCAGTAATTGTAATCCATCTGTGTTTTTTTCATTGTTTCTTGGAAGATAAAATTGATATACCCTTTCCACAGCAATTTATCATAAGCCCTAGTGGATATATTCAAAATTTTCTTCATTTTTCTAGGTTTAACTCTGCCAAATATTTGAAGTAGATGGATATTAAGAGATATCAACTACAATACTTTTGGATCGATTTAATATTCTATTAAGTATATATCTTAATAAGGAATACATTTGTACAATATATTGAATAATTTTCCCGAATTGGAGGTTATAAAAACCCCAAATGGGTTTATGATCTGGAGTTTTTTCTCTTGACATACCTAATTTAATATATTCGTATATATCATGGATTTGAACACATATTCTTGTACTATGTAATTATAATTATCACACTGACGATTTATTGACAATGATATGTATATCCCAAAGTTAAAAAAATTGTTTCACATAGCGAAAAAAACGCAAATGTAAAAACATTTTCTTGACAGGTAGATTAAAGGGTATGTATGAATTTTTTTCTGGTAAAACCCGTTAAAGAAATATACCTAAAACAAAATGTAACAAAAAAAAATGCAATGTTATAAACATTTGCAAACATTGTAAAATAAAGTTGAAATAATAATTTTTTCTTCAATGTAAAAACATTTTCTTGACATACTGTATGTATTGTAAATGGAATATAAATTTAAATTTTTATAAAAATAATGTATATTTTGTAGACCTGAAAGCCTTATGGAAGAGAAATTTAAGCCGTTTGATTGGACATTTACCACCGAATATCAAGGCACAGCAAATGACAAATTTCGTATTGAAAAAAGTGATCAGCAATTAAATAAATTTAAACTAATGCAGAGAGAAAAAATACTGTTTTATCATGATTTAACACTGTATGAAGACGAACTACACGATAATGGAATCTCATCTTGCTCAGTAAAAATTGTAAGTAATAACTAAAGTTGGCTATTGTTATATAGCAAATAACTAGAGGGCGGATTTTTATGCATTTATTTTTGGAAAATATTTAACATTTATTCAAGGTTGGAAACCGAAACAAATAACGGTATCGGTATTCAATTTATTTTTATTTCGGTAACGGTATTTTAAATTATATCGGTATACCGGTACCGAAACAAAAATACCGGTAAATACCGTTATTATTAAAAAACTGGAAAATCTTAAAGTTAAATTTTTAAATAATTTTTAATTAAATTTCGCGAAAAAATGATTAAATTACATATTTGCATATTTAGTTTAATAAATTTTTATATTTAATTTAATAATTTTCTCTTGAAATGTTTGAAATATGAATATTTTTCGTTAGAGAACTTCATACAATTTTTACAATTGCTTGTTTTATGGAAACAAAGCATTTAGAAATATTAAACTCGACTTCTTAAAGACAAATTGATATAATTTTTTGCAGTACAGTGAAGTTAAAAATTTGGACAAAATTTGTATTTACCACAGATTTTAATAAAGACAAAAATCGTTCAATTCATTTTGCAAAAAAAATCTAAAAAAAAGCTAATTTTATAATATAAATTTCAAAATGTAAAATTATGCAAAAGATCTGTGGAGTAGCACAAAAAACAGAATACCATGAAAAGGAAATAGAGTTTAATAATTTTTAAAGTAGTGGCTGATGAACGTCTTAACCGAAACCGTTTGATGTAATTTAAATGTTAGTTCAAATTGTATAAAATTGTCTGTAGATTCAATAGGGTATTCCATCAACATTATTGAAAAAGTGTATCACATATTGAAACGTACCTACCTAAATTGTGAAAGTGATAAAATAAAATATTTTTGAAAAATGTCAACTTTTTATAATAATTGGAACATAATGCTATAGAGTCATTCCATTTAAAACCAACACGAAAAATTACAATTTTTGACTTTTCCTCTCCGAATTTAATGATATTTGGTACAATCATTATTTTTGTCAAAACTAAGACTAATTCAAAATTTTAGATAATTTCATCAAGTGGTTCGCGAAATATCGCGGTTTGAAAGTGTAAAATAGCTTAAAATATGCATACATGGGAATATTTCATTGAGCATTGAATTTTCATTACCATTACTTAAAAAAATTAATAGTTTAAAAAATTTAACTACCATTTAATGATACTGATTTTTTTTAAATTACAATTTTTTAAGTAATGGTAATGAAATTACAAAAAAATGCTCAAATACTAATTATAATTACTGAAAAAAGCATTGTTTGTATAAAAAAAAAAAAATCTTTCAAATGTGTTTCTAGTATTCGTGGAGTAGTTTAATATCGTTTTAATAAAGATTTTTAAATCATTTAAATATAAATCTCAATTACAGCATGATTAATGAATATAAAATGCAGTATTTTTAAAAATTATGCAAAAATATATGTACCAAATAGAAGAGTAAACGAATACAAATTAAATATAATTAAGAAGTAGCTAGAATTGTACGAAAAATTCTACTAAATAATGACAATGAATTTATAAAATTAAATCATTATTTAATGATAATGATTTTATTTTTTTAAATAATTATTAATGAAAAGATATCATTAAAAAACATTACCATTATTAAAAACAATGGTAATGAAAAAAATTATAAGTAGCATTATTCAATTTAATGGTAATGAAATCGACAATTCGTTAGTCGATTTAATGCATTACTCCCATGTATGAAAATATGTACAAAGTTGCATACACAAAATTACAAATATCTTTCGAAGTATTTATTATATAAGATTTATTGAGATGTCATATTAAAGGTATCAAAATTACATTTAATATGACGTGTAACATGACTTTTTTCTCAACATCAAAATGGTCCATATCTCGCGATTTTTCGTTCGCGGTTAAATATCTCGAAAAGTGGTCTTTTTAAAAATTTAAAAAAAAATATATGTTAATGATGAAAATGTTTTCTATAACCGTGGAAAGTGGCATTCTGGGACTCGAAATATTTTAGGAGTTATTACAACACATTTCATAATAAATAAGAAATATTTATTGCAATTTGTATTGTTTTGTTTGTAATAAAATAGAAAAATCGCCAATTTCTTCCAAAAATCATCCGAATGTAATAAAATTCGGCAAGAATATTAACATGGTAACACAAATGCCGAGTTTAAGTTTGATTACCTCATTTCCAAAAATGAGGAAAATTGTCTTTTTAAAAATACAAATATCTTCCAAAGTATTTACGTCACAATGTTCATTAAGGAAAATATTTAAAGGTAATGAAATTACCTTCAAAATGATACCGGAAACATGTTTTTATGTTGAATTTTATTGGTGGATAATTCGCGAATTAAATTTCACGGTCACGTATTTTCAAAAAGTGGTATTTTTAAATTCATGAAAAAATTTATATGTAGAGGATGGATCCATTCTTAATGTTCTCTGTAAGTATCGTGATGGGACTTTCAATAGTTTCTATAAATATCACACTAAATAAACTCTTATTATTAAAAATAATATTATGTTGAAAATTTGTATTTTTAAAATACCGACACTAAAATACCGGTATATAACGGTACAGAGGGAAACGGTATTTGAATACCGGTATTTTTAACAAAATAATAATTTCGGTATCGGTATCAGTTACGGTAACCAACTTTAAACGGTATTTAATCGGTATCGGTATTCATAACGGTATCGGTTTCCAACCTTGCATTTATTTAAGTTATTCTATAAGAAAAAACAAATATCAGTCTATCTTAAGCTAAGAAATGCAATACATTTTGTATTTTTAAAAGTTAAAGCTATGTTTTAAAAGATCAATACTAATTATTTGTTCTTTTTTAAATTTTGAAATGTAAATGATTGTCTATTTTGGCGTAAACAAATTTTATACATAGAAAATGATCTTTCAACGTAAACAGAAGTGATAGGAGCATATTTGAATAATTGTAGTTCAGAAGAAGAGTATTCTTCTAAACACGAATCATTTTCTGAACGTAATGTAATTGATTCTGAAATTTTTTCATTTTCTCAAATCCATTATTTTTTTTTTTAATAACAGCTTTTTCAGCAACGGGGCCTTCTGCAGCTTCGATTTTTGCAATAGCACTTTCAATTAAACTGTTTTGAGTACTTAATGTATCGAAACCCTCTAATTTAGTAATAGTTTCAGAAAGAATCCATAGTGGGAACAAACAAATGAGAGTTTATTTTTAATATTGCTTGATGTTAGTACTCGTTTTATTTTATTTTTTTATAGCTTTAGAGTAGTTATCATTCAACTCATCCACTGCATTTTTGAAATCATTAATATATTTTTCATAGTATTTTACAGCATAAAGCCAAGATGCCCATCTCGTAATAACTGGTTGAGGCGGATTGAGGCAAATTGGTATAATTTTCTTTTAATTTTGCAACGCGTGTAGGTGCTTGTAAATATATCTGATTTCCATAAGAAATCAGCGAATCAATGTGATCAAAATTATTGCGCACCTCCTCCGCCACTTGGTGTAATGCGTGGGCTAAGCAGGTTACATGCAAAAATTTTTGGATAAAAAATCTTAATAGTTTTTGCGGATTTTAAAATATATAGAGCCGCGTAAAATAAAAGAATTTGATTTTTATTAAAATCCTCTCCCAACAATTTAACTGAATCATGAAACTTACGGGCAATTGTTTCGTGGTTCAAACATTCGAGTTCTATAATATGAATCAAAAACTTTCGTTTGCTCAATTCTACGTCGTGATCCAAAACTGCAACAATTACATTAACAATGTACTGGCCGGTAATGTCAGTTGTTTCGTCCATATTTATCCATAGAAATTCATTTTTTAAAAAAGATTTTATTTCTTCCAGCTGATTACTGTACAATTTTTTTCACATAACTTTTTCTAACCTCTGTGTTAATAACTTGTTTAAAATTAACTGGAAAATGTGTGGTAAATATTGCCGGAACACCTGTTATGCACATTTTACCAGAGACCGGATTTTAATACTAAAAACAATATTTTTATTTTTTTCAATCGAAAAACAATCCTTAATGTTCAAAAATAAAAAAAATAAAAAATCCACCATATTTTTATTTTTTTTATTTTCATCAATAGTTTAATTTTTCTCATCATGATTGAAATAAAAAATATAAATATCTTTTGTGATATTACAAAAGTATAAAATTATTTTCAACTTTTTTCATCGGATAAAAAGATTGAAAAAAATATTTTTGAAACAAAACAAAAGTATCATCATTTGAAATTTTTTCCATACAGATATTTATATTTAAAGATATTTATTATTTTCATCATGATTAAAAAATAAAATAAAAATCCCTCACATATTTTTCTCAACAAATGAAAAATTATGTTTTGAACAGTAGATATTTATATTGATTGAAAAATAAAAATAAAAAGTTTTCGGGTGCTTGCATTTTACCTCAAAATGAGAAATATGAAAATAATCTTGTAACAAAAAAAATGTTTAAAAAACAAAAAAAAAAAAAAAAAAAAAAAAAAAAAATTAAAAATATGTAATAAAAATATGCATTATTAGGTAAAATATGCAAAAATATGCATTTTCAACAAAATATACAAAAATATACACTAACAAATCGATGCCATTTTTAAGTAAAATGTCTGATTCGGATAGATAACAATATAAGATAATTTTTAAATGCTCAAAAAAAACATGCATTTACATATAAATCCGCCCCCTACAAATAACTATCAATTATACAAGTATATCCTTTACCACTTTATCAACAAATAAAAAAAATTAATGCCTTGGAACAGGCAATAACTCACCTCGCGGATCCTTTCAGGAACTCATACATATATGTATGTATATTTTCCATATAATAATACAAATACAAACTAGTTTTTAACTGGACGTGCAACATAAAACTGGTCATAGCACAGTGTCACATTTCGAAGTTTTAGTACGACAATAATTAAATTTTGGAGATATTGGACTGAAGTTGTATATTCTGTTAATAGGAAAGGCCATAAAAAATTATATTTTATTTGTTTGAATATCGGACACAAATTTTATTAAAATAAAGAATACCTTAAAGTAAGCATGGCAGAATCTTATCACACCAATCTGGAACTCGTTGAAACTTTTTAATTCTAGTTCATTAAAAGTGGAATTTCCAAAAAGTTTATTTTCTAATATTCAACCTGTTTATGGAATTCAACACGGTTTGGTTTTATAACATTTTCTCAACGAAACCAATAAATTGGGTTTATGTATTCGATTTATGTTTATGAAATCCAACAATTGGATTTGAAAATTTTAATATTTTCATCTCCAGTTTATAAGAAGAATTTCAAAACAACGTTTAAAGCCGTTCATAATTTATTTAAGAATATAAAAATGTAATTAAGAGCGGAAATATTAATCATTTAACAAATTCTTTTGTTACGTTTTCATAAACCCATTTTAAGTTGAAATTGGATTGGAATTTCGTTTCCAATCCAATCCAATTTTTATAAAAAAAAAAATTGTTTTATTTTATTTCAAAACATTTAAATATATTATTACTAGGGGGCGGATTTATATGCAAATGCATGTTTTTTTTTTTTTTTTTTTTTTTTTTTTTTTGAGCATTTAAATATGATATTATGTTATCTATCCGAATCAGACATTTTACTAAAAAATGGCATCGATTTGCTAGTGCATATTTTTGCATATTTTGTTGAAAATGCATATTTTACCTAATAATGCATATTTCTTTTGCATATTTTTTAATTTTTTTGGTTTTTATGTA
Organism: Protophormia terraenovae; assembly: GCA_951394005.1. Taxonomy (NCBI): domain Eukaryota; kingdom Metazoa; phylum Arthropoda; class Insecta; order Diptera; family Calliphoridae; genus Protophormia; species Protophormia terraenovae. The sequence goes on along the minus strand of OX596076.1, from coordinate 40,022,371 downwards.
TATATATATTTTTTTTTGTAACAATCTTATTTTTATATTTCACATTCGGTGAAATGCAAGCACCCGAAAACTTTTTATTTTTTAATCAATATAAATATCTTTACTCATAGATTAACAACTAGATATTTATGTGAGAGAAAAAAAACCTAATTAAATTGTCAAAAACCTTATTCATACAACAACAAAATACATGTAGTCACATATATTTTGTTTTTGTGTTTTCAAAAAATTAGTAACTTTCTTGAAAGTAGTATAGGGTGACTCTCACATAAACTTCTAGTTCTATTCTATGTCTTTACTGTTCAAAAAATAATTTTTCATTTGTTGAAAAAAATATCTGAAGGATTTTTATTTTTTAATATAAATATCCATCATGATGAAAATAATAAATATCTTTAAAAATAAATATCAGCATGAAAAAAATTTCTAATGATTGTTTTCTTATTCACTTTTGTTTTGTTTAAAAATATTTTTTTATTCAATGAAATTGTTGTTGTTTAAAATTGTTTCATCCGATGAAAAAAGTTGAAAATAATTTTATACTTTTGTAATAAAAGATATTTATATTTTCTATTTCGATCATGATGAAAAAAATTAAACTATGGGTATGAATTTTTATTATTTTTTGAAAAAGATTGTTTTTAAGTCTCTGGTAAAATGTGCATAATAGTTGTTCTAGCGATTTTTAACACTTATTTTCCGGTTATTCTCTTTCTGAAACTATTACTAAATAAGAGGGTTTCGATTCATTAAGTACTTAAATCAGTTTAATAGATAGTGATATTGCAAAAATCGAAGCTGCCGAAGGCCTCGTTGCTGAAAAAATAAAATTAAAGTTGCAAGCTGTTATTAAAAAAAAAAATGATTTTAGAAAATGAAAAAAAAATTCAGAATCAATTACTTTACGTTCAGATGATGTTTCGTGTTTAGAAGAATACTCTTCTTCTGAACTACAATTAATTAAATACGCTCCTATCACTTCTGTTGACGTTGAAAGATCATTTTTTATGTATGTACTCCAAAATAGACATTTGACAATATTTGACAACTTAGTAAAAAATATGTTTGTGTATACAAGGTGGCGCAAAAGTAATCCTCCTATCAGAAAATGCTATAAATTTTGCGATTGGCCCCTAATGTCAGTTCTGTTTTGACATTTGTGTAGTAAACACATGCGAAATATACGTTAATAAACAATGTTACGCTACACTGCTCCAGAACGCGGAATATTGCAGACTATTTATTTGACCAATAATCGGTCGGTGACTTTGGCACAACGTGAATTTCGTCGCAGATTTCCTGGCCGTCCAACGCCTACTGGTAAAACACTGCGACGTTTAGCCGCTCGCCTCGAAGAGGCTGGCACAACACGAGATGCTGCCAGGCGTGGAAGACCCCGGAGTAGCCGTTCTGCAGAGAATATTGCTGCTGTAGCCGAGGATGTCATGGAAGCGCCGTCGACATCGACCAGACGACGTGCCACGCAAATGGGTATCAGTCGACGGTCTTTACAGCGAATTTTGGTACAAGATTTGAAGATGTTTCCGTACAAAGTCCAGACGGTGCATCAGCTGTTAGCTGCTGACCGCCAATCGCGTCTAACATACGCTCAAGCCATCCTTAATCACCACCAAGAGGAAGATGATTTTTCATCAAAAATAATCATGAGTGATGAGGCCCATTTCCATCTTAGCGGGTACGTAAATAAGCAAAATTTACTCTTCTGGGGCACTGAAAATCCGCGTGTAAACCACGAAGAGCCATTACACCCGCTCAAAGTCACTGTATGGTGTGCTGTTTTCGCTGGAGGAGTCATCGGACCTTTTTTCTTCGAAGACGTCGCGGGCCAAACGGTTACTGTGAATGGTGAGCGCTACAGAGCAATGATCAACGAGTTCCTTTTGCCGCAACTTGATGAATTGGGATTGGAAAACATGTGGTTCCAACAGGACGGTGCAACGGCACACACTGCACGTGCCACAACCGATATGCTGAAGGATGCATTTCCCGGGTGCCTAATCTCCCGTTTTGGCGATTTGCACTGGCCAGCAAGATCGCCTGATTTGACCGCTCCAGACTTCTTTTTGTGGGGCTTTTTGAAGTCGCGGGTTTATGTCAACAAGCCTCAGACTTTTGCAGCTCTTAAAGACAATATCCGTCAAGAATGTGAGGACCTATCGCCGGAAGTTTTGGCCAAAGTGATGGAAAATGCCATAAAAAGGGCTCAAATGACAATCAACTGTGGCGGCGGCCATTTACATGACATCATATTCTCGACTTGATGTAAAAAAATTAAAAGACCAAATAAAAATAATCCACAAGAAGAATCAAAGTTTTTCATTTTTTTTTTAATTACAGCCAAAAAACATCGGAAGTTTACTTTTGCGCCACCTTGTATAAATAAAAACCTATATAACTAAGGTTGTATTAAACTCAATGTCACTAATAAAAAGTACAAATAATTAGTATTGATCTTTTAAAACATAGCTTTAACTTTTAAAAATACAAAATGTATTGCATTTCTTAGCTTAAGATGTACAATTTTTGTTTTTTCTTATAGAATAACTTTTTTTTTCTCATTTTATTTAATAAATATTAAAAAAATAAATGCATATTTTTTAATTTTTTAGGGAATATTTTGAATTTTTAAGTGCATTTTATAGGCGCATATTTTCCAAAAATAAATGCATAAAAATCCGCCCCCTAATTATTACATACCATATAAATCACATCTATATCTACAGTATTTAATGAGATATATGCAGTTAAAGTTAACATACTTCTTCATAAAAGTTTTTAAGAAAATTAAAACATGTTTAAAAGTTGCAACTTTGAAAATATTCGCGCTATAGACACTAGTAAATGCAAAAAAAAATTACTTAAATTTTTTAAGCTAGTATTCACATGAAAATTTTGCAACCCTAGTCATTTTTCACTATGTATTTTAACTTGATGTGAGCAACGGATTTTGAAAAAATTAGATAGTTTTTTTTTTCCTAACTATCTAATTTTTTCAAAATCCGACACTTAAAAAGCGATAATTCATTTCTAATATATTTTTTATTTATATAATTCATATATTTTAGTTTATTTATTGATATTTTTCTTTTTATATGTTTTAATTAATTTTAACTTTTTTGTTTTATTGTTGTTGCTGTTAAATTTAAAAAAAAAAAATGTTTACTTTGAATTTGATTTTTCAGTGATGTTTTTCAGTTTAGTGTTGATTTTTTAGTACTATTTACACATTTTTACAGCGGCAACATTTCAAAAATTGATGCAACTACAAACTTTTACTCTGATAATTTTTCAATTGGTTCTACTCTGACAATTTTGAAACAGTTGTGCAAAATATTATTCTATGTGGTTGTTATTGTGTTTACAAAAATCGATGCAACTTTGCAAGGGTCTAGGATAATACTTTTATTCACTTTTTAACACTGCTAGAATCATTCTTGCTTCCTTTTTTTAAGCAACTTTGCTGGAAGTTTTTGACATTAATTATAGCGAGTAAACCGTTAACGATGTATTAAATATTGTTTGCCACTAGAGTATCCAAAACCGAAAACCGGTTTCCGGTTTTTTACAAGCGCTGTCGGTTTCGTTTTTTTAATTTTCGGTTATTTTCGAAGTCGGTTAACCGGTTTTTTAAAAACCCCATTTTTTTAACTCTTTACTTCATTTAACTCACAAAAAGAGTAAAAAAATAATAATAATAAAATGTGCAATAACAATGACAACTAGGTTATTTAATTAGACAATTCTCTTTAAATAGTTGAAATAAATCGAACTATTGAGTTTGAACGAAAAAATTAGTGCCTTAAAATTATTGTTTTATAACTTTTGATGTACATTGAAAAATGTATATATACCCAGCAAAAAAGAACTGATAAAGTCATGATTTTAACATTGCGTTGTCATTGGAAGAAAGTACTTAGTGGTGAAAAAGAGCTTTTTTTTAAACCCTTGGTTGTCACTGGTAGGATGTTGTTCTTATATACTTCTTGTTCATTGCTTTAAAAGCACTTCTCTTAAAGCTATGTTTGTACAATTTAAAAAACAAAGTATATTTAAAATTAAATGAAATTAAAAAAAGATTCGGCCGTGCCGAATCTTTGAAACCCTTCACCATGTTACTATAATACCATATTACCATCTTACCCACAATTAATAATATTTTCGCCTTAACGCCAACATTTTTTTTAACTACGAACATTTGAATACGAAAAAAAAAAAACAGTCATAGCATGCATTGCCTTAAAAATATATACAACAACAATTGAATTGTTATATATTTTTGTATGTATGTATGTATGTATGTATATATATATATATATATATATATATATATATATATATATATATATATATATATATATATATATATATATATATATATATATATATATATATATATATATATATATATATATATGTATGTATGTATGTATGTATGTACCCTGCCAACATTTTCTATCCAAAATTGAACTAAAGAGTAACCTCAAGATGTTAAATATAGCAGAATATGATATCATTTTCTTATCCAAGAAGTGTCACCGTTCGGGAAGAAGTGTGCAGCAGTTCTTATACTTCTTTTATGATACTATTAAGTGCTTTATTTGGGTGTTGAATTAGAGTCAATTTTGTGGTAAATTTGGACACTTTTTTGTCTATCCAAATTTTCACTAAATAGTAAAAAAATATGTGTAATTTTCCTATCAAAGAAGTGTCATCGTTCGGGAAGAAATGTGCCGCAGTTCTAATACTTTTTGGATGACACTATTTAGTGTATTTTTTGGGCATCGAAATGGTATCATTTAGGAGGGAAAATGTAACATAATTTTAGTTTTACTTGAATTTTTGCCTCACTTTATTTCTTTATAAATTTATTTCCATTTTGCGAAAATTTCTTTAAATTTTTATTTTTTTTTTTTTTATTCAGCTTTTAATTTAAACTTCTGGCTTTCAAAGTAAGGCGTCAACTAAATACCACCGTTTTTTCACATTTTTGGAAAAATCGAAATTAATGTTATTTGTTTTTGTAAAATTGTTTACAATCAGAAAAATAACGTTTAAAGAACACAAACGTGTAACAATTTTTAATAACTTTATATATATCCAAAAACTATCTTTTAAGTGACTTTTTCGACATTTTAATTAGTAACAGAATGCATTATAAATAGATCAAAAATAGTTTTGTAAATTTGTTCACTATCATGAAAATAACATCTTGAGAGTACTAAAGGGAGACAGTTTTTGGTAACATTATTTTTACCCAAAAACTAACTTTTAAGTGACTTTTTCGACTTTTAGTTAGTACGAAAAATGTATAATAAATAGATCAAAAACAGAAATTAATGTTATTTGTTTTTGTAAATTTGTTTACTATACAGAAAATAACATCTTGAGAGCACTAATGGGAGACATTTTTTGGTAACATTATATATATCCAAAAACTAACTTTTAAGTGACTTTTTCGACATTTAGTTAGTACGAAAAATGTATAATAAATAGATCAAAAATCGAAATTAATGTAATTTGTTTTTGAAAATTTGCTTACTATCCAGAAAATAACATATTTAGAATACTAAAAGGAGTCATTTTTCTGATAGTGGATAAAATTATCACCCAATTGCTGGCAGGGTATGCACATATAACAAACTGACTGCATATACATCCACACTGCATATACAAACAACAACTGCTGTTGCTAACTGAACTACTTGCCAATACAAAAAAAAAAAAAAAAAAAAAAAAAAAAAAAAAAAAAAAAACAGTGCTTAATATAAATATTTGTCTGTGTATTTATATTATTAAAATTTTTTTAGTTTTTGGCCCATAACTCTGTTGTTTATGAAGGAATTTGGTTGCTGAAAAAAACCGAAATTTTTAAGCGAAATCCGTAGCTTATATAGGAGCTTCAAAAAGCTTCAAAAAAATGCGTTTTGGCCGATGTCAGGGATATAGTGGACCGATTTTTTTTTCACCAAAAAAATTTGAAGAAAGGTTTTGAATTTTTCGTGCAAAAACGAAGTCGCTATTTTTTTTATAGGAGCCGAGAAAAGCCGACAGCAAATACGATTTGGGAGTATCTTCGATTTTTTGCCGATATCTCAGTTATTTATCAACCGATTTTGCTCATTTTTATTAACGATTTTCTAAGGAATATTTCTAACAATTTGATATATAAAACATATATATCCGATATCTGGGGCTTTCTAAAAACTGATTTCAACAGACAGACGGACATCTTTATATCGACTCCCCTATCAATAAGGATCCAGAATATATATACTTTTTGGGGTCTTAGACGAATATTGTAGAAATTACAAACGGAATGACAAACTTATATATACCCTTTACACCTGTGGTGAAGGGTATAAAAATATACATACATACATACATACATACATACATACATACATACATACATACATACATACATGCATACATAACTTCTCGAAAGTTGTAATGTGAAATAAAAAACTTTAATTTTGAAATTATTCACACCAAAACTGAATATTTTTTCAGAATAAAACTTAGATGCGTATAAATTTCGGCTTTTGTTTAAATCAAGCGGTTTTTCAAAAGTCCAAAACCGACCAACCGGTTTTTTCTAAAATGTGATTTTTCGGTTAAATCGAAAACGTAGTTTTTGTTTTTAAAGCTTCTTAAAGCACGACGTGCAACTTAATTATTATACATATAAAACTTTCAAAAAGGTGTTCCTTCTACGAGGTAACAATTGATTACAAAAAAAAAAAAAAAAAAAGAGATTTACGTCTCCACTAAAATTTGAATCTGTTTTATTTTGTATTTTTACATATTTGGATTGGGATCATCATATTACTTTTAGTAATTTATGAAAAAATCTTAATTTTTTGTGACTTCAGCATATTTAAGAGTCATAGAATCAATGAGATCCCGTCAACGCCTTACTGTAATTTTTTAACATTCATCTCACACTAAGGGCCGAAATTCATCAGCATTTGACAGTATTTTTTGTTTTGGTAATACATTTATTAATGCCTCTCAATAGATTTTCTATGCAATTGAGCTCGGAGCACTAAGAAAGCTACGACATAACAACCCTTAATCCTTTGGCAATAAATTTGTGTATTTAGAGTTGTTATTCCTGTGTTAAGTGCCAATTTGAAATACCGTGTTGGAAAGGCGTTGGATATACTGTCCGGGTCTAGTTCCACCAATTTTGTTTTTGTCTGACCACAAACAAAAGCTATAGGCTGCGTGTTTTTTGCAGTCATGGTGTTTTTCGAGCACTTCGAACAAATTATTTTTAATCAAGCGTCTACGAATAGAGATTTCTACGATTTCCTTTTATTAATTTTCGCTATTCCTCAGAATAACGTTTTCCTCGTCCCAATATTAAAAAAAGTAACTGTTTTATTAAAAAAAAAAACTGTTTAAAATATACTAAACTCACTTCCTCATAATTACTTTTTAATTTCATAAAAAATTTTAAACATAAACACATTAATTTTATGAATTCACCATCACTCCTATTTTTATGATCAATGCACATTGAACGAAAACTGAAAAAATTATGAATTAAATCGAAATCGTAATTGTTTTTGAGATTATATCTTTTGTGTTTGACTTTTTACATTCCGTTTTAAATACCGTTAAAATTTTGCGAGGTTTTAAATTACCTTAATAGAAATTTTTACTTAATAAAATTTTGTTTGTCACCACTCCTATTATTATGAGCACAGCTGTATGCTTCTGTTACCAAAGAAAGTAAAAAAGAAATAATTAGATCGTTATTTCGCTTTACCCCATTTTTTGTGCTTTTTCAAGATCATATTTTCACTTTTCTCGTGCGTATTTAAACTTAATATTTTCTAACCGATTTTAATTTTTTGATAGATAATTACGTTATGATTCCTTTATACTAAATTCCAAAAGGAGTTGATAATAGCAAAAAAATCACATTTTTGGAAATTTTCGAATCTATTAATAAAAATTGCATAATTAAAAATGAATAATATGAAACAAATTTCAACTAAATCCTTTTTCGGTATCTCTCTGCAAAAAGTCTTCCTAAACAATGATATAAGTGTGTTCGCGTACTTTCCAGCAAGATTTATCCAGCAACTTTTATTGAGAGAGTAAAAACCAAAATATTCTCAAATTGAAAAATATTTAAAAAAGTATGCAAACAAAATGTTGCCAACATTTGCATTTTTTTTGTTTGTAAACAACACAAATTTTTAAATAAGTACATGAACAATATGTTCTAACATTTGCTGGTTTTTGTTTGTAAACGACAAATTAGTAATGTTTCCCTTGTTAAATTTAAAAAACGCTAATTTATTTATAAAAACACAACAAACATAGAAAATTATTTTAAATAAATAAATAACAAATAAACAAATAAAAGCATAATATAATTAATATAATATATATTTTTTAATAACGTTAAAATTGAAAAATCAAAAATTCAAGTGTAAATATTTTTTTAACTGTAAGAGATAACTTAGGTGAGTAAGCTTATTTTTTTTCTTTGTCTTGCCAAGCACTTTACAGAAAAAAAATCTTTACATACTCGAGGTAGTCAACTTTGACACCCTGTAGCTTATCTTGTGTTATCACAGAGTGACTACAAGATGATTTCTGAAAGCTTAGGTTCTCCTCTACAACTCTTCCATATATTTTAGCCTTTAACTTATGACGTGAAATTGTTTAGCGTATATGAAGAGGTGGTGTAAATTATACACCCGAATTATTTTTCATATAATTTTTAATGTGTATATATTATAATAATGTTATACTTATATTATTCGAATTTGATTGCTTCTAAACGAATTATTAACAAAAACAACGAAAAAAATTCAAATTTATTTAAAAAAAATTGTACTTTATTTCACAAGCGTCTTTTACACAAACAAAAAAAAATACGTATATCATTTACTTGTACATTAAGAAAATTAAGGTTAAACAAAAACAATAAATGGCATTTTCAACAGCCTAAGTTATATACTTATTAAAATAAAAAGGAACATTTCAATATCTTATATATATAAAAAAATAACAATCAGTCTTTTGAGGTAAAATTATCATTCGTCAAATTCAGTCTTAGTACAATTAATGCATAGCCGTTTGCTGCAGCCCATACACATTGGTTTATTACACTCTAAGCATGTATGTGTAGTTTTCCTTTTTAATTTATTGGGACATATATAGCATAATTTGCTCGCTTTTGTAGGTTTTTGGATAACAGGCTAGGGAAGAGAATCAGTCCGTAATATGGCATGAGATTTCCTCCATATTTTTTGAATGTGCCATTTCCCACTATTTAATTGTAGAATAATAACAAAAAAGTTGAAAACTTTTGAGCAACTCAAAAACAATGTAAAAAAAAAAATTACAAAAATACTTACGCTTACGGAGACGTGTAGTATTTTTATACCCACCATCAAAAATATGGGGGGTATATTGATTTTGTCGAAGGAATCATCTAAGACCCCACAAAGTATATATTTTCTGGGTCCTGGTTCGATTCTAAGTCGATCTAGCTATGTCCGTCCGATTGTCCATCTGTTGAAAGCAGGATAAGGCTCGAACGGGATAACGTAGGGGGACGAAATTTGGCACAAATATTTTTCTTATATAAGGTTTGTTTGGGATTGAAAAATCGATTAACAAACAAAAAAGTTATGGGCTCAAAACTAGAAGCAACAAAAGCATGTACAACAACGAAATTTTGTAAATATAGTTCGGGGATATAAACTCGGAAAACAAAAATGGGCGTGGTCCACCCACTTAACCGCCCATCTCCCATATAAGGTGAAAATCAAAGAAATTGTGTTCAAATAGTTCAAGGACCAATGTAAACTCGGAAACAAAAAATGAGCGTGGTCTGCCCACTTTACCGCCCCTTTCCATATAGTGTAAAATTTGAAAAAGTTGATGGTGGGTACATAGATTCGGCCGGGCCGAATATTCGCGCTTGTTTTTTTTATATGGGTTACTAACGTTAGATTAGACGTGGTAGTAAAATATTTTCTATTAAAAATTTCCACAAACGACGACGTGTAGTAAATTTTACACCCACACACATAGATCTCCGCGATGCTGTAACAGTCGAAGGACAAAACTATACTGTCAATAAAAGCATAGTATATTATGAGGGTACTGGCAATATCAGCTTAAGAGAGTGCAACAAAGAAAAGTTATTAGAAAAATAAAAAAGAAGGTGTAAAATTTACTACTACGTCATAAGTTAAAGGTTAGTTTAGGAGATACAGATTTATTACCAAAAAATTTGCGTTTGATCCCAGTGAGCTACATTTTGTAATAATTATCACAAAATATCAGGAACACAACTATATATATACTTTTTTGACTTCTTTTTGACCAAAAAGGTAAAAAATCCACATTTTTTCAAAATTCAAATTTTAAAGCTGACGAAGAGTCCTACATATATAAAATTGTCGGAATTTTTTTTATTATCGTATCTTCAAAGTTACAAAAAGTCCTACGTGTAGTATGAAAGAATAGTTAATGCGGTTTCCAAAATATCGTCCTCCTTTTTTCCAAAATACCGCCCTTCTGGTTTTTTGTGTAAAGCATCGCCATTTTAGAATGTAATATATCTTTTTTAATTATTTGACATACCCAGCTAAAACTTGGTAATGGCATGTAGTTACGAATGTGGTTACTTTTAAATGATAACAACATACTGTCTGCATTACATGAAAGTAGATTAGTAACTACTTACTTTTAACCTGATATGTAATCAAATACTTGAGATCTGATTTTTGGAAATGTTATTTTTTATTAATCGTATAAACACCAGAGTCTCTGGTGGAATCGAACACATGACAAAAGGCAGGCTTATTGTCAACAAAATCATTGGGGTACTTACTCCATGCATACATGATAATTCATTCATGAAAAATTATAACTGTAATTTGAATATTTTAAGTTGTCTATGTTTTAAATAAATAAATTGAAAAAAAAAAATATCTGCTTTTTGTTGTTCCATATTTCAGTACTTATTTGTAACCAATAGTGTAACTAGTTACTATTCATTTTGCTAATAATGACTTCTGTAATACATTGAATAGATTCAAAGTAATTAGTTCTTGCAATGATATTTAAGTAATGAGTTAAATGAGTAGAGTAAGTAGTTGCCTCTAATGACATCGCCGTGTTAAAATAATGAGTTATTCATCTAATGTGTAAGTTGTGAATATCCATTATATCAGCTTACATGGCACAGTGGGCAGAATCGAAATTTTTTGGAAATAAATCTGTAACTTCTGATTTGCATGAAATTTGGTATAGGCATAGCAGTGAAGTGTACAATGCTAAGTTTGGAAGTGGGACCGAAAAGACCCCTCGGGGGCGGAGCTAAAGGGGCTCAAATTTGGGTACCTCTGACACACAAATCTAGTTCAAATCTAGTTCAAGGTATTTTGATAAATAAGAAAGAAAATATAAAAAATATCGATTTTTTTTTTTTTTCATGATGTACTAAAATGAAATTTTTTGGACCAAAATTTTTGCGAAAATTTTTTAAAATATTTTTTTTTAATAATTGACTTAAAATTACGAATTTTTTGATACCCATTTCAAGACAAAACTAAATACTATTTTTTGGACGAAATGTTCTAGACACGTGACATTCAATCGCTGGTAGGGAACTGAAGATCAATTAAAAAAAAATTTTTTAATATTTTTCCCATATTCAGCTAATTTTTACACATCGTTTGAGGGGTGTTCCTACAAAATTTTTTTCTACGGGACACTATTACACAAATAATGATTATTTTTGGTCTCTGGGTAAAATATTTTTGGTACGACAAATGTTTATTTTTTACTTCATTCCATAACTTGTACAATTATTGTCGAAAGTTAAGGCATAAACACAAATAAATAATATTTTCCATATAGAAGAAGTTTTTTAATATAACTAATATTTCAACAATTTTGTTGTTTATGCATAAAATGAAATAATTTAAAATATGAAAATAATTGGACATTGGGGGATACATCCCAGAAGTGACAGATTCAAAACTCACCAAAGAGAAATTTTAATCGCTTGCCAAATTGTTTCTAGTTCAATTTTAAATATTTTTATACATTATTGTAGGCACTGATAAGATCTACAAAAAACATGTTTGCATGTCCTATTTATCTCTTATAGTTTTTGAGTTATTTGCATTTGAATTTTTAAGTACCTCAATTTTGCATGTTCTTGGTCCAGTTTTTTGCACATATACCCTATTGTTTCCGACCGATTTCATTTATTTTTTATTTTGTTAGTTAAAGAACAAATGAATAAAAAAAATTTGAAGTCGATATCTTTACTGAGTCCAAAAATAAGCGATTCTGAATTGGAAAATTGCAAAAATTACGACTTTTTTTTTTTTTCTGCCGAAAAAGTATCTGCACTCTTTTTTCTCTAAAATAAAATTTTCTTTAAAAATATATAATAATTTTATACTTTTCTGAAAGGTATTTTCATAGATAAGACTATAAAATAAAAAACAAGCCCAATGACTTAAGTGGTCAAGGTACACCCCCCTCCCGAATTTGACCCATTTTATATGAAAGTTTTGACTTTAGTCTATATTTTCTCAAATCCCAAAGCACCAATCGGCAAACGGAATGCAGTTTAAGAATCTGTAATATGTTGTTAAAAGTTTTCAATCAAAATCTACGGGACTTCGGAAAAATGTGGATTTTATAGCCCAAAATGTAAAAAAAACCCATTTTTTGGATTTTCGGCGTTTTTTGGGAATTGTCGGATTCCTTTTACAAAAATCTTAAAGTTTTTTTTCACTTTCTCATTTTATACGATAAAGTCTACATCCTCCGCAAAATTTCGTTAATAACAAAGTTTTTATTACAGATAAAATATTTATAGTTCCTCGAAAAACCAATTTTTTACAAAAATATTATTTTAACTGTAAAAATCAGAAAAAGTGTCGATTTTTTTATTTATAAGACCAAAATAGTTTTTTATATATCTATGGAACTTCAAGTGCAATCCCAGAAATATTTGACACACATATGAAGACAAGTATGGTAGTTTTTTTAAATGTTACTCCTGTGCAAAAATAACGGGACTTTTACTTGAACTTCGAACGAAATAATTATAAGACCAAATATGACGAACTATTTTAAATATTTAAAGAAATGGAATATGTTTTCAACATTTTTAAATTTTTTGTTCGTATTATTAATAATGGTTGTACAGAGTTAGATCAGAGTTAATTTTTGGTACAGTGGGACAAATATATTTTTGTGATATAATCAATAAAATGTAATTGATATTTTATCCAAATATCAATCTGGTTTTCGGAAAAAATTTTCATGTGAAACAGGAGTAAATTACGTCATAAATAGATGGAAAAATATCAGCAGAAATAAAAAAATTATGGCAATTTTTCTAGATTTTAAAAGAGCTTTTGAAACAATAAATAGAAAAATATTACTACAAAAATTATATCACTACGGAATACAAGATAAAGAATTAAATTGGTTTGAATCATACCTAACAAACATAAAACACTTAACTAAAGTGAACTGCAAAAAATCAGAGACAATTAATAATGAATATGGAGTACCACAAGGATCAATTCTTGGAGCTCTACTATTTATAATGTATATAAATGATATGCCAAATGTATTAGATAGAAATGAAATAGTACTATATGCGGACGATACCCTAATATTTAATATAGCGGATACAGATGAGCAGTGCCTGGAGAACTTATTGTACGATATGCGAAACATAAATAATTGGTTAAAAATGAATAAATTAAAACTGAACGAAGATAAGACAAAAATTATGGAGATAAATATAAATAACAATATAGAATTTAAAATTAATAACAAAATCATAGAAAAAGTGAACAAAATAAAATACTTAGGTTTCATAATCGTCAAAAACATGAATTTTAATGATCACATAGAATACATATTTAAAAAAATAGGCAAAAAGATTGGCTTTTTTAGAAGGATCAGAAATAAAATATCAACGATCACTGCAATAAATATATACAACACAATAATTAAACCACAGTTTGAATTCGGGTCAACCGTTTTATACACTTGCTGCACAAATACGCAAATAGAAAGGTTACAAAAACTACAAAATAAAGCGATGCGATAAATTTTAAAATGTAATAGATATACTTCGATACAATATATGATGGACACATTGAAATGAATAAATATCAGACAAAGGCTACAGTTTAACACATGTATCCTTATCTTTAAAATGAAGATGGGATATGCGCCAGAATATTTGACTCAAGAAATATCATATGTGAATGAAATCCAGCCATATAACCTGAGGAATGGAAATGATTTCCGAATACATAGAGTAGCAACTAACAAAATGAAGAGATGTCTGTTATACAAAGGACTGCAACTGTTTAACCAACTCCCAAACTATGTTAAAAATGAAACAAATATTAATGCTTTTAAAAGAAATTGTGTAAATTACATAAAAAATGGTGTATATCAGAACATATAGAAATGATAAATTTCATGTATTATAGTCATTAAGAAAGTATTTAAAATACTACTAAATAAATAAATATATAAATAAATATAAAAAAAAAAAAGCCCAAAGGGTCAATTAAGTTATTTTTTTCTTTGTATATTAAAAAAGATTATGGGGAAAGTGCTGTATATTGCTGTTCTTGTAATTTTGGACTAAATTTGTATTATAATATGTAAAACGAATGTATTTTTCTACGTAAAAAATCTATTTATAGCTTTAAGTTTTTGAGATATAGAATGTCTTGTTCAGAATAAATCAGAAAATATTTATCATGTCTTAATAAAAATTGGCCAGAATGTCAGTTGTAAGCTAATTTATAATAATTGCTAACTACACTATAGATATTTAGTAAATATATCTTGTAAAAATATTTTTTTATTACTTTAATAGCTCCGGACGTTATTGCATATACGCAATATAATATCTAGCCTTCATTTATGGTTATTTGGAAATAAATTGTATCCAATTTTTAATTTTTTTTTATCAGAAATTGCGTAAATACTAATAATCAAGGGTATTCATTGGAATATAATTGAGATAAAAGTCCATTAACAATAAGTATAATTCCTACTATGGAATTCATTTAATTACACCTGTTTTCAGACCTACTAAAATGAGTTTACTATATTTGTAGAATCAAATAAGCTATTAATAATTATAAACTATCTTGCGATTACCAAATTAGCCAAGGCGTATTGAAATATGATTAATATTTTCTGATTTATTCTCAACAAGACATTCCATATCTCAAACATTTTAGGCTACAAATACATTTTTTACGTAGACAATTAAATTAATTTTACATATTTTGATCTTAGTCTAGTCCAAAATTACAAAAGCAATAATAAACACCATTTCTTCTCCAGTTTTTTATATATAAACAAAAATATAATTTAATTGAGCCTTTGTGCCTACTTTTTGCTTTTTATTGATTATATCATAAAAATTTTTTTGTCCCACTGTACCAATAATTAACTCTGATCTAACTCAGTACAGCCTTTATTAATAATACGAACAAAAAATTTAAAAATTTTGAAAACATATTCCATTTTTTAAAATACTTCGTCATATTTGGTCTTATAATTATTTCGTTCGAAGCTTAAGTAAAAGTCCCGTTATTTTTGCACAGGAGTAACGGAACCAACTTTTTTTACATATAAAAAAACTGCCTTACTTGTCTTAATATGTGTGCCAAATATTTCTGGGATTGCACTTGTAGTTCCATAGATATATAAAAAACTATTTTGGTCTTATAAATATTTCGGGGAGTGTATTGTGGATGTGAAAAAGTCTTAACAACATAAATAATTTGTTCCCGTAGCCAATGTTCGAATATGTGTTTGTGCAAAAATACGCAAAAAAATGGAATTTTCCGTGACTTAATAAACTTTAAAGTGGCATAGTTTCGGTTCTATAAAAGATATTGATTTCAATTTTTTCTGCATAACAAAGAATTACGTCAGCTATGCAATGTAATTTAGATGAAAAAAATCAAGTTTATACTTTTTTTACTTTTTGAAATTAAAATAAAATTTTTGTAAAAAAGTGTTTTTTTGAGAAACTATAAATATTTCATCTGTAATAAAAACTTTGTTATTAAAGATATCTTAACGGAGGATGTAGGCTTTATCGTATAAAATGAGAAAGTGAAAAAAAACTTTAAGATTTTTGTAAAAGGAATCCCACAATTCCCAAAAAACGCCGAAAATCCCAAAAATGGGTTTTTTCACATTTTTGGCTATAAAATCCACATTTTTCCGAAGTCCCGTAGATTTTGATTGAAAACTTTTAACAACATATTACAGATTCTTAAACTGCATTCCGTTAGCCGAATCATGCCTTGGGATTTGAGAAAATATAGACTAAAGTCAAAACAGTCATATAAAATGGGTCAAATTCGGGAGGGGGGTGTACCTTGACCACTTCAGTCATTGGGATTGTTTTTTATTTTATAGTCTTCTCTATGAAGATAACTTTCAGAAAAGTATAAAATTATTATATGTTTTTAAAGAAAATTTTTAATTATTAATTAGAAATTAATTAGCTAAAGAAAAAATAAATTATATCGGTCGGAAACAATAGGCTATATGTGCAAAAAACTGGACCAAGAACATGCAAAATTGAGGTACTTAAAAATTCAAATGCAAATAACTCAAAAACTATAAGAGATAAATAGGACATGCAAACATGTTTTTTGTAGATCTTATCAGTGCCTACAATAATGTATAAAAATATTTAAAATTGAACTAGAAACAATTTGGCAAGCGATTAAAATTTCTCTTTGGTGAGTTTTGAATCTGTCACTTCTGGGATGTATCCCCCAATGTCCAATTATTTTCATATTTTAAATTATTTCATTTTATGCATAAACAACAAAATTGTTGAAATATTAGTTATATTAAAAAACTTCTTCTATATGGAAAATATTATTTATTTGTGTTTATGCCTTAACTTTCGACAATAATTGTACAAGTTATGGAATGAAGTAAAAAATAAACATTTGTCGTACCAAAAATATTTTACCCAGAGACCAAAAATAATCATTATTTGTGTAATAGTGTCCCGTAGAAAAAAATTTTGTAGGAACACCCCTCAAACGATGTGTAAAAATTAGCTGAATATGGGAAAAATATTAAAAAATTTTTTTTTAATTGATCTTCAGTTCCCTACCAGCGATTGAATGTCACGTGTCTAGAACATTTCGTCCAAAAAATAGTATTTAGTTTTGTCTTGAAATGGGTATCAAAAAATTCGTAATTTTAAGTCAATTATTAAAAAAAATATTTTAAAAAATTTTCGCAAAAATTTTGGTCCAAAAAATTTCATTTTAGTACATCATGAAAAAAAAACTTCGATATTTTTTATATTTTCTTTCTTATTTATCAAAATACCTTAAAAAGTCTTCTAGCAAACGAAAATCCCATTGGAAAAATTTTTGAAATATTTTTTCCATAACCAGCCTAAAATTACGAATTTTTTGATACCCATTTCGATTAAAAAATCGAAACTTTTTTTGACCAAAATGTATGGGACCTATGATTTTAAAATCGCTGGTAGGGAACTGAAGACCAATTTTAAAAATTTTTTAAATAATGTTTTCGTATTAAGCAAATTTTTACGCATCGTTTGAGGGGTGTTCCTACATCGAAATCTCGAAAAACGCTATTCTCGGGACACTCTATTGTGTAATTTTGTACCAAAAAATCAATATATGGCGAAGCTACAAACAAAAAACAAAAAGGGTGGTATTTTGGTGCGAGGCGAAAAATTTTTTTCAAATTTGAAAACTTCATTAACCTCATGACACATTTTTTTTTTTTTTTTTTTTTTTTTTTGACCCATCCTAATATACATATGTATGTATAAAATTGTTAATGTTATGATTGCTTATTATTTTAAATTTTATAGAGAGTGATGCCATCAGGATTTTTCATTTTGCTGAGACATTTTCTTCGTGTTGATAATGTTCTCCTTAAAATACATGATACAAGGTTTCATTACGAAATTGAAAATAATTTCATTTTTAAGGAATTTACCAAACGTGCTGCTACCTACGAAGAATTAAAAAATGTAAGTTATACCTATATAATAACAATTTCAAATAAATATATACTAATTCATATTTGGTATTTTAGGTTCCACCACCCTTTTTTACAATTCCAAATGAAATAGAGCAATATATGCCGATAAAAGAAAAGCAGGCTTATAAATTATATTTCAAATAGATTTTTTATACGGTTGTGTTTACAATAAATTATAAATGCAACATAGTAAAACTTTTATTTATTATGGTATTTTGACAGACTGAATGAAAGTTTGTTTCAGAAGCAATGTTGCAAACAAATTGTAGGTATAGTATTGTTGGTAATATATTTATTTTAAAATATTTTTTTTAATACATTCATTTAACATTAGTGCACAATAAAACATAGAATATGTACATATTATATATATAATTATTAAAATTGTATAAATAAAACAAAATCTTATCCGTTACACATAAGGCCACTACAATAATAAAAATTAAATTTATTTTATTTTTTTTTAGCAGATTAGCCATTATTTTTCAAAGTATCCATAATTACACATTTATTCAAGTCAAGCACCACCCATTAAAGCTGTTAATACTCGTTTGTAGTCTCCAGATGTCTCGGACTGAAATAGAGAAACATACATATATGTTAATAAATAAGAGCGTAGAAAAAATAATATAGATTACGAAAAATGGTATATATATATATATATATATATGGTCAGCTAATTGGAAACGCTTTACTACCCATACAATATATGACCAAAAAAAATTTAGTTTAAATTATTTTTTGACTTGTTTTATATTTTTTCATTAATATATTAAAAAGTTAACAAAACGAGAAAAAAAAATAACTGATCATTCAAGGTTAATTATTTTTTAACATTTAGATCAAATTTCTTCAAATCGACAGCGACACCTATTTGGAAACGATAAAACTTCTGTTAGAAATTTTTTTGTATTAAGTCATCGCCCAATCCTTTTTCTCAATATTTTGTTGCAAAACCTTTTTGCTTAATTACGGCATCACATCGACTGCGCATTGATAATATTAAACGTCGACATCGTTCCACAGGTATGGACTTCCATGCCACCTTCACTTCCTCAAAAAGAGTGTCCATGTTGGTTATATTTTCAAGACTTACTGCAGTTTTTACGTCACCCCACAAATGCTCAATAGGGCTCAAGTCTGGACTAGACGACGGCCACTCCAGAACATTGATAAAATTGTCCGCAAAAAATTTTTTTGGTAATCATCTCCGTGTGCTTCGGGTCATTATCTTGTTGGAATTGCCATATAACGGGTAAATTCTCCTCTGCCCACGTCAGCATTACATCATTTAATATTTCCACGTATTTTTCCTTATTTAAAATTCCATCAATTCTGTGAATTGGGCCAACGCCATTCCAGGAGAAACATCCCCACACCATAATAGACCCTCCACCATGTTTCACTACTCTTGAAACATAGCGAGGGTTGAATTCTTGATTAATGGGTCTTCTAACATACCTTCGACCATCAGGATCAATACGATTAATCTTTGTTTCATCGCTCCAAAGCACATACTTCCACTGATTTGTCGTCCAATTACAATGAGATCTTGCAAATTATATACTACGTTTTCTCTGACTTTTAGTTAGTAGACTTCTTGCGTGATGCTCTTCCATGAAGTCCGGCTTCCACCAAACGTCGCGAAATAGTTCGCTTAGATAACGTCACATTTAATTTTTCTTGAATTTCTCGTTGGATGTCAGTTGATGATTTTTTTGGGTCGGCTTCAGAGATTCTCTGTATCATACGGTCGGTGTAAGCTGATGTTTTCCTGGGTCTTTTGCGACGGGGAACGTTAGAATACTGTATCATATTTCTTAATATGCTGTAAAGCATTAAAAACCATTTTTTTGGAACACTTGAGCTGTTCTCCAATTTCTTTATATGACTTTCCAGCTTTATGAAGGTCAAAAATGGAGCTACTCTTAGCAGGAGTACAGCTTTCGCCTGCTCCCATTTTAAATCTTAAAAATAATGATATTAAATTTCTCCTACATTAAATTAAAAATATTATTTACCGATTTTTTTTTTTTTTTTTTTTAAATAACACAACTAAAAAATTTTTAATATAAAGCGAACGTTTCCAATTAGTTGTCTTGTGTTTTTGATTGTTTTTTTTTTATAATAAATTAACTGGAATACATATTGAAAAGGGAATATGAAATTAACAACAACCAAATGCATTGCATTTTATAATCAAAAAAAGTAATTAATATAATACAGTCGTTTAAAAGAGAAAAAATACGGTAAATTTTATTTTATAAAGTAACATAAGAAGAGCGTTTCCAATTAGCTGACCACAGCTGTATATATATATATATATATATATATATATATATATATATATATATATATATATATATATATTAGGGTGGCCCTCATTACAAAAAGTGTCCTGATTTTAGTTCTCACCCCCTGGAAATGTTCGAATATATATATATATATATATATATCGACCATTCCAGGAAAGAACGCCCGAAAAAGTATATTTTTTTACATGATGGCTTTCAATTTCGATAATAATTTGTATACATAAACTCCATTAAGCTTTTTATCAATTTCAGTTTTCAGTTTTGTGAAATTGCAAAAACTCGCGATTTAATTTCGCTTTTTAATTTTCTCAAAAACCAAAAAAATTTCAAAAGTATGTAACTTTGAATAGCAATATCTCTGGAAAGACTATGTGAATTTTAATGATTTAAACGGCCTTAAAATTTCGCATAGTGCGGCTTCACGACGAACATTTTAAAAATAAGAAAGATTTTTTAAAAATGCATTTTAATGCAATTGCATTTTTCAAATGCATTTTTCTTTAAATATGCTATTAAAATTTGTTAATTTTTTAACATAAACGAAAAGTTTGGAATCTTTACAATAAAATAAAAGTGTCAAATTTTTGGGACGCGAAAATCTTGTATGCATTATCCAATTTTTATAAAAACATGCTTCAAATTTTTCATATAAAATTAAAATTTTTTCTTTTTTTTGAAATTTTCTTTAAAATTTTTATAAAAGTTAACAAAATATAAAAAGTATGCAATTTTAAATATTCATATCTCTTGAAGTTATTTATGGATTTCTGTAATTTAAAAAGTATTTAAAAGGCCATTGTATATTTTTTGTTTAATTTAGTCAGCATTTCAAAAACAACGTCTTCGATCCATAATATTTTAAAAATATAAATGCAGTTTTTAGATGCATTTTTGTTAGTTGCGAATTTATTAAATTTTAATTTTTCAAAAGTGTATTTAAAAATGCTTTGTTTATTATAGCTTAAAACAATAAATAGTCTGATACATAAAGTTTTACTATTTTTCAGTATTTTTTTAAAAATAACACAATAAATTTTTTTTAACAAAATACTCATAATACCAGAAAAATATAATTTTTATATGAAAAAATTTAAACTAGTTGAAGAAGAGGGGAAATTATGCACAGTACATGTGTCCGTCCCAAAAATTTGAGACTTTTATTTTAATGTAAAGATTCCAAACTTTTCATTTATGTTAAAAAATTAACAAATTTGAATAGCATATTTAAAGAAAAATGCATTTAAAAAATGCAAATGCATTAAAATGCATTTTTAAAAAATGTTTTTTATTTATAAAATATTCATGTTTAAGCTAACATAATTACAATTCAAACGCCGTTTAAATCACAAATTTCTGCAAAGCCTTCCCAGAAATATTTGTATTTAAAGTTGTATACTTCTGAGATTTTTTATATTTTTTCAAAACTAAAAAAGCGAAATAAAATCGCGAATTTTCTGAATTTAGCGAATCTGAAAACGGAAATATTTATAAATTTTACTAAAACTTTAATTTCGCGAGAATGAAAACAAATTTCAAATAACTTTTTGTTCAATATGTAGTAGACATCTTTTTTTTTTTTTTTTTTTTTTTTTTTAACTATGTATAAACTATGTATACTGTTTGAACATTGAGATGTAATATTTTGTGAATCATATAAGGACATACTAATCTTCATTTCTAGAGGGGTATATTTTCGTGAGGCACTTTAATATATATATATATATATATATATATATATATATATATATATATATATATATATATATATATATATATATATATATATATATATATATATATATATATATATATATATATATATATATATATATATATATATATATATATATATATATATATATATATATATATATATATATATATATATATATATATATATATATATATATATATATATATATATATATATATATATATATATATATATATATATATATTAAAGTGCCTCACGAAAATATACCCCTCTAGAAATGAAGATTAGTATGTCCTTATATGATTCACAAAATATTACATCTCAATGTTCAAACAGTATACATAGTTTATACATAGTTAAAAAAAAAAAAAAAAAAAAAAAGATGTCTACTACATATTGAACAAAAAGTTATTTGAAATTTGTTTTCATTCTCGCGAAATTAAAGATTTAGTAAAATTTTGAATGATTTTATTTTAAATAATATTTAATTAAAGTTTGAATATTTTGGACATTTTTCATCGTAAATTATATTTTAATTATATCTTTGGAAAGCTCTCATTAAATGCTACTGATATGTGCATTCATTTAACCCTTTAGTTGCACAAATAATATTTTGGGATTTCCAGTCCATAATTGGTTAAGTTAATTTTAACGGCATATAAATGGTTAGTTAAGGACAAACATGTTCTCAAAAGCACAAATTTATCAAAAAAGCGGGGAATTGGTGTAAAATTGAGGTTAAATAAAAAAAAAAAAAAAAAAATTTATTCGATTATTGTCACGGTTTTAAATGAAATTATTATGTTTTTCATAAATTTATCAATATTTAAGTGTAATAAGTATTTGCATGCGACTTATTATATATCTAATATATATATATATATATATATATATATATATATATATATATATATATATATTTATATATATATATATATATATATATATATATTAGGGTTCGTTTCGAAAAGAAAAATTTCTTTTGATATTTGGACATCATACCTTTTTAGAAGGTTTTTGCATCAGTAAAAATAATAGCGTATTTTGTTTTTTAACATTCCAACTCCTTCCCCTGCATATCTGCTGCTAAAAACGCACATTTTGAGCGCCATTTTGCGCGGAGACGAATCCAATTGATTTATAAAAAAATTTCTTTTGAACATCAATTGTACATAAAATTTTAGTAAGAATGAGCACTATTCAACCCACTTAAAATGCATCGTGCCCCAATTAGGGTGTCCAAAAAATTTACTTTTTTCAAAAAAGTTTTAAAAATATACTATTTGCTTAGAAATATTACGCAAAAATTTTTACTTTACCACTTTTCGCTTTAAAGTTGTGTGTGAATTATAATGAGAATGTTTTAAAATTTTGTAATAACAATTATTTTTTGAGATAATTAGTTTTTATAGCTATTATTTGAAAATTTCTTAGTCTTATAACTCTAAAGCGAAAAGTCGTAGATTAATTATTTTTGCGCCATTTTTTAAAGCAAATAGTATATTTTCACTGTGTTTATAAAAAATATATTTTTAAAACTTTTTTGAAAAAAGTTAATTTTTCGGACACCCTAATTGGGACACGATGCATTTTAAGCTGGTTGAATAGTGTTCAATCTTACTAAAATTTTATGTAGAATTGATGTATAAAAGAAATTTTTTATAAATCAATTGGATTCGTCTCTGCGAAAAATGGCGGTCAAAATGTGCGTTTTTAGCCGCATATATGCAGGGGAAGGAGTTGGAATTTTAAAAAACAAAATACGGATGATCTTCCTGATTATTCGACCGATGCCTTCGCTGGGACCGGTGCCTCGGAAAAACTCGGGGATCTTACCCTTGGCTCTGAAGATGAGCTTGAGATCACTGTAATCTCAACTCGCGCTCAGGGTCAAGAGAAGAACCAGGGTATTGAGGTCAGGTCGGAGCGGAAGGATTGCTCGAGTGATCAGGGGGATCACACGCCCGGCAATACCTTGGTTCGACAAGATGCGGTAATGCTTAATGCGACAACCGCTGATAATTGCCGAACCAAAGAGGAGAAAGCGCAAAGTGGCGCAAGAGCCTCTCTTATCTATCTGCATAGGATAGCTAAGAGAGACCCTTCGACACTTTCAGGCAAGGATAAGTACCTTACCAAGAAGCACAGAAGGAACGTTAAAAGATTCGAACGGATCTACGGACCTGTCTGCGACTCCTTGGGAATGTCTTATCCTGAAGGATCAGATGTGGATGCAAACCGTACTCCAGAGGTGTCCCGTGAGGGCACAGGAGGAAAGTCTACATGCTCATCGATCCCAGCCGGAGCTAGTAGGGACGGTAGAGGCGAACCTGCTAAACCTGCAACCCTTATGGAACAGCGGGTTACAGCAGGCAAACCAAAATCTACCAAAGTTAAGGCTGATCATGTACCATCCCGCAAATCTGGTAAACCACAAAAGGTTATCAGGGGTGCTAGGCCTGGGGATGATCAGCCCTCAACAAGCAAGATGGCGACATGCCAGAAGTCTACCAACTCCACCGGTGTAACCCGTAAGGACAATACTGGTGTAGTTGCCAAAACTTCTGACATGAGGTCATCTTCATCGAAGAGTGTTGGCCAGAATCCATCCGGCACTCTTAAGGGCTCCCAAAAGGGAGTCATTAAGAGGGCCAGGTCTGGGGACGACCAACAAACTTCGGTGGCAAAGAAGGCTGTCCATACGCCCTGTAGCTCGCTTAGGGGCCCCCATAAGGAGGTAACTAATAGAGCTGGTTCGGGTAATGAACAGCCATCCACATCAAAAAAGGCGAGGGAATCAGTGATGCAAGATTGTATTCAAGCTGCTGTCATTGACAAAGCTGATCCAGATGGGAGGATCAGCGTTGAGCAATGGCGACAGATTGAGCACAGGCTCATTGAGGAAATCGCTCTCGTGAAAGGAAGGCCGGATAAGGTAGCATTCAGAGGCGCAGACTGGATGAAGGGTGTCAAAACTATCAACTGCGGAAATAAGAAATCTTTTGAATTTCTTAGAAACGCAGTTGCTAAGTGCGACACACTCTATCCAGAGGCGAAACTCGAGGTGATACTGGCATCCAAGTTGCCCCTTCGTCCAATAGTGACAGCATGGTTCCCACCACCCATTCTAGAGGTTGGAACCATTCTGACAGTATTGGAGAACCAGAACGAAGGTCTTCTTACAGGTCAATGGAAGCTTGTCAACACCTTGATCTGTAAGGAGAACCAAGGTAGGGACTTCAGATTCGCTGTGGATCAGGAGTCTCTAAAGAAGCTGGAGTCGCTAAGGGGAGTTGTCAATTTCGGGTTTGGGGTTATCAGATTTAGATACTCTAAGTCTGATAAAACCAAAGAGAACAACAGTGGTGCAAATTAATTTGCACCATTGTGAGGCAGCCTCAACCGAATTGACAAAACTCCTTATTGACTCCAATGTGGATGTAGCTCTTATCCAGGAACCTTGGATTAACAACACCAGGGTATGTGGATTAAGAGCTATAGGCTACAATCTGTTCATACCATCCACATTGGAAAAGGTACGAACATGTATAATGGTTAGGAAGGATTTAAATGTTAATCTTCTTCATTCTTTCAGTAATGGGGACCTAACGGTTGTACAATGGGAAGCTACTGGAAACAGGAAGCCGGTTTTGGCATCAGTGTACATGCCTTATGAGGCGGCCGATCCACCAGGCATCGCTCTGCAGCAATTGGCGGAGCACTGCAGGAGGAGAGGACTGTACATGATCCTAGGATGTGATGCGAACGCTCACCATTATCAATGGGGAAGCAGGGACGTCAATAAAAGGGGTGAGTTAGTTTTTAATTTTATAACTGATTATGATCTTCATATCTGTAATAGGGGGAGTCAACCCACGTTCAGAACGAAAGATAGGGAAACAGTTATAGATATAACGCTAGCAAACCGGAGGGGCGATTTCGTTAGGGACTGAAGGGTAAACATGGACTACTCCTTTTCGGACCATAGCATGATATCCTTCAGTTTAGATCTTGTAGGATCGAAGGGAAAACCCTACAGGAACTCTAGGAAGACAGATTGGAAGTCTTTTAGTGAGTTAATGGGTAGGGATTTAAGGGATACTGATGGCTGGAAGAATTCGGCTGAGGGTATCGAGGCGGTAGTGAATAATCTCACGAATGTGATCAGGAATAGTTTTGAGCTCAGCTGTCCGTTAGTATATCCGGGCAAGCGTAATCAGCCAAGATGGTGGACCAGGGAACTTAGGGATCAGCGGTCTACAGTTAGAAGGTTGTTTAATAGGGCCAAGCTATCAGGTAACGAAAGTGATTGGGGCAGCTATAGGGATAGTTTTGCAAAGTATAAGAAGGACATAAGAAGAGCGAAACGGACATCATGGGTAAGTTTCTGTGAGTCCGTGGACTCTGTGAACGAGTTGTCTAGATTCAGAAGGGTATTATCCAAGGACCATGTGGCACCTGGATACATACAACGTGCGGATAACTCGTGGACAGAGTCTAGCTCAGAGTCCCTCAGTTTACTTATGGAGACACATTTCCCAGGCTGTACTGATATTGAGTCTGGGCCGCGATCTGGTAGTGTCAGTGAAAACCTACATCTATCCGGCTCGGATGAGAGGGATAACGACACAATTAGGGAGATGGTTACTAGAGACAAAGTAACATGGGCGGTGAGCACATTTGAGCCATATAAATCACCGGGCCCAGATGGAATCTTTCCGGCTATGTTGCAGAATGTCAATGACAGGGTCATCTTACTACTCGTGGATATATGTAGGGAGTGCCTTAGGTTAGGATACATTCCCAGGGGGTGGAGAGAGGTTAGAGTCATCTTCATACCCAAGGCGGGTAAACCGACTCACTCGAAACCCAAGGATTACAGGCCAATCAGCCTATCGTCTTTCTTACTGAAGACAATGGAGAGACTGATTGATCTGCATCTTAGAAATAGATTGGGAACTCACTTAATCAGTGACGCTCAACACGCCTACCTAAAGGGTAAGTCTGTAGAGAGTGCTTTACATGATTTAGTGAGTTACATAGAGCGAGGTTTGTTGCATAGGGAATATACCATGGCAGCTTTCCTCGACATTGAGGGGGCCTTTAATAATATTAGAATTGAGGCGATCAAGGAGGCACTGGTTTCAATCAACGCAAGTGAATTCCTAATTGAGTGGATAACAATAATGCTGAGCACTAGAGTTATCAACTCGAATATGGGAGACACTTGTGTGAGGAAGCTTGTGACAAGGGGCACACCGCAAGGAGGGGTCCTTTCTCCGTTACTATGGCTCTTGGCCATGAACGTCATCCTGAGACAGTTCGATGCTAGGGGACAGAAAATTGTAGCCTACGCAGATGACGTGGTTATACTGGTCTCTGGTAAATTTCTACCAACGATCAGTGAGGTCATGCAATCAGGTCTACGGGATTTGTCTCTTTGGGCTGATAGTAAAGGATTAGGAGTTAACCCAGGGAAGACCGAGTTAGTCTTGTTCACCAGGAGATATAAGGTTGAGCCTTTTAGCTTACCAGTATTGAATGGTTTGGAGCTTGAATTGTCAAGTGAGGCCAAATACCTGGGTGTTTACCTGGACAGCAAATTGTCTTGGAGAAGGAACACTCAGGAGAGGTTCAAAAGGGGACTTAATGCCTATTACACCTGGGGACTTAGACCGTTAGTGGTATCTTGGATATACACTTCGGTTGTAAGACCAATTCTTACTTATGGCTGTTCAGTATGGTGGAAGGTGTTAAGTAAGATAACCTACAGGAACCTTTTATCTAAAGTTCAGAGGTGTGCTTCAACTGGCATCTCTGGCGCTATGAGAAGTACACCTCAGGCGGCACTGGACATCATTCTCCACTTACTTCCAATTGAGGAGTTCGTGAAGGGAATGGCTGTTCGTAGTCTATTTAGATTGAAGGAGCTAGGATTATTGAGGAACTTCAGAGCGGGGCATGCTAGCATACTCGATATGGTTCAATTTAATGGTCGGACACTATCCGTAACTGAACCTACGGATCATGTCGGAACCATAATTGACTTCGGGGCTACTCCCACTATTGAAATACCTGAAAGGGAGTTGGAGTAGAAAAGCTCCACGGAGGTTGTGCTGTCTTTACAGACGGCTAGAAGATGGATGTAGGCACCGGTGCAGGGGTTTACCTTCTGGGAACTGATATCAGACGGTCATATAAATTGTCCGACAGTTGTAGCGTTTTCCAAGCGGAAATTCTGGGCATCTATAAAGCCCTAGGGTTGCTAGAGGAAAATGTGGAACGGAATTCTGAGGTCACTATATACGTTGACAGTCAGGCAGCATTATTGGCCCTGAAAAGTCACTATGTTAGATCCAGATTGGTCTTTGAGTGCAAGAGGGAATTGAGGAGACTAATGAATGTTTATAAGATAAGACTCTGTTGGGTTCCGGGTCACTGCGACATTCTCGGCAATGAAATAGCTGATGAGCTGGCTCGCATTGGCTCGGGACTGGATAGGTCTTTCGTGGAGACACTCGTTAGAATTCCAATTGGGTCCTACTTTAGGGCCATAAGGGAATGGATTCTTGACAACACGAATCGTGCCTGGAGGAACAGAACGAACTGCAGGATATCTAGAGCATTATGGCCTAGTCTTAAACTGTCAGATTCGAAACAACTTCTGGGTATGAGTCGTAGTAATATAAGAATCATGGTAGGAATTATTACTGGTCACTTCTCACTAGGGAATATGATGAGTAAATGGGACATTGGCATGACAGATTTTTGCAGGTCGTGCGATGATGTAGACGAGCTAGAGACAGTGGAGCACATTCTCTGTCATTGCGTGGGACTTCAGCGGCGTAGGCTGAAGTGGTTTGGAAGCCACACACTGCATGAACTAGATGAGGTTACGAGCAACGGGCTTACTAATCTCATAGGGTTTGTAATGGGGATAGGATGGCTTAGGGGCAATCAGAACTAATTGCTAGGGTATAGGTTCCACTCCTCTCCTCTTCTTCTTCTTTATCTAAGTTTTCTATTCTCTTATTCTGTTTTCAATTTCTCTCTATTTCTCAAAGGGATCACAATGGACCTTTTTGGTCTCTGGGTGGAGGCGTGAATACGCCACCCTTTTCAACCTCACCTAACCTAAATACGCCATTATTTTTACTGATGCAAAAACCGTCTAGAAAGGTATGATATCCAAATATCAAAAAAAAAAATATATAGCGGGGACATATACAGTGGTGGCCACGAATTTAAGACACGACATTTCACTTATATATTTCTGATAATTTTTACATCTTATCGAACAAATTTTAGATCCATGTTATTTTTTAAAGATCCTAGTAATGTTATGAAAAAAAATCAACAATAGTTTGTTACCTATATTTAGTTTCCAATTTTTATTTACATATTATACAGATTAATACAAGTTTAAGCCTGGTCATGAATTTAGGACATAGGCAAAATAAAAGTTAATTCACAAAAGTAAAGCTCAGCTTCATAAAACAATATTAGTATTTGGTGGGAAATCCTTTATTTTGAATCACAGCAGCGCATCTCCTGGGTAAACTTTCAACTAAGGCCATACAGCGCTCCTTTGGAATGGCATACCAAGCCTTTTGAATTTCTTCCCATAAATCAGTCAAATTTTTTGGCTTTACTGCTCGTACATGCTCCTCAACATCATTCCACAAGTTCTCAATTGGATTGAGATCAGGGGATTGAGCTGGCCATTTCAGAACTGTGATATTATTTTCCTCTAAGCAACTCTTCACTAGGCGTGAAGTGTGCTTAGGGTCATTATCATGCATAAATTTCCACATTAAAGGCATGTTGTCTTCAGCGAATGGTATCATGATGCTTGTCAGTATGTTTTTGTAAATATGCTGGTCCATTTTATTGATAATCTTCTGAATGGGACCTACACCATGCCAGGAAAATGCTGCCCACACCATGACATTTCCACCACCATGCTTAACCGTTTTAAGGGTGTACTTTGGGTGATGCTCCAGGTTTGGAGGACGCCATACGTACTGTTTTCCATCAGAACCAAAGCGACAAAACTTCGACTCGTCGCTCCAAAGTATATTTTTCCAAAATGTCATCGGCTTATTGAGATTTTCTCTTGAAAACGCTAGTCGGGATTTAATATTTTTTTTTGACACAAGTGGTTTACGTTGTGCAATACACCCACGTAAGTTCTTCTCATTCAGACGTCTTCTTATTGTCCTGGACGATATATTAATACCAAAATCCGATGAAATCTCATTTTTAATTTTACTTGAGCTCTTGAAAGGATCTTTAGCAGCTGATTTATAAATTAAGCTATCCTCCCTGGGTGTAGTTTTTCGGGCTCTAGGGTGCTGTTTGACATTTTTGGTAGTGCCATGTTGCTTGATGTGTTCCAGTGCATTGTAAATCTTGGATCTGGAACATTTTAGTAGCTTGGAAATTTCCATTACTGTTTTTCCATCAGTATTCATTTATTGGATCAATTTTCGCTCGGCATCCGAACTCCAAGTACCTCTGGCCATTTCTAACTAAATATTTTGATGTATTCTAACATTAAATGGAATAAAACATTCATTACTTACCTTTTAGCTTCAAAAAACACCAAAAAATCACTTAAAAACCAAATATTTCTTATATGTTTTAAATTCGTGACCAGCTTCAAAAGCACGTTTTTACGAAAATATAATAAAAACAGCAACAAAATGTATACACAAACAAAACCAAATAACGGTAATTGATCTTAACATTACAGGGTACACTGAAAAATTAACAAAATCTAATTTTATATTGCAGGGTTGTAATAATTATCACAACTTAGTTCGTTACATGTCGTGTCTTAAATTCGTGGCCACCACTGTATATATATATATATATATATATATATATATATATATATATATATATATATATATATATATATATATATATATATATATATATATATATATATATATATATATATATATATATATATATATATATATATATATATCAGGTATATAATAAATATAAATTATATAAATTAAATTTAACCTCAATTTTACACCAGTTCCCCGCTTTTTTGATAAATTTGTGCTTTTGAGAACATGTTTGTCCTTAACTAACCATTTATATGCCGTTAAAATTAACTTAACCAATTATGGACTGGAAATTCCAAAATATTATTTGTGCAACTAAAGGGTTAAATGAATGCACATATCAGTAGCATTTAATGAGAGCTTTCCAAAGATGCGCTAAAATATAATTTACGATGAAAAATGTCCAAAATATTCAAACTTTAATTAAATACTATTTAAAATAAAATCATTCAAAATTTTACTAAAACTTTAATTTCGAGTTCTAATCCATGAATAATAACATCTCTTTAATTTCAGGTTTTTAATATTAGAATAAAGAAAAGTAAATATTAGAATTACGAAAAAGTATATTACTGAATATTACAGTACATTGAAGAAGTACCATTATTTGAACGAAAAAGTACCACAGAGTCCTTTCTAATCGATTCTCATTCACTTAGGATGACATATAATTAATTTCATGTTTCTGGGTTAAATATTATAGATAATTTAAAAAAGACATTAGAAGAACAAAAAGGCACCACAAAGTCCCACCTGTGAATTCTTACTCACTTAGGGCCACATATCTTTAATTTCATATTTCTAGGTTCATAATTATAGAAAATTCAAAAAGTATCATTAGAACAAAAAAGTACCACAAAGTCCCCTCTTATAAACTCTCATTCACTTAGGAACAAATATCTTCAATTTTATGCTTCCATGTTAAATATTAGAGAAAATGCAAAAAGTACCACAAAGTCCATTCTCTTGAATTCTTACCAACAGGACCATGTATCTTTAAGTACCACAAGTTCCACTCTTGTGAATTCTTATCTACATTTTCTTAATTTCATGTTTCTATGTTTAATGTAATTGAAAATTCATTATTAAGTTTGAATAAAATGTAATTTCCCGCCTTTACCCCTTTTTTGGTATTGTTTTTCACCCATCGAAGTATCAAAAATTGTATTCCAATAAATTTCTAAATTGTAGTGGTATCCCATATTAAAATACTCATATGAATATTTCAATAAATATAAAAAAATGTTTTATGAAAAAGGTACCAAAAATAGGTAAGATTTTTACCCCTTAAACGTTTGAATTTCTAAAAAGTACCAAATTTGTACTTTTCTCATTTTTTGATAAGTTATGAATACGACATACATTTTATCTGTATGTTGATTGGTTTCAAAAATACATATGGTGCCAAAAAAGTACCAAAATGTAGTTTTTACCCGTTTTATCCCTAAAAGGGCGATTTCCAAAAAAGTACCAGACACCTGTCCAATTATTTTTTAAATCAATAACGATAACTATTTAACTTTTTTGTATCATTATTAGTTTGCGAGTTATAAGGTTACCGATTTTACCCGTTTTTACCCTTTTTTACCCCTAAACATTCGAATTTCCAAAAATCCCGTCTTAGTGGATCTGTATGGAGGGAGACCTACCTACATTCCAAATTTCGTCTCTCTAGCGTCAGCCGTTTGGGGCTGTGGGATAATGAATCAGTCAGTCAGTCACGTTACTCTTTTATATATATATATATTTTATTAAAGTTTGAATATTTTGGACATTTTTCATCATAGATTATATTTTTGCGTATCATTGGAAAGCTCTCATTAAATACTATTGATATGTGCATTCATTTAACCCTTTAGTGCAGGAATAATATTTTGGAATTTTCGGTCCATAAGTTGTTAAGTTAATTTTAACGGCAAATAAATGATTAGTTAAGGATATAAATGTCCCCAAAAATATAATTGATCCAAAAAACTGTAAATTCGTGTAAAATAGAAGCATAATTTCAAAAAATAATTTTTATTCGATTATTTTCGCGGTTTTAAATGAACTTATTATGTTTTTCATAAATTTATCAATATTTAATCGTAATAAGTATTCCATGCGATTTATTTGCAAAAATTTCTAATTTAAGCTTTTAGGAACTAAATGCATTAAATTGACCCTCTAGCTTTTAATGGGTTAATTATGTGTTATCTTCAATAGTAACAGGATAGACCATTCCTATGGTATATTAAAACCTAATATATTTTGAAAAATGTCCGAAATATATAAAATTACAAGTTTGATCAAAGAAAATATGATAAAAAATATAAGTAAAATGTTAATACTTCGCGACTGAAAAGAGACATGATAATAATTTAAATGAATATTCATGGTCATAGTATGCCTCTTTTATAATTTGAAGTTAATTTTCTTATAACTAAAATTTTGATAATGATATAAAAAAAAAAAATGCGTAATTTTAGAGGTGTTTTGAAAATGGTCCAGCTCACGTAAATTTAAAGATTGAGATGTAATATTTTGGGAATCATATAAGAACATACTAATATTCATTTCTAGAGGGGTGCATTTGCAACTTTTTTTCGTAAGGCACTTTACTGTACATTAAAGTGCCTCACGAAAAAAAGTTGCAAATGTACCCCTCTAGAAATGAAGATTAGTATGTTCTTATATGATTCCCAAAATATTACATCTCAATGTTAAGATTTACGTGAGCTCAACCATTTTTGAAACACCTCTGAAATTATTTATTTATTTCAATTTTATTATCAAAATTTTAGTTTAAAATCCAACAAAAAAAATTTCTTAACATCAAGAAAACATCTTCATTTTATTGAATGTAAAAACGCTACATATGGCAGTACTATGTACTGCACACAGCTGTATATATATATATATATATATATATATATATATATATATATATATATATATATATATATATATATATATATATATATATATATATCTGGGAAACTATAAAAGTTAGAGAGCTTCAATATGAATATTTTGGACAAAAATTGGTACACTAGCAATAGTGGCCGTGGCCATATATATATATATACAGTTAGGGACAAAACTATTTGTACACCTCATATATTTCGTATACCTTCACGCACATTTTCAACAGATCCGCTGTTTTTATACTTGCTTACAATGTATTGTACTGTGGAATGTTGCAAATTTACTAAATTACTTATATTCCGGAGAGATTTTCCTTTTTTATGTTCATCAATAATTAAATTTTTAATATCCAAACTCAACTCTTTTCGCTTTCCCATTTTTGATGTGCCTATTATTCAAAACGTTAAAACCAACTTCTTATTTTGTAAAATAAAACTCGATTAACGAAGAAAATATAACGGTATTTAAAAAAATCATCATACAAGAGTCCAACGTACAAATAAGTGTACAAAGTACTGATGTACAAATACTTTTGTCCCAAAGATTTTTACTTAAATTGTACTTTTTTTTAACAATGTGTTATATATTAATTTATTTTTTATCAAATAATTCAATAAAAATAAACCTGAATTAAAACTACATATAATAATTTTTTATTCTTTATAAATTATTGAGGATATACGAAATGCATGGGTGTACAAATAGTTTTGTCCCTAACTGTATATATATATATATATATAAACAATAATATATGGAACGTTCACATTTTCAAAACTTTTGTCTATAAAAATATCAAATGTCAAATAACACTTTAACATTTTTAGAAAATTTGAAAATGAAGTAACCTAAATTATAAGTTTTGTTGTTTAAATATATTTTCTAGAATTTTATGTCAGATAATACTATACACTATACAACAAAAACAAAAAAGGCGGTGTCTGGCACAACTTTTTTTTTCGACCCGCTTTAATGTATGTTTATGTTAAATTTTTGATGGCATTAGTGTACATATTAATATAAAATTTGGAAAAATATTGGGGTCGCATGTACATTAAAGTGCCTTGATTTGTATGGAGTCAAAAAAAGTTACAGATATACCCCTCTAAAATTAAAGATTGGTATGTTTTGAGCTAATTCCCAAAATATTTCAGTTCAATTATTTCATTTTATAATACCTCCAAAAATATGGTTTTCGATCAACAGTAAACACAATTTTTAACTTTTTGTCAAAAAAAATTACAACATATGATAGAAAAATTACGTATAATACATATTGAGCAAAAATATTTTAAAATTTGTTTTCATTCTCGCGAAATTAAAATTTTAGTAAAATATTTAGTGATTTTATTTTAAATTATTGGAAAGGTCTCATTAAATACTATTGATTTATGTATTCATTTAAGCCTTTAGTTGCACAAATAATTTTAACGGCAAATAATTGTTAGTTTAGGATATAAATGTCCCCAAAAACATAAATTTATTAATTTATTATGTTTTTCATAAATTTATCAATATTTAAGTGTAATAAGTACTTCCATGCGACTTATTTGCAAAAAATACAAATTTAACCTTTTGGGAACTAAGGACTGCGCACGAAAAAATCCGTGCTTGGAAATCTGCTTATAGAAACTAAACCAATGGGCGAGTTTTTTTTAATTATATTTTTATTAATCAATGTTCAAGTTCTAAACATGAAAGAATAGATTATTTCCTGTAGGTTTTTAAGCAAATATCTGATATTTTCCAGAATTCTTCAAATTAAAGGTTCTATTGTGCTTCGGTCACTTTTTTGCTTGAATAAGTCCACTTGTTTTTAAACTCCGTTTCATTTTAAGCTAAGCTTTTAATGTTCTTTAAATTATTTTTTACTAGAGCCCTATATCTTTCAATTTATAGGGCTCTAGCATATTTCGGTACAAACACTAACAATTTCTTTATTATCACTCTATTGATTTGTTGCTGTAATGAGAAGAAGCGAGAATAGGCCTGAAAAAAGTGGATACACTGTATTTTCTTATGAAAGGGAGAAATCTTTTCCAAATTCACTCTTTTACGTATATTTCTGTGTTAAGGAAACCATTTTTTATGAATGAAGTGCTTTTTTCCGCATATGCATATGGCTTCCCAAAACAAAAACATTCTTGGGAATTTTGATTTCTTTGATACGCGATATTTTTCTGCCATATTCCCTCTAGCATCTGCAACATAGAATTCCTGGCCAGGAAGTTAGACTGTACGAACGTTTCATCATCTATTATTCCCTGATCATAATTGTGGAAAAATTCGCCAAAAGAACTTTCATCTTATTTTTTACCTCCAAATTCTTGCTTTGCGATTCAATTAGAATTTTTTATAATTTATACGTCTTCTGGCTAGATTTCCTTTCAACTTTTCTAATAAAAATTTAAAGCAATAAACTTTTTGTGGCACTTTTCTTCCAGTGATGAGGGGAATTTTTCTGAAAATACTTGACTTCTTTGTATAATATTTAGCATTTTTTGACACAACTGCCTTCCTAGGTATAGTTTTATATGACCGATGTAAGATTTTATGAAAAATTTCTATTATGTGTTTTGGTGTTTTTTGTTCAATTTCCATTTTAAGGAAAACTAGTTTCGCTATAAACATGAAACTTAACACATGACTAGTGAACATAATGATAAATGTAAACCAGTTAACAGAATTCTTTAATTTTCACCAAATCAAAAGTTATGCATGGATGCACGGATTTTTTCGTTCGCAGTTCTTAAATGCATAAAACTTACCCTCTAGCTCTTAAAGGGTTAATTGCGTGTAATCTTCAATAGTGCCAGGGTAGAAAAATGTTCGAAATATATAAAATTACATGTTTCAATAAAGAAAATATCAAGGTTTAATTTTTCTACTATGGTAGCTATCATTTAGTATGAATATCAACTACTAACAGACGTCATACTAAAAAATATATTCACTGTTTCACATTTTGTATTCAATACTACTAGAAACTGCTGCAATATTTTCATACGGTATACCAAAGTAGATTAAGAAGGTAACGACAACTATACACGCAAAGAAAAAATATGGTTCCTGTGACCATAAACTAAGAGCAACATACTATGATTGTAATATATGATTCCAGGTTACAATAAGTATATTTGTACGTAATCATTATTATGATTCCAATTTATAATTTATTAGTAAGGTTCATAACCTTATTAATAACTTTTAGTTAGTTTTATAACCTTTTCTTAAGTATTGCTTTCAATTTCATCATGTTTTTATCATTTAATAATTCCATGTTATCATATATATAAACTAATTTCATCATATATATAATTCCATTTTATCATATATATTATTCCATTCTATCATATATATGAACTAATTCCATCATAAATATAATTCCATTTTATCATATATATAATCCCATGTTATCATATATATAATTCCATTTTATCATATATATGAACTAATTTCATCATATATATAATCCCATTTTATCATATATATGATCCCATATTTTCATATTTATATTCATTTGTACCACGATATGTGGTACATTCATCATATTGAATAAAAACAAAACTTGTCAATTTATATTTGTTCATATATAAACTAAATGAGAACTATAACTACTGGACTGATACACAAAAATGTGTATTCAAAAGTCATTAAAAGTTAATGGCTTAATGGTTGTAGAATTAACCAAATTTGTAAAATGAAATGAATGGTTATGTAATTAACTAAATTGTTGTAGAATTGACTAAATGATTGTATTTATTCATAAATATGATTTCATATAAACATATTTAAATACATATTATAATTCAGTGAACCATATTAAAATTCTGATTGTGGGAAATCATTAAATGATTAAACAGAATCATAAACGTTGCTATCATGAACACAGTATATTTAAATCAATGAAAAACGGCTATATAATCATTGAATAGTTGTGGTGATCATGCTGTAACCATGTTTTTTCTCTGCGTGTACAACACCAAAAAAAACCTTGTATTTTGTTTTTGCTTTAACATCTCTTATGTTAACTTTAATTTTGTCATTTCATATGTTTCTTTACAAAAAACAAAAATACATTTGACATTTCATGTAACAAAAAAGAGGAAAAAGACGTAACAACATAAAAGTAAACAAAAAATAAAAAATAAAAAAATTAAGCATAAACAACAATTTGACACTTCAAATTTTAAAACCCAAGCCGCCATATTGATTTCAAAAAGAAAAAAATCTCAGCTGTTTTAATCTACCTTGCGGTATACTAAAAATTGCAGCGCACAGTGTGCGATTTAAAAAATGAAATGGAAATAATTATGGAACGGCTGCTCCGATTTCTATGAAATTTCACATGGTGATAGTAGAGTTGTAGGCGTTGTAGTTGAGTTTAAGTTTAGAGCTTTGACCGTATAGACCTACAGGGGGCGTGTCCACAGGGTCCAAAGTTGGACACCTCGGGTATAAAATTTATTAAAAACGATCCTGAATCCTTATATCTGAACCGATTTCAAAGATATGGGAGGATTCTGCTAGTTGAGATCTACAAAAAACATCGTAGTATGTATATATTATCTCTTTTAGTTTAAGAGATATTGAGCTTCAAAGATTAAAATTTTTAATTTTCAGCCTGTCTTTGTGAAGTTTTTTCGCTACAGCGAATAAAAACAAATAGAAAAATTGTGTAAAGAAAGAATTTTGAAAAAATATCTACGGAGTCAAAAGTTACCAGCATTTAAATTTAAACTTTCAAAAAAAGTTGATTTTTCCCGTTTTTTTGCCAAAAAAGTGGTAACATTCTTTTCTTGTTATAGAAAAATTTTCTTAAGTAACATATATAGCATTTATATTTTTCTGAAAGATAACTAAACACAAAATACTTCAAAGGAAAAAATGCATTTAAAAATCGAATTTTGCGAGAACCAGGGTTTCCCAAATTTGACCTATTTTATCAACTAATTTCGAATTTTCCTCTTTATTTCTCAAATCGCAAAGCCGGAATCAAAAAAGAGTTATACTTTTTACTTAGTCTAAAGTGTTTTAATTTCTTTCGCAATAGAAATTTTTGCTCCCCGTTATCGGTTGGAAAGATATAGCAAAAATAGTAAAAAATCCCATTCTCTTAAATTTTTAAAGTTTTTTTAGGAATTACGGGATTTTTGTAGACAAATCTAAAAAAGTGAATAATGCTTTAAATTAAGCACCAAAAAATCGAATGTGTGAAATTTCATTCAAAAATATTCACTAACAAGAATTTTATTGCATAATTAAAAATGAAAAAAAATCACAAATCCATGCCTCCTCAGTGTTTTTTGCAAAAAGTCTTCAACAAATTTTAGTATTTAAAAAAATTTTGTACATAGTTAAAAAGAAGACAAATTTTCCTAAACATTGATTTACAACAATTGTATATTGGTATTTTTGCGTTTGCAATTGAAGGATTATAAATTTATGGTTTCAAGTAATTTGGCCAATTTTAACTCATGGTAATGTGTATGGTAATGCCGCTCGTGATAATGGCGTCACAAGAATTATTTTAATAAAGCTTAATATTTTAATTTTTTCAGCATAGTGCTAAATTCATATCCATCTATTGGATCCGTCAGACTGATAAAAATACATATTATACATCATTGTTTAGGAAAATTTTTCTTCTTTTTAAATATGTACAAACATTTTTAAAATACTAAAATTTGTTGAAGACTCATTGCAAAAAACACTGAGAAGGCATGGATTTGTGATTTTTTTGCATATTTTTATTTTTAATTATGCAATAAAATTCTTGTTAGTGAATATTTTTGAATGAAATTTCACACATAAGTAGATTTTTGGTGCTTAATTTAAAGCACTATTCACTTTTTTATACCCACCATCAAAAAGATGGGGGGTATATTGATTTTGTCATTCCGTGTGTAACATGTTGAAGGAATCATCTAAGACCCCACAAAGTATATATATTCTGGGTCCTGAGTCGATCTAGCTATGTCCGTCCGTCTGTCCGTCTGTTGAAAGCAGGATAGCGCTCGAACGGAGCAACGTAGGGAGACGAAATTTGGCACAAATATTTTTCTTATATAAGGTTTGTTTGGGATTGAAAATGGGCAAAATCGGTTCACAAACAAAAAAGTTATGGGCTAAAGACTAGAAACACAGGGTGTCCGTTGGTGAAAATCAATGAAATTGTGTTCAAATAGTTCAAGGACTAATGCAAACTCGGAAACAAAAAATGGGCGTGGTCCGCCCACTTTACCTCCTTCTCTCATATAACTTAAAATGTGAAAAAGTTGATGGTGGGTATATAGATTCGGCCGGGCCGAATATTTGCGCTTGTTAGATTTGTCTACAAAAATCCCGTAATTCCTAAAAACTTCAAAAAATTTCCAAAAATGGGATTTTTTACTTTTTTTGTTATATCTTTCCAACCGATAACGGGGAGCAAAAATTTCTATTGCGAAAGAAATTAAAACACTAGACTAAAGGTACGGTCACATTAGGGAAACATTTGACTGAAACTACAAATATTTCTTTGCAGTAATGTGACCATAAAATATTTTTGTGTGGCAAACAACAAATCAGCTGATTTTGGGCAAACAAAAATACTCATAATGTGAACACAATGTGACCACATAATGGAATATATTTTTCCATTTTTTGAGCAAATAATTATTTGAACTTACAAAATTTTTGTAAGAGAAAACAACATCAAATAATAGTTGTATCGAGCCATATTTACTATTGAATTTAAGGGTACCAAAAATCGTTTTATGCATTTTATGATATATCTAATGTTTTTTAGTATCAGCTATATTTCAGGACGATATAGCAATATTATACCAACCAACTTCTAAAGATATTTACTCTTCCTTTGCATGTATTGTCAAGAAATCTATTCTGATCCAAGTGTAAAATTTTCAGTGAGGCAAAATGGGTAAAATTACAATGAAAAAATGAAAAGACTTCGGGAACATACTTAAGCATGTCAAAGGACTGTCCCTACAAGATGGTGCATAAAAATGAGCGAGATATATGTATGCAAAAAATTGATTTTTGGCACCTTTAACCGCAGGGCGATAAAGTAAAATTGTAATGATAACTTACCAACCATCTTCTAAGGATATTTACTTATCGTCTATTGCATATATTGTCGAAAAAACTTTTTGTGGTTCAAGTTAGGGTGCCCGAAAATGTAAAATTTTCAAGGAAGAGTAAAATTACAATAATAAAATGAAAAGACATCGGGCACATACTTGATCAAATCAAAGGACTATCCCTACAAGATGGTACATACAAATTTAGTTTAGCAAAATTGTTGCAAATTTTATATTGTATAGATGATGTAGTAGAAACACGTATGATGCATAATAAGCGAGATATATTAAAAGAATTGATTTTAGACACCTTTAACCGCGAATTACCCGTGTAGCAAAAACGTGATTAAATGTGGCCTTTTGAAGTATGACGACGTTATTTTGTCAGTGCCGGTTATTTTGCAGCAGTATGAGCTAAATTCGTCCAGTTTGGAGGTGGATGAGGTGGACTTGGGACAAACGGTTCATCGTTTTAGTAGATGGAGAGTGGTGGTGAGGTCGCTGCTAAGGTTGCTAGTGATTCAGGTGAGACAAAGCTGCCGAAAAGACGCTTATAACGAAGCTCCCTAGGAAGAAGGTCACCACGTCGGTTGATGGTGACGGATGGGTCGGCCATATAAAGAAGATCAAGGAGGTTTAGGGAGTTGGTGTTTAAGAAGCCGCTGGTTGACCTTCCAAAGAAGGTGATGAAGAACGGAAAAGTACGGAAATGAGGCCTTCTTGATGAGGCTCAGTGCTTAAAATGAGCGACAGTAGGGGGATCTTAACGTTCTAAATGCTGGTGGTATTAGGGGCAACACACATGCACGTGAACAGCCTATGCCGATGGCTATGCTATGGTATTATCTTACCTTTTCTTCTTCCTTTTTTTAAAGAGCTCTACATTACAAATCAAAAAAAAATTTAATTTTCTTTATTATATTTTCAATAAAAATAATTTTATTGTTTTAGACAGTTTGATGAAATAATTTTGAAGACAAATAATTTTTCAAATGTGACCGATGAGAAAACATGTTTTCCTATTTGCCTATTTGACTATATTTATTGTCTATTTGAACAAACAAAAATGGGAAAATAAATGTGAGTAATGTGACCATAAAATAAATTTCATATTGCTTTGAGAAAATTTTGTTTACGTTCGGGCAAACTAATTTGAAACAAACATTTCCCTAATGTGACCGTACCTTAAGTAAAAAGTATAACTCTTTTTTGGTTCCAGATATAAGGATTCAGGAACGTTTTTAATAAATTTTATACCCGAGGTGTCCAACTTTGGGACCCTGTGGACTCGCCCCCTGTAGGTCTATATGGTCCAAGCTCAAAACTTAAACTCGCCTACAACTCTACTATCACCATGT
This sequence comes from Protophormia terraenovae, assembly GCA_951394005.1. Classification (NCBI taxonomy): domain Eukaryota; kingdom Metazoa; phylum Arthropoda; class Insecta; order Diptera; family Calliphoridae; genus Protophormia; species Protophormia terraenovae. Next base: position 39,980,014 of record OX596076.1, on the reverse strand, counting down.
GAAATTCATAGAAATCGTTGCAATTTTTTTTGTTGCAATTTCGATGTTTGTGTGTAAGAATAAAACACATAAAGGCTCCGTTACTTTACCGTAAATGTAAATGTGAAAGCGTAAATGTAAACGGAACGTAAGTGGGTGGTTACTCAACGTAAATGTTGCCAGTACTGTTGTTTTTTTTTTACACATCAACTTCAGTGATGTAAATTACACATATTTCCAGTAAATCAAATTCAGTTTAAAAATCGCTAGATTTATTGACTTGTATTTTAACGATTAGTATACAAAACGAAATTTGTGTTTTTATGATAAAAATTGGCGTGTTTTAAGATCTAAGTTTCTTTAATGGCTTTTTGTGAATTTTATTTAATAAAAATCGCAAAATATTGTTGAAGTCAGAAAGTTTAATATTTTGGCAATATTAAGTTCGGAATATAACTATTTTATAAATATTCGTTTTATATTCTTAAGAATATATTAATTGAAATATAATTTGGTGAACATTGCTTGGGCCTTTGAGCATCAACAAAAATAATGTGAGTCAGAATAATTACACAAATTACTAGGCATCTTAAGTGACTTGAACATTGAAAGTACCCAGGACATGAGACTATCTAATAGTAAGGATAACCCAGATAATACCCAAAATTTGGACTCTAATTCTAGTTATTGTCCACCTTTTTTTTATTTAATGTTAACGTTAAAAGTTTAGTTGAGCAATTGAAAAAAAGGGAAGATAAGATAGATTTTAAGATTGTCAACAAAGGTAATTTTATAAGTAAATTGTATTTAACCCTAGGATTACTATCTTGGTCTGGTCAGACCAAATTTGTCTTTGGAGTTTAATATCTTTTATTTTAAGTAGAAAATCAAGAAAAGATGAACATGATATCTATAATTGATTTCTACTGAATCAAATGAAATCAATTTTGAGTCGATTGGAGTACGATAACTAGGAAAATTTTGGGTTTAAAGAAAAAGTACGCTAAGTTGACCCTCTTGGTCTGGATAGACCCAATGTGTTTTCTCTTTGTAGACGTGTTTCTTTTTATTCATCTACATACAATCATTCTAAAAACAATCATAATATGTTGTTGAAAGCATAAAATGTCTGAATAAAACTGAATGTACCCAAATTTGTGAGTAAATGTTCGTCATTCATGAACGAAAATTAAGTTAGAGAAAAATTGGCAATTCCTTCGAAAAATTAATTCTTGATGAAAAAAAATGTGGTTTGGGCATTATTAAATGCCATAAAATGGACTTTCCAGATTTTAACGCCTTATAGTAACTAAAAAGGAAGAGGATGAAGAGGGAATGATGTCTAGTCTTTGAAATCGAGATAATGTGCAACTGCCATTTCCATACATTGAATATGAGGGAGACGAAACGTTAGGCTCGCGAAATACTGGATATTCAGCAATAAAGCAAATCTGATTTCCAAATGTACTTAATTGGAACCACTTAAAACTCTCATATTACTATAACAAAAAGTTACCAACCAGACAATTTCCACCAAGTACTATAAACATTTTTAAAACAATATTTACTAAAGAAGTGCTTCTATTTTTGTTGTTATTATAAGTCTAGCGAAACATTTCCATTTTATATTAACATATATAAATTATATTAACTACTATCCACAAAATCAAGACAAAAGTGCTACAATAAATTGTTCCCAGGGCCAACATTTTAATTATAACCGTTCTGTGGTCTGGCCAGACCAAGAGGATAACTTAGCGCTGATAACGTTACCAGTCATAGGGTTAAGAAACCCCATGGTACAGCAGGAAATGATGGCATTACTGAGATAGAAAGGTATTGAGTCGTATTCGTATACACCGAAACAATTTCGGTCTGTCAATTTGATTCTGAGGGGACTACATTACTTAACGGAACCATCGGAGATAAAAGCGGAGCTTGAATTGAAAGTTCCTAAAACAATTTCTGAAGTGTCAAAATTTAGTATACCAAGGTTCTTAAAGGAAAATTACGATACAGGTTTATTTTGAGTAAAATTAATTCCAGAGAGTAGAGTTGCTGATGATGTTACTGGTTTAAGGTATCTCCTATGTCAATGAGTTGTTTTGGAAAGACCAAGGGAATTTAAAAAGGAGGTTCAATGCAAGCGTTGCCAGCGTTGGGGACACATGGCTAAAAATTGCGCAAGACAATATACATGCGTTAAGTGTGATGGTGATCATGGCCCTGGGGAATGCCCTATTCCAAAGGATAGGAAGGATACGAAGCCTTACTGCGTAAATTGTGAGAAATTTGGACACCTGGCTAATTGGAGAGGTTGTCCCAGTTATAAAGATTATATTCATAGAAAGAAGGAATTATTGAATTCTGTTATTGAGAGAAAGAAGTCCGCACAGGCTTCAGTTGCAAATATTATGAATAGAACCTCAGTGGTTGAAGAAGGGAGGGCTTTTTTCTAGTTTATTTGATTCTGCTAATGCTTCTTCTGGCAATGCTAAAGAAATGCCACCTTTTATACGGGAATTTATGCGTATTGCGAAAGATATTTTGGAGCTGGAGAAACCGTATTTGGAATCTAGGGTATTAGATTTTTTACGCAATTTTCAGAAACTTTCTAGAGATCAAGTTAGAAAAGACTGTGTGTATTTGCTGAGGAAATTCAGAATGAGTATGGTCCATAATGGCTTGAAGATTTTAACATTTAATGTAAGATCATTAAAGGAAAATAGTAGAAGACTTGAACTTTCTAGTTTATTAAAATCTAGGTTAATTGATTTATATTTTATTCAGGAGACTCATCTCCGGCGAACTTATGGTTGTACTATTAGTGGCTATAGTTTTATTAGAGATTATAGTGATCAAGGTGTTGCTATTGTACTTAAGAATAAACATTGTTATGAGAATATATATATTCGGGATATTGATTTTTCATGTGTTTTTGTGGTTATTAAAGTTATCGATTATGGTTGAGAAAAAATTTTTAATTGGTTCAAATTATGTATGTAATTTTTCGGTGAACAAGATTTACAATGGTCTTTCTAATATATGTTCTAAAGGCAGGGAATATAATGGGGTGATTTTAATTCGAAGTATTCGAGCTGGGGTGATTTTCTTGACAATTGTAATGGGATTACTTTCAACAGATGGTTGACTGATTTTTCTGATCATCGTCATCATTTCTTACAAGGATCCCGAAAATGTAAACTTTTTTGCTCTCCGACGAAAATTGTGGGAGTTACAAACGGAATGACAAACTTATATATACCCTTTACACCTGTGGTGAAGGGTATAATAATTGTAAGTCATTAGACATACGTATCTCAACGTGTATTTTAGAATAACTTTTAAGCCCAAATTACATTAGCGCGTAGTCGGCAACAGTATCAATAAAAATTATCAGCTGTTTACTGTCAGAATAGCATGTTGCTGCCATTATAATTACATTTAAGCGTATGCAGCAAAAATTTACAACAATCATCTTGCTTTATTCTACTTGTGTATTTTAGCCTCTCATTTACTTGATCACTCTCTTTGTCTATCTCTCAATCTTATTGCAGCGCAGTAAATTTAGAAACAGGGCTAAATAAAACAGCACTGCCAACTGCTGCTGACCAAATGTAATCAATTCCATAACAAACAGTGCATTCTAAATTATCAGCTGATTATGGCAGCACACACTGCTACTGACTACGCGCTATTGTAATTTGGGCTTTAGTCATCGAATTATCGTCAAATATATTTGAACAGTGATGGAAAATTAAAATATTTTTCGGTATCAAAATAAATTTCAAAAAGTACTTTTTTGACCCTTAGAGTACTGAAATTCAAATTTTTTATAGTTATTTATTTTTTATTTAGTGCAAAACTAAAAAAATTGTATATCCTATATATATATTTGTTTGTTATTCTTTCACGGAAAACTACTGGACCGATTTTCATGAAATTTGGTACACAGATTTTTCGTTTTCGGGAAGGAACTATAGGCTATATGGGATTCAAATTGGATGCCACACCCCTTTTTACGCCCACTTTTTGTAAAAATGATATTTGACTTAGTTTTTTGCATTTCCCTGGATTGATTCACGCAAAATTAGGCGCACAAAAATAGTTCCATAGAAAAATACTAAATAACCTGTTTACTGGATGCCACGGCCACTTTTTGCAAAAATTATACCCTTTAGAGATACTGTTAATTATTCTTTCACGGCAAAACTACTGGACCGATTTTCATGAAATTTGTGACAGAAATTCGTTTTTTTCCTTTAGGGTCATCATATTTGGATCATTTTTTGATGTCAAACAATCTTCTTGATTCAGCGAATGCAAATTATAAGATTTTTTCTATAGCATCTTTCTCGGATCATTATCCTATTTATCTTATGTTGCCACTTGGGGACTTTTCATTAAGGACTATTCAGCCCAGATTTTTTCAAAGTTTTAGGGATACGAATTGGAAATGATTTGATATGGATTTGACAGATATTTTACTGAAAAGTATGCCCCCAAGGGATCGTTATTTGAAAAATAGTGAGACTGATGTTTTTATAGATGATTTATCAGAGAAAGTTAATTCAGTTGCAGACACCAACTCACGAAAAATTTGTCTTGGTGATGATTCTCATCTGGAACTTCCACCGACGATTAAAAACTTTTTTCTATTAAGAATAGATGGCAGAGGAAGTTAAAGAAGATATTCCACCGGAATTGTAATAGAATTTCTCCCGAATATCGTACACTTTCAGGGCAATAGTCACTTCTGAAGATTATTATCAAGGAGAACTGAGAATTTTGGTAACAGACTGAGCAAAATAAAACTAGATCCTCATGCTTTTAAGGATATTTATAATATCATTGGTCACAAAAGGGATGGCTTTTGTAGGAAGATAGTTCATGAACCATTACGGACACTGATAAGATGGTGGATTTTCTGAGGGGATATTATGAGTCTGTGTATGCTACAAATATTTCAATTGGTCCTCATGTTCCCGATATTGAAAATAGTATTCGTAATGTTTTGTCGACATGCGCGTCTAGAATTAATATTTTTGACAATTCTTTTAATTCCCTCCGGAATGATGATACTCTTCATTTTGTTGATACGTGTTTGGTTAGAAATATAATATCTACGACTAATGGCAAGAAATCATATGGTCATGATGGAATATCTAATTTTATTTTGTAGAAACTACCTTTCATTGCGATTGAGAACTGTATTAATAATGGATATTTTCCACGTGCCTGGAAGGTTGCCAAAATTCTTCCAGTTCGAAAAAGTAGGGACGGTTTTGATGTTGGCAATCTAAGACCAATCTCTCTTTTATCTAACGTGGTCAAACTTCTTGAGAGAATTATAGGCCAGAAAATGAATGAGGAGAATCTTGTTAATTGTATACCTGACCTTCAATTTGGATTTAAATCGACTCATTCTACCGTTCATGCACTTTTAAAATTTCAGAATGATATAATATTGAATTTACGTAATCAGAGATGTACTGTGGCATTGTCGTTAGATGTTCATAAGGCTTTCGATAGAGCCTATCATGACGGCATAATTGAAATGAATTATGATGTTTTCATAATAAAGCTTTTGAAAATTTGTTTAGATCAGAGAGAAATTTTTGTGCAAATATGTTAATCTAATTCGGAGAGAGGTATGGTTAACGTGACCAGAGGATTTTTGTCAAAAAGCGGGACCCGAACGACTAAAAAGCGGGATTCTGAACAAAATTTAATGGAAAAAGCGGGATTTTAAAAAGTTTTGTAAAAAAAGAGGGATTTTATTTTTATATCTCAATTAAATATCTAGATCAGCTGTTCTCTCGCAAGCACCTTGTTCACGACCTAATTGAGACGTTACAAATTGAGAACGACCCATAAAAATGTTGGAACATCGAAATAAGTAAATATACCTACAAACTGAATCATTCAAAATTATAATCTTAACGTGCTTCTCTAAATGTTTTCAAAATATTCCTAGTTAAATTTCAAGATTGAATTCAAATACAGATTGATAAAAAAAAAAACTTGGTACTTTTTGAATTTGATAGCAATAGATTTTCCTAAATAATTCTTAGCCACGTTAACAATAAAACTAAAGTTTGTTGCCGTTACTGCTAAAAAAAATCACCTTGACTACCGTTACCCCTAAAATACAGTTACCGAAATAATTGCAAATACGGTTACTGCTAAAACTAAAATAACTAAACTAAAAATACCGTTACCTCTAAAAAACCGTTATCAAAATAATCCTACTTATATACGGCTGCCAATATTGTATTTTTATGACTTTTAGTTTATAAAAAAATTAAAAGAGTATCCAAACAAAGGCACATCGTTTATATTCCAGTTAGTTATTAAAGGTTCAATATGAAAATATCCATGTTAACCCTAAAATCAAAGTTAATGTCAAAACAACTTTTTGAAATGGGACATTTTGGTAAATCAAATTGGTTAAAAAAATTATTTAAATAGCCCTCACACAAATGTTCTCACGAAAAGAGTTTTTAAAATCTGAAAATCTCTCTGAAAGAACAAAATTTCTTCCTCCAAAAATGTATTTCGTCCATTCCATGAAAGAACACCCAAAAATATACCAAGTATCTTTCGATTTTTATAAAATTTTACACGTATAAAGTCTATGGGTGTCTATATAGATTTCCGTTTTCAGATTCGCTAAATTCAGAAAATTCGCGATTTTATTTCTCTTTTTCACTTTTGAAAAAACCTAAAAAATCTCGAAAGTATACAACTTTAAATACAAATATTTCTGGGAAGGCTTTGCGGAATTTTATGAATAAACGGCTTTTGAATTGTAATTATATCAGCTTAAACATGAATATTTTACAAATAAAAAATATTTTTTAAAAATGCATTTTAATGCAATTACATTTTTTAAATGCATTTTTCATTAAATATGCTATTTAAATTTTTTAATTTTTTTACATATTTGGAAAGCATGCAATCTTTACATTAAAATAAAAATCTAAAATTTTTGGGACGCACACATGTACTGTGCACTATTTTGCCTTTTCTTCAACTAATTTAATTTTTTTCATATAAAAAAAATTATATTTTTCTGGTATTATGAGTAACTTTACATATTTTGTTAAAAAAATGTATTATGTTACTTTTTAAAAATTCGTTAAAAATAGTAAAGCTTTATGTATCAGACTAATTATTGGTTCAAGTTATAATAAACAAAGCATTTTTAAATACACTTTTGAAAAAATAAGGTTTAATAAATTTGCAACTAACAAAAATGCATCTAAAAACTGCATTTATATTTTTGAAATATTATGGACCGAAGAGGAGATTTTGGATATGCTGACTAATTTACACAAAAAAATACAATGGCCTTTTAAAAACTTTTTAAATTACAGAAATCCATCAATAACTTCAAGAGATATGAATATTTAAAATTGCATACTTCTTATATTTTGTTAACTTTTATACAAATTTAAAAAAAAATTCCAAAAACAAAAAAAATTTAATTTTTATATGAAAAATTGGGAACATGTTTTTATAAAAATTGGATTATGCATATAAGATTTTCGCGTCCCAAAAATTTTACACTTTTATTTTAATGTAAAGATTCCAAACTTTTCATTTATGTAAAAAACTTAAAAAATTTTAATAGCATATTTGAAGAAAAATGCATTTGAAAAATGCAATTGCATTAAAATGCATTTTTAAAAAATCTTTCTTATTTTTAAAATGTTCGTCGTAAAGCCGCCATATGTGAAATTCAAAGGCAGTTTAAATCATTGAAATTCACAAAGCCTTCTCATAGGTATTGCTATTCAAAGTTACATACTTTTGAAATTTTTTTGGTTTTTGAGAAAGTAAAAAAGTGAAATAAAATCACGAGTTTTTGCAATTTCGCAAAACTGAAAACTGAAATTGATAAAAAGCTTAATGGAGTTTATGTATACAAATTATTATCGAAATTGAAAGCCATCATGTAAAAAAATACCCTTTTTCGGGCGTTCTTTCATGGAATGGACGATTTATATTTTATTCTAACATTCATAAAATAATTAAAGTTTTAAACCTATTTCTGGAAAGAAAAATTCTAAACTTTTTTGGTCAAAATATCTCAGACTTCAGATTTTTCATTCACTGATAAGAACTGAAGATATGTTAAAAAATTTGTAAATATTTTAATAATCTTAATAATGCGTATACACACAAAGTACATTTAAGAATAGTCAGTAGAGAAAATTATCAGCGTAATAAAATATTTAAAACTTTTAATTATCAAAAACGATTTGTAAAAAATTATCAACTCTACAAAGGAAAAATTATTTTTAGTTGCACTTAAATATTGGTAAGAATGTTATATATTTGGTTTTCTCCCACATATGCTCTGAAATTGGAGATATTTGAGAGAAAGGTCTTATGCCTTTGTATTGGTTGTAATTATAGGTCAGAGAAAAAACGATATATGAGAAAGCATGTATAATACCCCTTTGCAGATATTCTTTGGGATTACTTAAAAAATTTGTTGAACGTCTTAGCAATCATGATAATCAGTATTTAAGAGATATTTTCAACTCTTAGAGAGATTTAATTTGGTCGAATGTAAACTATCTATCTCCAATAGGAGTGATAAATGAAAATATTGAAAATGGAATATTTGATGGAACATTACCGGATTTTTATATCAAACGAACCCCTGGTACTCACAGGGGTTAATAGAGATTCATATATCATTCCATGGATATAAGGAGTGCGTTCGAAAAAATCCTAACATATATAATATTCAATAACTTGGAAACGGTTGATCACAGAGTTTTCATTCTTTTTTTATTTAATTTATAATTTATTACAGATCACAGAAAAATATAACTGTTATGGTTCCAACCACTACTTATGAACTTGTGGACCATTTTTTTATAAAAACTTTGTTATTGATTTGGTACCACTCCAGAGCTTTCATACCGTAGTGAAATGATGCCAAATCGGGCCAAAAAGTTGTGGACACATTGTGTTCTCTTCTGAAAGGAAGAAGTCTTTTTTGCAAATATTCTTTGATGTATATTTTGGTAATCATAGAGCCGAATGTAACAAATGACTTTCCTGTTTTGCCGCAACTGCAAAAAGCTTGTTATACCAGGAATTTCGTAAGAAATTTTTTCTGCTTTTGGATCCTAAACTTATCTTCAACATTGGCTCAAGCATTAACAATATAATTTTTTTGACACAGAAGCTGCGAAAATTCTGCCAGCACATACGTTTCATCGTTCTTTATACAACATGAGTATTTTTGAATGAAATTTAGTTTTAATTTTCGAGTCTTATTCTTGGCTTATAAATTTTTTGCAGGATTCCTATTTGGAACTTTTTGGACTTCATATGTTATCAACTCTGCATTAGCTTTAAATTTTCGTAACAAAAAGTCAAAGCACTAAGTTAACCGGGCTGCTTTTCTACCAGATGTGTTTAGAAATTTATTCAACATGCTTTAAATTTTCTGGCCTTCCCAATATCATGTGGACCTTTTTTTCTTTCCGAACCAGGCTTCCTATCAATGATCAAAATCTCCTAATACTGTTTAATAACATTAGAAACGGTTTGACGACAGAAATTTAATTCTGTGGCCAATTATTTGTAGGACCTATTTGGATTTCTTTGACATTTTTGAAAAATTTGTAGCGCGTACATCTTTTTCTTCACACGACAAATCAACATGGTTGATATTAAAAATAATAACTGACGTATTTTTGAATGATAACTAGATCAAAACAAATTTTTAACATTGCTTCTGAAAAAAGTTATGAGCAGGGCTATCAGATAAATATTTAAAAAAAATCGTCAATTTTCCGATAAAAAATAAAAAAATCGTCTTTTTGGTTTTAAAAAATCGTCAAAAATAGGATTAATAAAACACCAAGTTTTTTATATATAAATGTCAGACTTAAGCAAATTTATCAATTCAGGTTTAATTACAATATCATAGCTATTTGAATTTTTTATTTTCAAATAGTCTTTAGAATAAAGGATAACTTCGAGGAAATCATTTTCTAAAGAGTTTAGAATTTTTGTTTTATTTAAATTTACAAGACTGAAAATTCGTATTACGTTAACGGATGAATGTGACAATGTCATTATATTCTGATAAAATTGAAAAAATTTTATGAAAATCTTTCCATTTGCGTGTGCAGATTGTGGATTTAATTTTGTATGAGAAAATGATTGTCGTTTCACTTACAATGGGGTTTTTTTTAATGTTTTTAACACACATCAAAATAAAAACAGTTTAAATTATTAAGCTTAAAAATCGCCATTTTATCAGAAAAAATCGTCAAATCGTCATTTTAGAAATTTTTAGACAAAAAATCGTCATATCTGGCAGCTATGGTTATGAGGCAAAACGTGTGTTAAGATTTTTTCGATCGCATTCCTTAGATGGTATGTTTTTGTATATTGTGTTGTCTATAGTTTAGTGTGTAGTACAAGGCGTATTTACAAGGTGAAGTTGTTAACCCAGCTGTTTTTTGTTTTGTGTTTTCAGAAGTCAATTTTTTTAAGTGTGTGTGTATGAAAATAAAAAAATTAAAAAATAAAATTTTTAAAATTTATTTTTATATTGTGTTCGTAAGATATAATCCTTTATTAAAACATAATTCGTGATTTTAAATCAAGTTTATGTTATGAATCATGGAGCAAAATGCAGAAAATTTGGTAAAACAATACAAACAAAAATTTAGATGCAAACACATACAATTAAAATTTTTCTTCATTTTCTTTTCTCTACAATATTTATTTTGACAGTCACAAATACTCAAAGTTGGGTTGTTGTATTTGTTGCCCTAATGCATTAACCTTGTATATCACCCTTAGTGTAGTATAGTTTATTTGTTGTATATTATTAATTTAGTTTTAAATATTATTTTTAAGTATTGACAATCGTCATATGTAAATGTTCATGATGCCGGAAGCAAGCATTAATTGTTCTTTATCACATACTTATTAATATAATTTCTGAATAATTGTACCATAAAGGGAATTTAGCTTGTAATATATTATTAGAATAAAACATTAATAGTTCTAAGTTTTGTACATATTCCTATCTTATTTTTAAGTCATTTTGTAACATTTTCTAAAGTCTCAATAAACATAAATTTTAAATTTCAATTTATTGATTCAACTCCGCACTTTATTTTAATTATTTTAACATTTTTTACTGGAGAAAACAGCAAAACATTGTTCAATTGATAAACTTTTTACAGCGATTTTTATGCAGATTTGGTATATTGAAATAAAAGGCTGTCAACACTGTTCTTCCAGCTGACACGTAAAAACGTAGAGCGACCAAATTTGGTTAGGTTACTACGTTACATTTACGTTTTTGAGTACACATACACACATAACTCTCATAAAAAAAACGTGTCAGCTGATTCGCTACATTCACATTTACGGTAGAGTAACGGAGCCTTAAAGCGTGAATTCGTTGGTTGTTTATGTGATGTTTCCTCCCGCGAAGGAAACAGCTGATCGTTTATTTTGCTTATATTGTAATGCTAACAATTATTGAAGATTGACGTTGATGTGAAGTGATGTCTGTTTCTGTTGAAAACAGAATTTTCTTGCGTTGTTCCGTGACAGTTGTTAGCAGTGTTGCCAAACAATCACTATTTTCTTACAAAAAAAACAAATACTTAACGAAATAAAAAAAAGAAAAACCACAAAATAAACAAAGAAATAAATGAAAAAAAAAAAATAATTAAATACACAAACAATTAAATAGATTAATATTTGGCATGTTTAATTTCAATCAGAGTTGCATTTTTAGGTTTTTTCTAGCAAATAAGTTATGGTAACTCTGTGTTTTTTCTAACTGCCAAAAACATATGTCACGTTATTAATTTTGGATAATTGCACAAAATTCTTCCCGTAAATAAACGGAACATCAACATCACATAAACAACCAACTAACCCGGCCATAAGGGTTGAAATGTAACGTAATGTATATACACTCGGAAGCAAAAGTCTGCGTACGAACATATGAAAGACATTGTTGACTCAAGTTTTCTATATATCCTTTAAGACTTTTGTAATTTTTACAGCTTTATATGATAGCTTAAATCTTTAACAATATTTAAGTAAAACATCAACTTTAGAAAAGTGAACAGATTCGCGGTTATTCAATAATATTAAAATAAAGTGATATAATTATACAGCAAAAGTCTGCGTACATTATTGAAAAATCTAAATTTTTCGCGGGTTTTTCAGTTTTAGATTATTAAATTTGTTGCGTTTTAAATTGCTGTTGTTTACTTAATTGTTGTTACAAATGTTCCAATATAATTAAAGATATTTTCGTAATAAATCAAGGAAGAAATTAATTTATTTTTATTGAAAGTATGAATTTAATGTTTGTAAGGATGCTGAATAAAACATTCAATAATATTAATAGAAAACTATTTGTCTGCCTTAGGAGAAATTAGTATTAACGGAAATAATAGAGTTTTTTTCAATTAAATCACGTTTTGAAGAAATTAACGACATGGATTTATGAAAAAGTTTAAATGCAGTCATGTTATACGTGAAAAAAAAAAATCGAGACAAACAGCTATAAAATTTACAAAAATATTAAATTTGAATAAAGTACTAGTATTCCAGATATAATTAATAAAAAATATTGTTAGCATTCTTGATTCTCACGGTATAGTTCTACCTAGAAAACATTTTTATATATTATAATTGAATAGAAAACAACCAGATTTTCTTATAATGGGACTATTTCAATAATAGCTTGATCCGATTTTCTTACTATATTGTGATTTGGCGTTATTCAGAGAGAACCACATTCAGCACCATCTTAGGATACACCTTTTTTAGAAATTCCATTGTTTTTTTTTCGCTTTGACCTGAATTTTTATTTTTTCATAAATCTTTGCCCTAAATGCTTGCAAAACGTGATTTAAGTAAAAAGAACTCTATTATTTTGACAATTACTCATTCCTCTTTAAACAGATGAATGGTTTTATATAATTATTTCCGGAACTTTCATTCAGCATCCTCACACAAATTAGGATAAGGATAAATTAATTTCTTCTTTGGTTTATTACGAAAAACTTCTTGAAATATTTTGCAAAACTTAATAATAATTAAGTAATCAATTAAATTTAAAACCCAACAAATTCAATCATGTCAAATTAAAAAATCCGCGAAAACGTACGTTTTTTAATAGTGTACGCAGACTTATGCTTTATATTTATAGAACATTAATTTAAATATCCTTAGAAAACAGCGAATCTATTCATATTTATTAACTTAATATTTTGCTATAATATTGTCAAGGATTTAAGCTATTATATAGAGCTCTAAAAAATCTAAATCTTTAAAGATATAATGGAGAAATTACGAAAAAAATATTGTTTAATTGTTCGTACGCAGATTTATGCTTCCTAGTGTATGTATGTTTATGATTTTAACTTTCACACAAGAAAGTCTAGCAGCAATGCACTATGGTTTCGCGGACCACTTTTCTTGGCCAAAACAAATTTTGGTAACATTTTCTATTTGTATTTTAATTATCGTAGTTTTGTAGCAAACACTTCAAAACGCCAGAAAATTAAGTTTTTTGCTACTTTTATTAATTTGTCTTCATAATACAACAGGTCAAAGTTTCTTAAGGAAATTTAAAATATGTATAAAAAAGGTGCCTTTTTTCAACCGTTTTCATTAATTTATAATTATTGAGTACAACAATTTTTTAAATAAGTTTAATACGGAAAATATTTCTTAGTATAAGTACTTTTATAATTGAATACGAAATCAGTAAGAACTTGTTGGCGTCTTAGAAAAATGCAGTTAGTTTTACAAAACCCAAAATGGAATTGGATTCGTAAGAAATTTTACATTTCATTAGACCTGCAAGTCTTTGGTGAAAATTGGTAAAAAAAAACTGAACGAAAATAAATAAACATATATCTGGGCTATATTATCCATATTGTCTCGTTCTGCGATTTTTTGTGATTTTCGAGAAAATCCATCTTTTCCGTATAAATATAAAAAAAATATAGTTGTGTATCAAAATAAATGCTGCTAAAGCAAAATTCACGCCTTTAGGTTGAGTTATAAGTGAAATGTTTGTAAACTACCTTTGGAATGACTGTACTTCTGACACATAAAAAGTGTAAAAATGAATTTAATTTTTGAAATACAAAATAAATACATTAAATTGTTTTGATATTCATCTAAATCATATTTCAAATATGATAATTTGTTTTTTTCCGTTTTGGTAGTTTTGGCCAAAAAAAGTGGTCAATGAAACCATAGTGGAATGGAATAAACATTAGTACTATAGAAGCAAAGTCAAAACGAAAATAAATAATACTGCACAATATGGGTTCAACAAAATTGTGCTTGCGAAACTCTACAGAAATATATTTTACTTCGTGTGCAATGGATTGCTTTTGTTGCTGCAAATTGCAGAGATGACAATTGACAATTTTAGTAGTATAACGAAGTTATAGTGTGGATATTTCTAGTTGTTGAGTATTGTATTAATGAAACTTTTGTATATTTATTGCAGTCGTAAGTGAAAATTTTTTGCTAGAACTGGATATTTAAACCTCAGAAAATATGACAAAAAACGTTAGTAAAATCTTATATTCCGCGACTGAAAAGAGACATAATAATTATTTAATGAATATTCAAGGTAAGTATGCCTCTATTATAATTTGAAGTCAAAGTATAACTAAAATTTTGATTATGATATTGAAAGAAATACGTTATTTTAGAGGTGTTTTAAAAATGGTCCACCTCACGTAAATTTAAACATTGAGATGTAATATTTTGGGAATCATATAAGAACATTGTAGTCTTCATTTCTAGAGGGGTACATTTGCAACTTTTTTTTCGTGAGACACTTTAATGTACATATGTTATTTCTCCCTATATTATGCGAAGTCAATTATTTAATATTGTTAAACTTTTTTAACCAAAGTAAACACTTTTTGGGTCATAAAATGTTTATCTTTTGAAATTTGTTGATACGCCTCCAAAGCATTACAAACACCTACCAATTATGCCAATTATAGTTAATTTCGTGCTGTCCATACGATGTGCCTGAGTAAAATGTGTTTTCACCATAGTGTTCCGTTTTCAGATATCGACGACACATGACTTAAATGTATTGTATATTTGTATTATATATAATTCTAATTACAATACATTTCTAATTTCTATATATCTAACAAAAACGAAAAGTGCAATTTTTTGCGTATTTTTAAAAAGACCATACATACATTTTCTTAATAAATTTATTTTTAATGCGCCTTCAAGAAGTAATCTATGCTACTCTATTAGAAACTGTGAATGTGCCTCGCGAAAAAAAAAAAATATTTTTTTTTTCAATTGTTCGTTATTGTTTTCCAAACTTTGAGACTAAAACAAAATATAATGTAAAAAACACAACGTATTAATCCTTGTTTCAAAATTGTTTTTTAGACACAAAATCGTCATTTATACATCAAAATGAATAATAAACATGATTAAGGAACATTTGCAATGTCCTTGTGAGTATTTTTCATATTTTTATTTAAAAAATTCAACCAGTCGAAAGCAAAATAGCGACTGATTTTGACATTTTTGTTCTTATCGTTCGAAATACAGAAACCCAATTTTAAATGAAAACACTTACGTTTTCTTTCGACTTGTCGTTCGACTCATTGTTCGCATAGAAGTGAGTTAGAGAAACCCAAATCAGTTTTCGTTCGCTTAGAAGGCGAAAGAAAGCATTCGTTCGACATAGAGAAACAGACTATAAAATGTTTTGGCATCAAAACTTGTATGTAACTGTTGAAAGCCCCCAAAATAATGAAGAATAGAGTCCGATTAGTTTCTCGAATGAGAGCAAAATGCATAAACAAGTTAAGATAAGTAATTTCAAGCCCTTTTTATAA
The DNA here is from genome assembly GCA_951394005.1 of Protophormia terraenovae. NCBI lineage: Eukaryota > Metazoa > Arthropoda > Insecta > Diptera > Calliphoridae > Protophormia > Protophormia terraenovae. Next base: position 39,964,121 of record OX596076.1, on the reverse strand, counting down.
GTTTATGAATTTTGAACAACAATAATGAATATAAAATTAACCCTATGCATAAGTATGCATGGCTATGGTGAAAAAATGTTGTGCTCTAATAGTTGAGAGTTCAAATCTGTAATCCGTTTGTTTAAAATAATTACAATAAAATTTATTAAGTATTAAAGTAAATTCCAGACATGTTAAAAATTATTGTTTTACAAAAATGTAAATACAAATTTCATTATAAAATATGTTTAAATATGCATCAACTTACCGTTATAGCACTAAACAAGGTACGGTTATAAATACGTTCAAATTCGTCTTTTATAGAACCTAAATCAATTTCCGATCGTGATACGATAACCCTTATGAGAGTGGTGTCATCGGTACCAGCACCATTCATAGCTCTGTAAAGACGATTCGCAAAAAAGGCAGCAGGGGATTGAACACACTCAACTAAAAATAAATACAAGTATACACATTAGATTACCCATAAAATGTATGGATTTTACAAAAGTTTTGATTTTGCTTGCTCCACCGGCAGTTTCTGGTAGATGGGGCTAAAAAAATAATATGTGTGCAAAAATTGGGTCGATCCGTCGTAAACCGGCCAGTCGACTTTGACCTTTGTCTTAAAACAAGGCTTAAAAGAAACTAATATTTTTATTGCGCTATAACTCTTTAATTTGACATTTTCAGATAAAATACTATATAAGCTTTTTTATTCAGAATAAAATGCAGAAATTTTTGACATATAATGTTTTAGCCTACTATGAGTTGTAGTGATGTTATAAGCAATCAAAATAAACAATTTTACATGAACTTTTTTTAAAAAAGCCCTGGTTTTAATATGGGCCTAGCCTGCTAGAAACGGTTTTAATTATTTTGTAGAGCAGGATTTGTAGTTTTTATAAATCGATACGTTTTATCACATTTGCTTAATATATTAGGATAGATGGACCAAAATAGGAATTTGGGGTATCAATTTTTTACTTATTATACAAATATTGGTACTAAATGTAAGGTGTAGCATGAAATTTTGAATCATTGCAGAGAGTATTTTTCAATAATTATCGAATTAAATAGTTACTCAAAATTTAGGTGTTGCCGATTAACCAAAAATTATAAAAGTTGACATCTTAATATTTTTACATATAAACAACTTTTTCATATCTTTTACGTTAAAAATCGGTGATATATATTAAAAATATATAACATTTCTCACAATAACTTGGAAATAAATAAAAATATATTTCCAAAAGAACTGAATATGAATTAAATTCATAAAATAACGGAATTTAGTTTTGTTTCTATTCCATGAGAAATATTTTTTGTCTGTTGTTGTTTAGTTTTCTTTCAAAAAGGAACAATTATGCAATTGATTTCATAACTTACCTCCATTGAGGGTACATGGCATAATAAAGGTTAATTAAAAGTAAACCATTTTATTTCCGTAATGCATTGTCTTGAACACTTAAATTGTAATTTTTAATCTCAGTACCAATGTTTTTATCAAGAAGTACATGCATGGTATTTAAATATTTACTTAAATACAAGGTTTTATAAATTAATTACTTTTATTCTACATTTAGAAATTCTTCATCATCAGTTGCTGTTTTAATTTTAAATTTTTATGAATAATAATGAAAATTGTTATTAATATTACACATAATTACTTACTATTTGCGAGCTGTTGACAAAAAAGTTTTATGTTTTTATATATTTCGCCGACTTTTAAGGCAGAAGAAATAAAAAGGTGGTTTATATGTAAAAATATTAACATGTCAACTTTTATAATTTTTGGTTAATCGGCAACACCTAAATTTTGAGTAACTACTTAATTCGATTTCAATTGAAAAATACTCTCTGTAATGATTCAAAATTTCATGCTACACCTTACATTTAGTACCAATATTTGTATAATAAGTAAAAAATTGATACCCCAAATTCAGATTTTGGTCCATCTATCCTAATATATTAAGCAAATGTGATAAAACGTATCGATTTATAAAAACTACAAATCCTGCTCTATAAAATAATTAAAACCGTTTCTAGCAGGCTAGGCCCATATTAAAACTAGGGCTTTTTTAAAAAAGTTCATGTAAAATTGTTTACTTTGATTGCTTATAACATCACTACAACTCATAGTAGGTTAAAACATTATATGTCAAAAATTTCTGCATTTTATTCTGAATAAAAAAGCTTATATAGTATTTTATCTGAAAATGTCAAATTAAAGAGTTATAGCGCAATAAAAATATTAGTTACTTTTAAGCCTTGTTTTAGGACAAAGGCCAAAGTCGACTGGCCGGTTTACGACCGATCGACTCAATTTTTGCACACATATTATTTTTTTAGCCCCATCTACCAGAAACTGCCGGGGGAGCAAGTAAAATCAAAAATTTTGTATTCATGGGTAATCTAATACACATATGTATGTATGCATTTAATACTGCAGGCTATTGAAATTATGTATGTATATAAAGTTCTAACAACATTACCTAAGGCCATCATTGCGTTGTGCAGTTCACCGTCCATTTCGTGTTTTATAGCTTGTTCAATTGTTTGTCCACTTAATTGTTTGTATTCTTCGAAAACTAAACGTAACTGGTCGAAACTGGCGTGTGCCATAATACGATTAAACACTTCTTCATCAGTTCCCAATTTTGCCTCGCCAGCAGCATATAACTCTGCAGCCTGTTCTTTGGCTTTTTCAGCGTCAATAGTCCCCTTTGCATCTCTCACACCTGTTACAATTAAAGTCAATAAACGTCTAAAATGACCCGAAGTTTCGCTACACATTTGCTCTGCAAGAGGGCGATCGTATTTGGTTTCATATGCACTAACAATTTCTTGCATTTCTTCATTTGTTTTAGTACACAAAATTTCGAGAAGTGTTTCTTCATCAGTACCAATGCCTGACATTGCTTTATGTAAATGTTTACACAAAAAATCAATAGGAGGAGTCATCAAAGCTACAATAACTTCTTCGAAATTGCCCCCTAGTTCACCTTTTAAATCATCGATTAAATCTCTTTCAAATTCCGATTCGAAATGGGCTTTTATTTCCTGACGTTGATAATTCGACCGTGACGTTAGAATATCAATAATTGCCTGCTCATCGGTTCCTATCCCCTTCATGGCTGCACGCAATGACTGGCTGTCTGCTGCTGGATCAAAGGGTTTAACTGGAACAACAGTAGGAACGGGCTGTTTCAAAGAAAATGTAACAATAATTTATTATATTGAAGAAACAAATTGAGATTTTTTTGCTATGAAAAAAAAAAAAATATTTTCAAAATTTTCAGCACGCGACTTAGGTCCTATTAGAGAATTTTTGTGATAAGAAATTAACACAAATAATAGCTCTGTGCCACTAATAGTAAAATTTTCCGGTTTTAGTCAGATTTAGTCAAAAATTTTCAGAAAAACAACAATGTGCAAAGAAATTCTGAGTACGGGAACACTTTCCTGTAAATTCTGACTAAAACATGTAAATCTGACTAGTACGGGAACAGAGCTAATATTTATTAAAACTTCATTGCTAAATTTAAAAAATAAGGAAATAAAAAATTTTCTTTTTTTTAGAACCTTATATTTTGGAAAGCTTAATGATAACATAGGTTGCTAAAATATTTTCCCTTGTCCAGTTATTTATATCTAATGTGTTGAAAATCGAATACAATATAAAAACAATGTTCAGCTTGAAAGATTCCAAATTGTTTTCATACATCATAGGGAATGGTAAATCGATTTCAATTTTAGTCGAAAATCGATTTTCAGCAGAAAAAAATCGGTTGTTTGAAATCGATTTTATACTGAAATCGATTGTTTAGTCTTAAAAATCGATTTTGTTTTAAAAGTTTAAAAAATATGTACAATTATAAAAATCTTTTAAATAAAAATATTTTTTTGTGTTGACAATAAGAAATTTATGTTGAATCAGTTCTATGACGACCTACAAACGGCTAAATAATATCAATATATTAAAATTCGGTTAATTTCGGACCGATCTTAAAAAATTTGGTACGAAGATTGAAACTTATAAAAAAATTCTTTGCACCAAATTTCATTAAAATATTCTAATTTTTAAGGATTTTTGAGTGTTTAAACTCTATTCCGGGGTACATTTGTATGGGGGATAGGTGAAATAATGAACCGATCACAACCAATTTCAATAGGCTTCGCCCTTGTATCATAAAAGTCCCATGTGCCAAATTTCATCGAATTATCTTCAGAATTGCGTTCTTTGTGCAAAAGGTTTACAGCCGTCCAGCTAGCCAGACGGTCGGACGGACATATAGTATATCTATTAGTATACTTTAAGGTGGGTGTTGGATAACTTTTTCTTTGCGTTACAAGCAAAAGGTTTACAGCCGTCCAGCTAACCAGACGGACGGACGGACGGACATATAGTATATCTATTGGTATACTTTAAGGTGGGTGTTGGATAACTTTTTCTTTGCGTTACAAACATCAGCACAAACACATAATACCCCAACCTCCTATGGTGGTGTAGGGTATAAAAAATCGACTTTAAAATAAAATCTATTTTGGGGAACGACTAATCGATCTTGAAAATCGAAATGATAAAAGTTGATCGTAAAATCGAAAATCGATTTTTGGCATTGTTTACCATTCCCTAACATTGGGGCTACACATGATTTTTTTCTATCATAATATGTAACAGAGATTGTCAAATTCGCTCTCAGAAGAGAGTAAACATTTTGTTTATATTATGTTAAATCTTAAACAAGGGGTAAATGTATTCTAATAAATCTCATAATATTTCATTATTTTCATTCAGTCACAGAGTAAACATGTACATTTTATTTAAGAAATTCAAAATTTTTTAGCACAATTTTAATAAAAATATGTTTCTGAATGTAGAATAACCATTAAAATAAAACAATTTTACAAAAAAACATTATTTTTAAGTACTTTTAAAAATACACATTCACACACACAAACAAACTTACGTATATGTGCATTTTTTTGAGAGTAAATCTTATAAGATAGTTGTGTAGAAAAATCTTATCACAACAGTCTGATAATATTCCTTATAATACTAATATTTTAGTCTACACGTGAGATAATTCTCTCAGAGAGCGGATTTGACACTCTCTGTTACATTCCGTCTTCACGTTGATATAATATGTAAGATAACGCCGGCAGAAGAGAGTAAACATTTTGTTAATATTATGTTAAATCTTAAACAAGGGGTAAATGTATTCTAATAAATCTCATAATATTTCATTATTTTCATTCAGTCACAGAGTAAACATGTAATTTTTATTTAAGAAATTCGAAATTTTTTAGCACAATTTTAATGAAAATATATTTCTGAATGTAGAATAACCATTAAAATAAAACTATTTTACAAAAAAACATTGTTTGTAAGTACTTTTAAAAATAAACATTCACACACACAAACAAACTTTCGTATATGTGTATTTTTTTGAGAGTAAATCTTATAAGATAGTTGTGTAGAAAAATCTTATCACAACAGTATCATAATATTTCTTATAATACTAATATTTTAGTCTACACGTGAGATAATTCTCTCAGAGAGCGGATTTGACACTCTCTGTTACATATTATGATATAAAAATATTACGTGGAGACGCAGTGTTACATATTATGATATAAAAATATTACGTGGAGACGCAGTGTAATACATCATGCTAAATTTTTTCAGTGCATTCGAAAAAAAATAAAATAATAATACACCCGCTTAGCATGTGTCTTGTCGCTGTCTCAGACTAAAGCCCAAATTACAATAACGCGTTGTCTGCAACAGTATCAGCAAAAATTATCAGCTGTTCACTGTCAGAATAACATGTTGCTGCCGTTACAATTACATTTAAACGTAGGCAGCGATAATTTACAACCACCGTCTTGCTTTATTCTACTTGTGTATTTGAGTCTCCCATTTCTTTGCTCACACCCTTTGTCTCGCTCTTAATCTGAAAGCATCGCAATGAATTTTGAAACAGGGCTAAATGTAACATCACTTCAAACTGCTGCTTACCAAATGTAACCCCTAGTGTCCACACATACATTTTTGTGTCCGCAATTGTCAAATTCTATCTCTCTCTTCAAAATGTTACGTGTGGACCAATAAGAAATATATTGCGCAATCTATTTCGCAATAAATGTTTAAACACAAAGCTGAGAAATAATGTTTAACATAAGCTGTCAAATTTAATTTTATTTTCTAAAATTTTAATTTTTTTTAAGAAAACAAAAATGGAAAACAAATTTATTTTGTTTTAAAAAGACAAATAAAAAACAAAAATGGATAAAAAATGAAATTGAAAAAAGATTCGGCTCAGCCGAATCTTTGATACCCATCACCATCTTACAGACAAATAATTAAATTTTCGCCTTTATTTATAAATTTATAAATTATTTCACATTTATAAATCTACATTTTTTTCAAACTACGAAAATTTTAATATGAAAAAAAAAAAAAACAATCATAACAAGCTTTGCTTTTAAAAAATAAATAACAACAATTCCATATTTATTTATTTTTGTATGTGGCTCAATAATGTAGTCGGACAAAAACTAATATTTTATAGACTTCAATATTAAGTATATTAAGAAAGGGTTTACAAACTCTTTTCTTTTATAATAGTAAGACAGAATATACGCTATTTTAAAATGAAAGAAAATATTTATTTAGAATTCATGTATAAACAAAAAATAAAAAAATTCATTTATATCTTAAAAGTTAGCACCAAAAAAGTAGTCGGACACTTAGAACAAAATTATCTTAAGTAAATATTACTAATATTTAATACTTTGTAGGAAGTCCTTTGCTTTTGATAACTGCTTCTAATCTTCTCGGCATTGATTCCACCAGGTTTCTGCAAACAGAGGGATCAATTTTCGCCCATTCGTCCTTTAGTGCCTTTATAAGACCATTTTTATTGGAAATTGTATAATTTTTAAGCTGATTTTCCAGATGTGTACATAAATGTTCGATTACGTTAATGTCTGGGGACTGTGGTGGTGTCTCGAGTACGTGTGGGCAATTATATAGTAACCACATACGAACAGCATGTGCTTTATGTTTAGGATCGTTATCCTGGTAGAATTGGGATGTGTCTTTTATACCCAACTTTTCTACACTTGGCACCAAATTTTGTTTTAAAATAGATAAATATTTAGTTTGGTCCATAATACCATCTATTATACATAACTCTCCAACTCCAAAGGACGACATGCAACCCGAAACTAAAACAGAACCACCTCCATGCTTCACGGTAGCTTCCAAGTTTTTTTCTTTGAGTTTTTCGTTTGGTTTTCGCCAAACGTCTGATCTGTACAAATTAAATTTACTTTCGTCTGTATATAATACTTTATTCCCGAAAGAAATATCCATATTTTTGTACATTTTTGCAAAATTTATTCGTATAGTTCTATTAACTTTATTAATATAAGGTATCTTAATCATTTTTCTGGAGCACTAATTTACTGTTTCTGGGTTGCAATCTCTATTTATGCGTTGAGAAATTTCCTTAGCTGATTTTGGAGCGCTAACTTTAGCATTTTTTTTAACCTGTTGGATAATCCATCGTTCGTCAGATCTGGTAAATAATTTTGGTCTTCCTAATTTTGGCTTATTTTCCACGGATTTCTATCTCTATACCTTTTAATTATATCATGAACAGTTGATTTTGGTTTTCCAATTAAACCACAAAAATTTTTTGGTACAACGACGAAATTTCTTACACTTTTTTTGTTAATAAAGTTTTAAGAGATGTCAATAAATAAAAACTGCATAATAAAACGGGGTTTCCCCAAGTATGTTTAAAAATAAACTCAAGCGTTGCTATATGTCCGACTTCTTTTTTGATGCCTTATTTTACAATGAGAATATTTTTTACAATATTTAAATAAAGAAACAAATTATTTTAGTAAAATCTTGTTGGTTTTTAAAAGGCAATAGAAAAACATAGAAAATAATAAAAAAAAGTATCATTATGTAAACTTTAATATGAAAAATATTAAGATTATTATCCTAATGTTTGTCCGACTACATTATTGAGCCACTGTATACAAACTGACTGCATATACAAAGAACAACAACAACACTGTTATTCAAGGTAGATTAAGAAGGTAACGACATTAAAACAGCTGAGAATTTTTTTCTTTTTGAAATCAATATGGCTGCCTGTGTTTTGTAATTTGAGGTGTCAAATTTTTGTTTTTGTTTACATTTTTTTTTTTGCTTACTTTTATCTTATTGCGCCTTCCTCCTCTCTTTTTACTACATGAATTGTTTTTGTTTTTTGTAAATAAACATGAGAAATGACAAAATTAAAGTTGACATAAGAAATGTCAATGCAAAAACAAAACACATGGGGTTTTTTTTGGTGTTGTAGTTACCTTCTTAATCTACCTTGACTGTTATTCATTATATTACTGCTGTTGCTTACTTTGAGTCTACATTAGACAAATTTTTATCAAGACAAACGTCAAAATTTTATCAAGATAAAGATTTGTCTAATGTAGACTGAATTTGTCAGTATTATTGCAGTGTTAAAAGAAAATTGTCAACGTTCGAGCTCTGACAACGTTGTCTTGATAATGCTTGGTAAAAGATGCCATCTTGATTGTTGTTGGTACTTTTTGTATGGTTTATTATGACATACGTTTTCCCCTATAATTGATAGAGATAAAAAATTATCTGCAACTCAAACAAAAATTTGACGTTTGTCTTGATACAAATTTCTCTAATGTAGACTCAAAGTTACTAAACTACTTGCTTATACAAAAAAAGAAAAAAAAAAAAAAACAAAAAACGTCACTAATAGTCATTACAATGCTTAATATACATGTTTGTGTGTATTTATATTCACAGATTTGTTTTTGGGCCATAACTCTGTTGATTATGGACGAATTTGGTTTATTAAAAAAACCGAAATTTAAAAAAAAAAATCTATAGCTTAAACCAGGGATTCAAAAAATAAAAAATGCGTTTTGCCCGATATCTCAGTTATTATTGAACCGATTTATTTAATTTTTTCAGAACAAAAATTCAGAAAAAAATGTCCGAGACTTCTTTGTAGAAACAAAGTTCCTAGTATATACAGAGGCTTCAGAAACTGGAAAACCGGTTCTGAAAACCGGTTTTTGAACATATCTCCGCATATATATTATATATGTCAGTTATCGGTGAGCTTCATAAACGTCATTTCAACCGACACACGGACGGACGGACATGGTCCTATCGTCATCATTTTTTACACGGATCCCGAAAATGTAAACTTTTTTGCTCTCCGACGAAAATTGTGGGGAATTACAAACGGAATGACAAACTTGTATATACCCTTTACAGCTGTTGTGAAGGGTATAAAAATAAGTTTCTTTAAAAAAGACAAATTAAAATTTAAATTTCTCATGTACGTTTTCTCCACCCCTTAACATAAAGTTGGAAATAAAAGTTTTTTCCTGTTATTCTGCCGACGTTATTTCTTGTGTTAAGAAATAAAAGTTTCTTCGTGGAGACGTAGAGTAATCAACACCATAATTTGCCGTCCACACGAGCCTTTTTCATGCTCGCACATTGAACAAAATGTTGTGCGCACATGCATTTGGATAGTGTGGACCCAAGTTGTTCATGTTTTGTTCTTGTTCGCACACCGTTGTTCGCACAATTGTTCGAGCAACCATGTCTGCCATCAAACGTCATTTTGTACGCGGAAGAAGAGGAGCTGCATGTAAAAGTATCGAAGCGACACAGACGGCAATCAAAAAATTATGATTTGTTCGACAAATGTTCTGCCCACTGAAAACAAAAGGAAAAAAATTGTGTGTATTGCTCTGCCGACGTTTTGTTCTTGTGCGAACAAGAAAAAGGCTAGTATAGACGGTACGTAACAAACAGTGCATTCTAAATTATCAGCAGCAGCGTTGTCAACTCAGTGCTTTTAGCGCTGTTTTTAGTGCTTTTTAAAAATTTGGACGCGGAAAAATATTGTGTCAGTGCTCGGTACTTTTTTCAGTGTTTTTTAAAAGTTTTTAGTGACACCAAATTTCAAAAATGGAATAGTACATAAATGATTTCTACTATCGAAAACTATTTATATTATGCGTTTCCACAAAAGCCTTGCAACAAAATTGCATATATTTTATTACTAATTTATGTTTATTTAAATAAACATAAATTTTGTGATTTTTAAAAATTTTTACCCAGTTCGTACTTAAATTTTGCCGTCTCCTGTAATTACAAATAGCTTAGATCTCAAAGTAACTTTGAGTCTACATTAGACAAATTTTTATCAAGACAAACGTCAAAATTTTATCATGATAAAAATTTGTCTAATGTAGACTGAATTTGTCAGTATTATTGCAGCGTTAAAAGAAAATTGTCAGCGCTCGAGCTCTAACAACTTTGTCTTGATAATGCTTGATAAAAGACGCCATATTTATTGTTGTTGGTACTTTTTGCATGGTTTATTACATACTGTCTCCACGTTGATATAATATGTAAGATAACGCCGGCAGAAGAGAGTAAACATTTTGTTAATATTATGTCAAGTCTTAAACAAGGGGTAAACGTATTCTAATAAATATTATAAGATTTCATTATTTTCAGTCAGTCACAGAGTAAACATATACTTTTTATTTAAGAAGTTCAAAATTTTTTAGCACAATTTTAATAAAAATATGTTTTTAAATGTAAAACAACCAATAAAATTAAACAATTTTACAAAAAAACATTGTTTTTAAGTACTTTTAAAAATGTTATGATATACGTTTTCCCCTATAATTGACAGAGATAAAAAATTGTCAGCAACTCAAACAGAAATTTGACGTTTGTCTTGATACAAATTTCTCTAATGTAGACTCAAAGTAAATAAAAATCTGTTTTATGTACATAAAATTTTAATTTATAGGATTAATGTAATCCGATGTTGAAAAATATATTAAAGAAAATATTTCAGTGCTATTCTGCGAAAATCACGCGTTTTTTACGTAGTGCTTTTTTAAAATTGAAATTTGACAACGCAGCACATTTTTTCAGTTGTCATAAAATTATTTAGAAATTAAAAAAAATATTGGAAAAAATTGTGTCTCAACAAAAAAAAAAATATATATATATATGTGAGTCTGCAAATTTTACATGCTTTATGATGTTACGTTACTTTGAGTCTACATTAGATAAATTTTTATCAAGACAAACTTCAAAATCAGTGCAAATCTATACAAGGTAGCCTCAGTTAAACAGCTGATTATTATTTTTGGTTGTTACAGACATAAAAAACATTAATGTATTCGTCATATTGTTGTTTTTGCACAATTGTTGCCACCTTCCATAAATTCGAGTTCAAAGTTATGTATGCATGATTTACAAGATGTTGAAGCATTGTTTATTATATTATTTACTAGCTAATACCCGGTGTGCTTCGCCACCCCCCGAAATGAGATACATAGTAATTAAAGGATTAAAAAAATATATTTATTTAGTAATTAAAATAAAACATTTTTCTTAAAAATTATATAGATAGACAGATGTTTCCCGTGCAAAATTTGAAAATTCAAGCTCTAGTAGTTTCCCAGATATACTAATTTTTGTATTTAATTTTTATGGGAGGGACCATACCCCCATAATCCGCTAATTTATTAGACAAATGTTTTCATGGATGTCAAAATTCTTTGTGCAAAATTTGAGCATTCCAACTCCAATAGTTTCCCAGATATACGAATTTTTGCATTTAATTCATATGGGAGGTACCATGCCCCCTACTTCTAGTCCGCCCATATTTTTCTTAAATATTAATATTGATACAAAAGTGGCTCCGACAAAATTTTAGAACTCTAACTGTTATATTTTCTCAGATATGATAATTTAATATTTTCTTTATATGGGAGGTGCCACGCCCACTAAGTCACACAGTATTTGTAGTGTACCAATTTTTGTCCAAAATATTCATATTGAAGCTAATGCTAGTCGTACAAAATTTGAGCTCTCTAACTTTTATAGTTTCCCAGATATAAAAATGTTGGTATTAACTTTATCTGAGAGATGACACGCCTACTATTTCTTTTCCGCCCATTTTTGCACAAAATGTTCACATTGACACTTAAGTTTATTGTAAAAAATTTGGGAAATGTAACTGTTATAGTTTCCTAAATTAACGGCATTTGGTATTGGCAAGCAATATTAGGCGTGGGATGTGCCACACCCCCTATCGCCTATTTTTTTTCCAGAATGTTCATATAGGTGTCAAAGTTGTTCGTGCAAAATTTGAGGACTCTAGTATTACCAATTTCCGAGATATACTACTTTTAATAGTTATTTAGTAAGTGGGTGTGGCACCTCGCCCACATGGAATTTCAAAATAAAAAGTAGCCTATTTTTCCTTCCAGGCATATAGGAACACACTGTGAAAATTCAAGAAAATCGGTTTAGCCGTTTAGACTTCAAACAAACATACATAGATCAAAATGAAAAAAAGGTATTTTTTTTTTTTTTTTTTTTGGGAAAAACCCGAAAAACGTACCTATTTTTATTTTGAACCAACTCGCGAAATGTCAGGACGAAAATTTTGGGAAACGGTATCTTAAGCTAAGTTCACATTAGCCAAATATTTGACACAAATTATTTTTTTGTTTTTACCCGCAATTTTTGCAACTAAATACAGAGTTGATTTTCTGTTCACATAACGCGCAAGGTAGATTAAAAAGGTAACGACAACTCTACAACAACTACAACACCAAAAAAACCCCATGTATTTTGTTTTTGCATTAGCATCTCTTATGCCAACTTTAATTTTGTCATTTCACATGTCTCTTTACAAAAAAAAAACAAAAACAATGTATGTAGTAAAAAAAGAGGAAAAAGACGCAATAAGACAAAAGTAAGCAAAAAAAAATAAACATAAACAAAAATTTGACACCTCAAATTACAAAACACAGGCAGCCATATTGATTTCAAAAAAAAAAAAACAGCTGTTTTAATGTCGTTACCTTCTTAATCTACCTTGATTACGCGCATTTATTTGACGTTTTTTTTTTTTTTTTTGTTTCATGAAACAGCTATTAAATATTGTAAAATACGAGAAGCGGAAAAATAGTTTAGATCAAAATGAAAAAAAGGTACTTTTTTTTTTTCTTTGGGAAAAACTCGAAAAACGTACCTATTTTTATTTTGAACCAACTCGCGAAATGTCAAGACGAAAATTTTGGGAAACGGTATCTTAAGCTAAGTTCACATTAGCCAAATATTTGACACAAATTATTTTTTTGTTTTTACCCGCAATTTTTGCAACTAAATACAGAGTTGATTTTCTGTTCACATTACGCGCAAGGTAGATTAAAAAGGTAACGACAACTCTACAACAACTACAACACAAAAAAACCCCATGTATTTTGTTTTTGCATTAGCATCTCTTATGCCAACTTTAATTTTGTCATTTCACATGTCTCTTTACAAAAAAAAACAAAAACAATGTATGTAGTAAAAAAAGAGGAAAAAGACGCAATAAGACAAAAGTAAGCAAAAAAAAAAATAAACAAACAAAAATTTGACACCTCAAATTACAAAACATAGGCAGCCATATTGATTTAAAAAAAAAAAATTCAGCTGTTTTAATGTCGTTACCTTCTTAATCTACCTTGATTACGCGCATTTAATTGACGTTTTTTTTGTTTCATGAAACAGCTATTAAATATCGTAAAATACGAGAAGCGAAAAAATATTTTAAGCCTGTTCAGATTAGATGCAAATTATTTACTCAAAATTATTTGATTAAACACACAATTTATTTGACGCCAATAATTAAATGAATTTCTAATTTTTGTAGCGTTTTTATTACAATAAAGTCAAATATTTAGATAATAAATGGGAAATGATAACTACTATAAATTTAAGAATTCAAAATGTACATTACTTTGAGTCTACATTAGAGAAATTTGTATCAAGACAAACGTCAAATTTTTGTTTGAGTTGCAGATAATTTTTTATCTCTATCAATTATAGGGGAAAACGTATGTCACAATAAACCATGCAAAAAGTACCAACAACAATCAAGATGGCGTCTTTTACCAAGCATTATCAAGACAACGTTGTCAGAGCTCGAGCGCTGACAATTTTCTTTTAACACTGCAATAATACTGACAAATTCAGTCTACATTAGACAAATCTTTATCTTGATAAAATTTGTCTTGATAAAAATTTGTCTAATGTAGACTCAAAGTTAAGCTCACTTTAAAATATATACATATTTATAAATAATTTATATTTGTACAAAAGAACAACTCTGTTTCCACTTCATGTAATTTGCGGTCCACACGAGCCTTTTTGTTGTTCGCACATTGAACAAAATGTTGTGCGCACATGCATTTGGATAGTGTGGACCCAAGTTGTTCATGTTTTGTTCTTGCTCGCACACCGTTGTTCGCACAATTGTTCGAGCAACCATGCAGAGGCGCTGCATGTAAAAGTATCGAAGCGATATGATTTGTTCGACAAATGTTCTGCCCACTGAAAACAAAATGAACAAAATTGTGTGTGTTGCTCTGCCGACGTTTTGTTCTTGTGCGAACAAGAAAAAGGCTAGTCTGGATGTAGCGTCATTTACAAAACAACACCGTTTTTTGCCACTGTCGACTTATTTTGATTGTAAGCGCCGATGCCGCCTCATGCGACTTTTATCGGCTGATATTTATATCCGATTATTTTTCGAATATTTGTTAATGGATATTAACAAAAATATTTACTAAAATATTAGAAACGGATAAGCTTTAATTATTTAATATTATTTGATAAAGCTCATGCGTAATTATTTGAATAATGTAGGCAAGTCACATGCAATCAGTGTTGATTTTTACCCAGCTAATAAAAAATAAATAATTAACACTAATTTTATTTGTATTTTTTTTTATTATTAATTTACTTAATTCAATTCAAGTAAAGGCCTTTCTAGTCTAATAAACTTATATTAAATATTAAATTCCTGAATAAAAAAAAATAATAATTTGATCTAAAAGGTTTTATTATTATATTTTAAGTTAAAAACGGAATTCAAATTATTTATTATTCTTAAAGAAAAAATTTAATAACCATTTTTTTATTTTGTGTTAAAGGACTGAATTATTTCTTTTAAGTTAAAAATTTAGTAAAAATTATGTTGTGTTTTGTTAATTTTATTGAAAAAAAAAAAAAAAATAAAAAATAAATAAAAAAAATAAATAAGTAATAATAATAACACAGGTCAACACTAAAAAAGTATCTGGAAAATGATGTTGCAAATATTGTAGGTATAGTCATTCCGATCACCAGGAACATTTCGGTTTTTTTCCATCACGTCACATTTTTAACCCATTGAGGGCGAAAGAAAATATGGGTTCATGATGAGTTTTTAGGTTATAAAATTTTCCCAGTAATAGGTAGAGCAGATAAGTTCATCATGTTGTATAGCCATGACATGGGGCTATAAAAATGTAGTACCAGTTTATTCTCATACTTGTTATATATAGCCCCTAGATGTCCTTAAAGTTGTAAAAACCAAACATTTCTCAATTAAACATCATCTAACCAATGAAAAACGAGAGAATAAGATATAGTCGGTCAAGCCCGACTATATAATACCCTACACCATTTCGATCCACATAATTTTATTTTTACTTATATACAACTTACTTGTGTTAAATATTAACATAATACTAACATTTGTATGGGATTTATGCACGTTAGTGATTTTCGGGAGAGGTGTTTATATGGGAGCTATGGTCAGTTATGGACCGATCTTCATGAAATTTGGCAGACGGATTTTTGTTGATATAAAACTTATTTCGTCACCGAAAATGCAAAACAACGTAACATCACTTTTCATAACTTTACAGGAGGCACTAAAAAAAATCAAAACAAATTGTCCTACAAACAAGATTTTTGGAAAATTACATACTTAAATATTGCATAATATATTGATGATGAATAATTAAAATTTCATTAAATATTTTTTAAGTTATGTGGTTTATGTTTTTCAAGATTTCAATTTTGTGAAGCCAAATAAACGTAACATCAATAAAAATTTTACAAAAATTGTAATTAAAAGGATTTTTGATAACTTTTACTCCAAAATTTCAATATCTATTATGTTTTTAATAATTTGCAATCTAAATTCGTAAAAAAAAAAGAAAAATTTTTTTTTTATTTTTTTAACCAATGTGATGTTATTTTGTTTTGACTTGAGAAAATTATTGCCTTCGTTAATATTACCGTCATTTTTTGAGTTACAAGTCTGAAAATTTGTGGTCACATGTATTTTGGAATAATGAAATATATTTCATCAAAAACACAATTTTGAAAATTTTGATGTTACGTTGTTTTGCATTTTCGGTGACGATTTGTACTAAATTTCATTAAAATATTCATATTTTTAAGGCATCTTTATGTGTTAAAACTCTATTCCCGGAGGACATTTGTATGGGGGCTAGGTGAAATAATAGGCCGATCATAACCAAATTCAATAGGCTTCGTCCTTGTGTTGAAAAAAGCATATGTACCAAATTTAATCAAATTATCTTCAAAATTGCGACCTGTACTTTGCGCACAAACTTTACATGGACAGCCAGCCAGCCAGCCGACCAGACGGACGGACGGACATCGTTAAATCGACTAAGGCCCGTTATTATAACTTTCCAATAACTAAAGTTAGGATGTTATCGTTCACTTTAACTGTTTTTGGTTGTTATAAGTATAAGTTAAGCCAAAAGTGACCAATAAGCTAAATGTAAGAACATCTGACCATTAACTTTTATCGGACGGTTTATGTATTCAGAGCTGCCATATTTTCTGCTTTATAAAAGAAATAAATAAAATCATATTTATTCCGCTGTAGTTTTTAGTAATTTGTCTGTCTATATTAGCTATGGCGTTGTGTTTTAGTTAGCTTAAACTCATTTATTTTAAAAATTTCTTTGTTTTTTATTTGTTCATATTTCCGTTAGTGGCAGTTACGTTCAAATAGTACATGTTGTCACTACGTAAAGTGGCCAAAAGTAATCGGGTTTTGCTTTGATATTGCCGTATTATCAAAATTATAAAATTTACCTTAAAACCAAGTTGTAATAACCAAAAGTAGATAAAGCTCACTTTATCGTTCACTTTAGTTTATCTTGCCTTTAACTATCAGATACCTTATAGGTATGTTATAATAACGGCCCTAAGAAAGTGATTCTAAGTCGAACGGTATACTTTAAGGTGGGGGTCCGATGATTTTTTCTCTGCGTTACAACTTCTGCACAAACACATAATACCCCAACCACCTTTTGAGGTGTAGGGTATAATGAGGGGTAAGGAGTGGGTGTAGAGGGGAAATTTCTATTTCATATAAAATACAAAATACCATAGATATCAAAAATGGTAAAATTTTATAAATCACACTGACAGAAAATTTGTATCCATCAAATGTATGAAAAAAATAAAAATCCAAATTTTAGTAACAGAGTTAACAAAAAATTCTAAGAAAAATATATCGCAAATAATTCGGCCTAATTTTAACTCCATAGACTAAATATAGTATAGAAAGTTAAATAAATCATTTCCATGATGTCACAATTTTAAAATATATTATGTTTTTATATTAAACTTTATTGAAAAAGTAATGAATATTTTTTTCTTTAATTATGATTTAAGAATGTACTATTTATAATTTGTTTCTCATATTAAGAAGCTGTAAAAGTCTGTCACAAAAGTATGATTCCATATGCGTTGATATAATCTCTCATTAACAGCATTTTGGTGCTAAAGTTCCCACTGTTCTTTGCATATTTTTCCCATTTTTGTAGCCCATATCTTACCTATAAAACATGTGCAAAAAATTGCCTCTATCTATTACCTGATTTGTAATCTTTGAGCTAAACAGACGTGTTTTATTTTACTCCGAATTAAATCGTTATTTTAATGATAATATCGGTCAAAAATATAAATTATACCCGTTCAATACATATTACGCGAATGGACGCGTTTATTTTTATAAAATATTTTAAATAAAAAAAATAGAATAAAGCCCTATTTAAATTGAAAAAGAAATTAAATATAATCTGTGCCATTTATTTCATATTTCTTTGTGTGGTTATTTGTGTAATCTTAATTAAAATAAAGAGCACAAGTGTTAATAAAAGTATTTGCATACACTCTTTATGAGTCTCTTAAACGCAAATGCTAATGAGCGAAGGCTTAGTGTAAACGGCAGAAATGCATATGTGACTGTGAATGTTGATGATAATTTAATAAATAAAACAAATAAAAGAACTGATGACAGCTTGTATTTAACCGCCAAGCCAGTCAATCGTGCTCGCTCCTGCTCCCCCGCTTTGTTGACAATTAATAATTGTTCAACAAAAGAAAGCAACTCAGCTGTTGATAGAAAGTTGCCAGAAAACAATAATATTTTATCTGCGCCTGAAGTTATGCTAGGTAAATCAACTTCAGAAAAGAAATCATTCACAGTAAGTACAGAAACAATTAACCCTTCAACTGGTGCTATACCCAAGATTGGGCTCCCTTTAAATAGTGACCAAAAATCCCAAATTCAAGTTGGAATGGATCGATACATTACAGTTTTAAAACGAGGACGAAGCCCTAAGTCCTCGAAAATAGCACCCTTGGCAAAATTATCTAAAGATAGTAACTTTGATAGACCGAACAATGAAAATCGCTTTTCTATTTTGCAAAGTGAAGGCAATGAGCCCGCTAATATAATTAGGTCAGCCAAACCACCACCAATTTATTTAAGAGAAATTAACTCGAACATTTTGGTTCGAAATTTGATCTCATTGATAGGTGAAAACTCCTTTTATGTCACCCCCATTAGAAGAGGTACAATTCATGAGACCAAAATACAGGTAAATATTGAAAACGATTATCGTAAGGTTGTGACAGATTTCGAAACCCATAAGAAAAGCTTTTATACTTATCAACTGAAAGGTAGCAAGGGTCTACAGATTGTTATAAAGGGTGTTGACTCTAGTGTGGAACCTGTTGAAATCAAGAAAAGCTTGGAGGACAAAGACTTCAAGATAAAAAATGTTATAAACATTCGAAATCGGGAGAAAATTCCTCAACCGCTCTTCCGTGTGGAATTAGAACCCGGCGATATGAAACTGAAAAAAAATGAAACTCACCCTATTTATAACATAAAATGTTTATTACACCGCAAAATCACTGTAGAAGAACCACATAAACGATCGGGCCCAGTCCAATGTATAAATTGTCAGGAATATGGTCATACTAAGGCTTATTGCAGATTGCCACCAGTATGTGTTGTTTGTGGGGAGTTACACAATTCATCGCAATGTAATAAATCTAAAGATGACTCTAAATTGAAAAAATGTAGTAATTGTGGAGGAAACCATACTGCAAACTACAGAGGCTGTCCTGTATACTCTATCGTTAAAGAATCACTAAGCCAGAAATCGAGAATTTCCCCCGTTCAACCATTAAATACCCTGAAGGTAAATTACCCCCCGTTACAAAAGTCCTCTGACAATTAAGCCTCGTACGCAAACATCCTTAAGAACAACCAAGCTTTACCGCAGGACTATCAACACCAAAATAAATTTAATCACAATTTGAACTCAGAGGCAAGAGAGAAAATGCCCGCTTTCAATTTTACCCGGCTAGAAGCTACAATCGATTCTCTCGTTCAATCGGTAAATCATTTTACAAATTCAATGAGCAATATGATGCAAGAAATGCTTAAAATGCAATCTATGTTATTGCAGGCTGTGAACAAACCATGAACTGCCTAAAAATAAGTTTTTGGAATGCCAACGGCATTCGCCAAAACAAAAATGAACTCGAATATTTTCTTAGAAGTCATGACCTAGATATAATGTTAGTCTCGGAAACCCATTTGACGTCCAGAAGCTTATTTAGGATAAATGGATATGCATTTTATGACACTAAAGATCCAAGAGATAGAGCATGTGGAGGCTCCGGCATTTTAATAAAAACCCGTATCAAACACTACTTAATGTGTGATCTTCGTGAAGATTATCTTCAAGCTACAACAATCTGTATTGATGATTGTTATAGAAACTTAGTGATTTCATCGATATATTCACCCCCCAGGTTTTCAATTTCAGAAAATCAAGTAGGCCCCCTCTACGAAATACAAATGGAGGCTGGGCAAGAAATGTTACCGAAAAGGGGAATCTGTTTGTTAGTCATCTAAAGAACGTGTTTTCCCCAAATTTATCAGATGACATAATGGAGTTGCCACTTGTTGTACCCCGTTTTAGAGCAGTTGAACCCCTTTGTTTTGAGATTCGAGAGATCGACAAGGCTATTGTTGATTTAAACTCCAAAAAACACCTGGTATTGACAAGATCAGTAACAAAATGCTTTTGGAGCTACCCCGGGTAGCAATAAGAATAATACTTTTTATTTTTAATGCTATATTACGCCTTGAATATTATCCACCAGAATGGAAGGTCTCATTGGTTACAATGATACCTAAGCCCGGAAAAGATCACACTAAAGTAGAATCGTGTAGGCCTATTAGCCTGTTGTCGAATATATCAAAGCTATTTGAGAAGCTATTAATGAAAAAATTGAAACCGATAGTGAATCGTTTCGATTGTATTCCAACACATCAATTTGGTTTTAGAGAAAAACATAGCACCATAGAACAAACTCACAGGCTTATAAATGTTATATCTAAGACATTTGAAGAAAAGAAATATTGCTCTGCTCTCTTCATTAACGTTTCTCAAGCCTTCGATAAAGTATGGCACGAAGGATTATTATTTAAAATTAAACAACATTTACCCACAAATACGCATAAGCTTCTAGAAAGCTATTTAACTCATCGAAAGTTTGTTCTTAAAGAGGGAGACTTTATAAGCCCACCGCAGTCCATTGAAGCAGGTGTACCCCAAGGAAGTATACTGGGTCCCTTTTTATATTTAATATACACTTCTGATATGCCAACTAATAGTCGAACCCATATATCAACATTTGCAGATGACACAGCTATACTAGGCGTTCATGAAAACCCCCAAGAAGCATCTAAACTCTTGCAGGATCATATACTATTTTTAGAAAAATGGTTGAAGCAATGGAGAATAAAAGTGAATGAACAGAAATGTATACATATTACATTCACATTGCGGAGAGATTCGTGCCCCCCAATCCTGATAAATAATCAGATTATACCCCAACAAACGGAAGTAAAATACCTTGGTATGCATCTAGATCGACGTCTTACGTGGAAATTACATATAGATAAAAAATTAACCCAAATGAAGTTGAAATCACTTCAGATTAACTGGCTAATTGGTAGAAATTCTAAATTAAGTCTGGACTGCAAACTGTTGATCTATAACTCAATTATAAAGCCAATATGGTGCTATGGTATCCAACTATGGGGCACAGCCTCAGCTTCAAATTTTGAAAAAAAACAAAGATTCCAAAATAAAATACTTCGAATGATAACCGCAGCACCATGGTATATAAAAAATGATAATATTCACAAGGACCTCAATGTTCCTATTGTTAAAGATGAAATAAGAAAACACGCAGAATCCTATTTGAGGAAGCTTGAAGTACACCCTAACCCACTTGCTCGAAACATAATAAGAAGCGATGGATACAACCGTTTGAGAAGAAGGAACACAACAGACCTCCGCCTAAGCTAAACTCTTTGATTACATATAGTTTTTCGTCCGACAGTGGTTGGACATAATATAAATTAAGATTTAGAGTTAAGATTTGAATTACTTATTGTTAGTTCACTTAATTTAGTGAAGATCCAATAAATAAATTTAGATGAAAAAAAAAAATCTATTACCTAGAAAATTTCATAACCTAAAAACTTCTTAAGGAATCAAATTTTCTTTGGTCCTCAATGGGTTGAAAATGTGACGTGATGGAAAATTTTCATTTGACTTTCTGCACTATATCAATAATAGAATAATAATATTGTAGATTTATTCCAGATATAAAATTTTTTTGCGATTTTGTTGACCTGTGTAATTAATGAAAAATATAAAATAAAATCTGTGCTTTCATTCAGCTGCCGCCGAACTATTTTGCTAACCCGCTGCCGCTGTCAATTTTAACTCGATTTAAAAATATGTTCATACATTAAAAGCTTTATTTAAAAAAACTATTAAAATAAATAAAATATAAATTGTTCATTTTTATTTGTCGATTTGAAGTTTAAGTACATAAAACCTTTACAACTCATTTCTTTTGTAAGATCAAACAAGAATTCACCCAAAATAATGGCAAATATTTTACATCTTGTGTTCACACAATATTCACACTTATCATATTTTTGACTCAAAGTAAATATTTTTGATTAACCAAAATAAGCTGTTTTTTGTTTGGTTCGTAAAAATATTTAGTGTTCACATTAGACAAATCAAATTTTTTGTAAAAAACGTCGAATATTAGTGTAATGTGAACTTAGCTTTAGAATGAAATAAATTTCATTTCATATATATACAGTAAAAGCTCCCTTAACGGACAGCTCCCATAGGCGGAAAATTTTTTAAGTCCCATGGTTTAGGTGGCATTTTTAGAATAAATTAATCTCCGCTAGGCGGACGCTCTCTTGGGCGGAAAACATCTTTCGTAGGCGGACAAAAATCATAAACGGTAAAAGAAATATTTTAATTTTTGTCCGTGTTTGCATTAATATTTCATCTTTATTTACGTTTTTTGAAGTTAACTTTTTTCTGGTTTTGAGCAAAAACTAGTTTTTTAATTTAACTTTGTCTTTTACACTTGATTAAAAACTCTTCATACTAGAAGAGAGAAAATGAATCTTAATCCCTAAAAACAGATGCTGTTCCAGCTATTTATGTCCTGAACACAGTCTTTATGAGAACACAATGGCGACAGATGTCTATAAATCTTGACAACTTTTTTGAACAAAGGGCATAGAAATTCTGCACAACAAGAAGGTCGACATTGTCATCAGTCATATAAAAAAAGTAATTGGGCGCAGCTTAAGATTGACATCAACATCATTTTCCCAAGTTAATACTGTCGTTTTTAAATGGAGTTACATGCCAATGATGACTTTGTTGTCAAACCTGTCCTCAACATGCTTTTTATTTTAAAAGTTTAGTGGAAAAATAATTAGTAAAAATGCTGTGGCAAGAAGTCTGACCTTTTTTCGCATACGAAAAATTATTAAATTTAGAAAGTAATTTTAGGAAAATGTAACGAAAACAGAAAAAAGCGAACTGTAGCCAAAAATTCCATAAAATAAATTTCATAAAATCATAATTTATTGCAAATAATATCTAAATTAAAATGCAAAACGTCTTTTGCCGTAGAAGCAAAAGAAACCAACATTTTTAGTTTTTTGCTTTAAATTGAGCCATCAAGTCATCATCTCTTTTCACACAAAAATTTTTCTTAAATGGAACATTTTTTACGACTATTTCGTTTATGAAGTTAATGTTACGATCTTTTGATTTTTGTCAATAATTATGTAATTTTGAGAGATATGATCATGAAATTTTTTGTGTAAATGTAGTTTGGGTCAGTACATTATAAACCAGTAAATAAAACCAACATTTGATTTTTAAGTGGTTACGGCCTTTTGTATTTTAGTTGACGATCTATATGTATAAATAAAAATATGTATATTTAAAAGTTAATTCATTACAATCAATCTTGAATGTTGGAATAAAAAGATATAGTACGGAATTACCCCTTGTAAAAAAATATTATATACCATATCCCATAGGCGGACATCTCAAGATAACGGACAATATCAGCGTGACGATCGCTGCCCGCCTATGGGAGCTTTCACTGTATATATACATTTAAGCCGCGCCCAATTATATATAAAACAAATCTAGAAGAGGCCTAAGTTCGTGGTATTCAGCAAAATATGACAATTTTTTATGTATTTTTAATAAAATTTTTATTTGTTAAAAAAAATTATACGTTTTATATTTTTGCTAGTTTGAAGACATGTAGTCCTCATTTTTACATTTTACTTCACATTATTCCAGACGGTCATTATGACTATGACTTTAATTAAACGCTGCCAATATAGGTATCAAATTTTTTTGTTTGAGAAGCTCATATACACTATGTTAAAATAAACGCAAATAGTCGTCAGATTTTTGAGTTATTTTAAAAATTAATTATATTTGTTTAGTAAATAATATAACGTTAGAAAGAAGAACAAAAATAATAATTGCTTTAAAAAAACAAAAATAGCTAAAAAATTCGTCAAACTTTGTTTGAAAAATTATTTACACAATTTATAAATGTTTACGGTTCAATTTTAATGTGTAAATTAATTCGTAAACATTTATTTATGAAGTCAAATTTGTTAAAAAGAAAAACTCATTGAATTATAATTACAAAAAATAGTGCTTATCCGCAATTATAACTTAAATAATTACAATCTAATATTTATTCGATAGAGGAAAAAATATAGAATTTATTGCATATTATTTTCAAAATATAGAGCTATGCAAATTTAAAAATTCTGGGACAAAATAAAAAAAAAATTTCAATGAAAATCGCACTGGAAAAAAACAATCATATAATTTTCAATATTATTTCAAAAAATGGAGAACGAATTTCTAATTAATTTTACTTAAATTTTCATACATTTAAACAAAACTAAAAAATTACGTTATAATTATGAAACAAGCAGAAGATAAATATTTGTTGCTAAAACAACAATAATAATACCATTGACTTTCCAAGTGGCATCGATCGATAATAAATCCAAGGGCCTTAATTCCCTCAAAAAATATGCTACAAAATAAATTAACGTTATAAATGTGAAACGCACTGTATTATTAAAAAAGTTAATTGGCATCGCTTATGTCGAATAGCTTTTTTGGCCACTGTATATTTTTATGAGAAATTGTCTATTGAATACTGAATTAACTTACTGTATAATCCATATATATCAAATTCGTAAATATTTTATAACATTTTTCAAACTTTCTTTTTTATACGAACTAAACACGTAAAAAGATGTTCGTTTGAGTTCCGTACAAACTATTCAATTGCACCCAAGAACTAGATATTGTATTTTAATATCAAAAAAAAAAAAAAAAAAAACAGTTATCCCCTAATGTGAATTCTTTTGTATAATCGATATTACTCTATGTATGAATATGTGTACATACATAAGTAAATCTATCAATGTTTTTATGTATATTTTTATTAGAAATTGTCCATTGAGTACTGAATTTACTTACTGTATAATCCATATTTGTCAAATTCGTAAATATTTTATAACTTTTTTCAATGTTGCTTTTATTTTTTATACGAAGTAAACACGTAGTTGCAAAATTGTTATTTGTTATGAATAAACTATGTATGTATTTTTATTCGCTTTGTTAAAACAGTTGATGTTTGTTTATTCTTTCGATTTGTGCTGTAAACTAAAGTATATGACATAGTATAATTATAAAGTATACTCGTAAGAACAGCTGTTTTACAATTTTTTCATTGGCAAACCTCGCGGTACTGTCAAATTGTTTTTGTATTCATATGTAAAATTTTTTTCGAGTGTTTTTACTCTTGCTCTCCTTCATTCTCTCATTTTTCCGTACAAAGCATTCTGACATTGTGGGCAGTAGTTTTACACTAACAAAATACAAGCAATTGTTGTTTTTGTACATGTGCGAGTACTTTATTATTATACTATGGTATATGAGTGCGTTCACTACATTTGCAGGTCTCAAGCAGTGTTGCCAGAAAATTCTCGATGTTATCTGCTAAATTACCAAAAATAATATGTTAAAATCTGCTAAATGCAAAGTTTTACCCACTTTTTACATTTTTTTTTTGCTTTTTTAAAATTGAGTTTCAAATTTATTAATAAATAAAATGAGAGAAATGTATTGTTTATATAGCATATCGTCACCGAAAATGCAAAACAACGTAACATCAAAATTTTCAAATTTGTGTTTTTGTTGAAATATAGTTTATTATTCCAAAATACGTGTGGTCACAAATTTTCAGACTTGTAGCTCAAAAAATGACGATTATATTAACCAAAGCAATAATTTTCTTAAGTCAAAATAACGTAACATCACATTTGTTAAAAAAAATGAAAAACATTTTTTTTTTTATGAACTTAGATTGCAAATTATTACAAAGATAATAGCTATTAAAATTTCGGAGAAAAAGTTAACAGAAATCTATTTAATTACAATCTTTCTAAAATTTGTATTTTCGAAATCTTGAAAAACGTAAACCACATAACTTAAAAAATATTTAATTAAAATAAAAATATTCATCATCAATATATTAGGCAGTATTTAAGGATGTAATAACTCAAAAATCTTGTTTGTAGGAAAAATTTTTGGATTTTATGAAGTTTTTTGTACCTCCTGTAAAGTTATGAAAAGTGATGTTACGTTGTTTTGCATTTTCGGTGACGATATACATATATAAATTATATCTTTTATTGATACAAAATACCAAGGTTGGAACCCGATACCGATTAAATACCATTTAAAGTAGGTTACACTGAAAAAAGTAATTTCAATGAATGAAGTACATTAAATGAAATTCATTAAATTTTTCCAAGAATTTATTAATTCTATGTACGAATTTATTGTTTCAATGAAAACATTCATTAAAATTCAATGAAAAAATTAACGCTATTATGAACATTACATTGAAACCATTCATTAAATTTATTTCTTAATACAATAACTAAATCAGTTATTTGATTTAATGTATTAGTTCATTAATTAATTTATTCATTGTACTAATACATTGATTTAATTAAGAAGAATCATTACACAATGAACAAAAGCATTGAACCAATGGAATATTTCATTAAATTATATTTATTTTATTTTAATAAATGCTTTCTAACGGGAAATAAAGTAAAACGAAAACAAATACAACTCAGTTTTCTTTTATCTCTTAACAAGAAATGACGCGTTTTAAACAAAAGAAAAAAAAAATAATAATAAAAAAATCTGTGTTGTGTTAAAAACGAAAATAATAAAAAAATTAAATTAGTTATAAATCGAATTAATAAAATACATAAATATAATTCATTCGCAATGGAGAAGTCGAGCAGCATAATTGAATACAGAAAATTAAATGAATTACCCAAAAGCAGGAATTTGGAGACTTGCCTTCCTAAAACGTAAGTTTAATAATGTTTATGATTTTAAACAGTTTTTAAATATTTCATTTCATTTATATTTATGTAGATAAAACCACTAAGACGCAGAAGAAAGTGTTATTAGCCTCAAATACCAGGGTTTAAAAAAATATTGAGATTTCAAAACCAAAAGGATTCTACTCGTAAGTACACATAAATATATGAAATATTTTAATTGAATTCTTAATAAAAATATTTTACAGACAAGATTTGGAAGCTACATCTGATGATCGACAAAATAAGTCATCAGCCACTATAAGAATTATTAAATTATACATTTTTAAGTGAATTTTTAATATATTAATTTTTCAAAGAGATTTTCGTAACTTGTGTAAACATTTTTAAATAAAGTATATGAAACGTCTGAGTAAATATTTTGTTATTTAATTTTGTGGCTCAAATATAATATTTTTTGATACATGTCTAATATATGTATGAATAACAATTGTGTGGATATCCAAAAAACTATTTCACAATATATAAGTCAGAATTAATTTGATTTGAAAAATTAGTAGAATTTATTTTTCTCTGTACATTTACAATCCTGTTTAAATTTGATAATGAAAAGTTTCATATCTTATTTGGGTCTCAGTTATTCAAATAATGATTGGAGAGATAATAAAAGTATTTAATCCGGAATTCCGGATTTCTCGCTATCCCTGGAGATCAAAAAGTCCGGGAAAATTTTCTCTTGAGCAACTTCAGAGTTTGAATTAAATTTGAATTTCTCACTCATTATGGCGCGTCGTTTTGATCCTGCAACTTTAAAAACATCTAGTGAGTAAATGGGTTAACGGGGAGTTACGGATCTAATTATTACTTTCTTTTTGGAGCACTATTTCTCCTCTACAAATTTTCCATATTTTTGTAGAGTTAATCTCTGATGAAATATTTTTTCTGTATTAAAAAACTGTGGCAAATACAAATTTTGCCCAAATTTTTAACTTTACTGTATACAAAAAATGTTACCAATTTTTCTTTAAAAAGTCGAGTTTAATAATCTTAAATGCTTTGTTGCCATGAAATAAGCATATGTAAAAATTGTATGAAGTTCTCCAACGAAAAATATTCACATTTCAAAAAATTTCAAGTAAATATATATAAAATAAAATATACAACTATGTAATTTAATAATTTTTTTTTGAGAGAGAAATTTAATTAAAAATTATTTAAAAATTTTACTTTTTAAGATTTTTTTCCAGCTTTTTAATAATAACGGTATTTACCGGTATTTAAGTTTCGGTACCGGTATACCGATATTATTTAAAATACCATTAACGATACCGTTACCGAAATAAAAATAAATTGAATACCGATACCGTTATTCGTTTCGGTTTCCAACCTTGCAAAATACATACGCCCAAAAATATGTTTCTTCCGATTTTGCAAATATTTGACATACACATACCCTATGGAGCCATTTAAATATCTCTTTTTTTTAATGTTGAAAAATACGCAAATTTATTTAGGATTTCCACTTTCCGAAAAGTCAAGTTTAAATTCAATGATCATCTTAAATTGAAAAAATAGAAGATGAATATATCCTCAATAAATGTAGTAATTTAAAAATAATATAAAAAAATAATATAATATAATATATTTAAAAATAATAAAACAACATTGTAATAATGTAGAATACAATAAATATAAGAAAAAGCTTTTGTAAAGTTATTT
The DNA here is from genome assembly GCA_951394005.1 of Protophormia terraenovae. Classification (NCBI taxonomy): domain Eukaryota; kingdom Metazoa; phylum Arthropoda; class Insecta; order Diptera; family Calliphoridae; genus Protophormia; species Protophormia terraenovae. The sequence goes on along the minus strand of OX596076.1, from coordinate 39,935,331 downwards.
CAACTTAATACTTAAGAATTCAGAATATGTAAAGTGATGAAGTTACGTATTCTAATTCTTCAAAAGTGTGAGTTAAATGAAAGATCTTTACGATTAGCACTAAAAGGCACATGGATGCTGACGAAGATCGTAGCGGATCAGAAAATGCATTCCATCCTGCTAGTGTCTAATAAATCTTTTTCTGTATTCTAGAAACATTATTACAATAATGAACTTGAGCCTGAATAAAAAATACAATAATTATTATAAAAATAATATATAATTTTAAAATACATTAATTGTACAATCCAATTTTAGGATGCATTTTTTTTTTAATTTCTACCCCTTCGATTTCAATTTTATTTTAATATGTTGAAAAGCAATAACTTACTAAAAAATGCAAAAATAATTGTTCTGACACAAGATAATTTACTATTTTTAATATTTTTTATTAATTTATTATTATTTATTATTTTTATAAAAAAAATCGGATGAATATAAAATTGATAATAACGACAATAAAATTGACATATTTTAAAAATCTATCGTGGAATGAACGATATATTTTACAAAAGGAAAGAAACATAAGAAAATATAAATATAAGGGAAATTCTTCAAACTCGTTTACTTTTGATGTTCAAAAAAATTTTGAATATTTTTAAATGCCACATCAACGATATTTAGTACCAATATTCCTTGGCTCTAGTGGAACACAGATCTGTTCGCGTGAATGACTTTTATCCATCTTCATCAATGTTATGGCGGTTTAAGATAAAAAATTATAAACAAATTGCCAAAATTCTATTTATAGTCCTAAATCAAAAATTATTGTATTTATGTACTCTACAATGCTGTATCTAAAATACAAATTAAAAATATCGCGATATGTTAAGAATTCGGGGATATATTATCGATTTATTAATTATTAAACCTTCTTAAAAAATTTGCATATTGAGAAAAAACGGAATAAATCCCATTAAGAAATAACTAATCTATAGTAAAATTTAAAAATTCAAGAAGTTTATGCTTAAACGTTTTCAAAGACATAGCAAAAGAACGTAAATGTATAGGCAACAATTCCACAAACGAGCCGCGGGTATCACAAATGAATGTTCACACGGCATGTTATGTATACAAGAAATAATTATTTGGGGATTTCGGAGTGACCTAGTAAATTTAATAATATTAAAAAGATAGATTAATAAGCGAAACTTGAGAAAATCTTCAAATGTAAGGTTCAAAAAATCCTTCAATTGATTAGAAACATGGGCTCTTAGCCTAAGTCCGTAAACAAATCTCTTATGAACTTAATTCTATTCCTGATACAGGAGTTAGAACCAGAATAAACCTCAAGGCAATAATTAACTTGTGACATTAACAATGCATAGGCCAATGATTTTTTAACACGTAAAGGCAGAAACAGGTTTAGATGATACAATCTATGCAAAGTTTGACAAACGCGCGAGCAAATAACATTAACATGTGGTTCAAAAGATAGTTTGTCGTCAATAATAACACCAAGACATCTTATTTCATTAGTAATTTCAATAGCAGTGCCAGATATTCTCAAGTCTAAATCAAGGATACTAGATCTGTTAGTTCTAACAACAATGGCTTTAGTTTTATCTGGATTGACCCTAAATTTATTAACCTGCATCCAATAACTTAATGAAGATAAGTCATGATTTATAGTAGCCTGTAATACATCGGAAAATTGGAATTCTCCTGACCACAAAAGTTGTATGTCATCAGTGAACACGAATGGCTTACAAAAATTTAGTTCATCGAATAAGTCATTAAGAAACAGAGTGAATAAAATAGGTCCAATCACAGATCCTTGAGGAACACCAGATCTAACAGGTAAAGCTTCTGAATTTAGTCCGTTAAGAGAAACAAGTTGCTCATGGCCGCTCAAATAGGACCAAATAAATCGACATGCTGATATAGCAAAGCCAAGCTTGCTGTTTAGTTTTTTAACCAAGCATGAATGATCAACAAGATCAAAAGCCTTAGAGAGGTCAACGGAGACTAACACACTTACAATAGTAAACCCGTATTTCGACCACGACGAAAACCATATTGACAATCATTAAGCAAACCTTTAAACTCAATCCACTTTGTAATTTGCTCCTTCATAATAAACTCAACAATTTTTGACATAGAGGGTAAAATACTGATTGGGCGCATATTGTTTAAAGATAGTTGACGTCCACATTTAGGAATTGGAACAACACGCGATATTTTCCAGTTATTAGGATATTTTGAAGAAATTAAAATAAAGTTAATAAATAAATAATAAATGCAATATTCGTTAACGATCTATAATAATTAATATCCCTTGTGAATCTAGGTTTAGCATGGTCTAATGGATGCAGTCTTCTTTTGACAGGTATATAGTTCAGGAGGTCATTAAGAAGATTATTAAAGAACGAAAGTTGCTCATCTGAATCACTGGAGCTATAAAGCTGATTAAAATCAGTTTGAAAAATATGTCTTTCAATTGCAAGAACGTCAGCATGATTGTAGTCTCTGTAAAAAGAAGTACTTAACGCATGGTTAACAGGTATTTGAAACGAGGAACATATTAAAGAATGCCGTGAAATGAAGGAATCTGAAATTGCAGAGAGGTATTAACAACCAAGCCAAGGCTGCAAAGGAAATAGTCAATAAGGGAAACTGAATTGTGAAATGAGTCATAATGAGTAGGCAAAGAATTATGCCAACAGGCCAGACCAAAACGGCTACAAAGCAAACGAATATCAGCTGATTTTGTTATATTAAACAGATCATTATTAAAGTCACCTACCACAATTAAATCTTTATAACGAACAAATATGTCACTAAAAGATTGTTCAAAAAGGCTTAGATTACCTCTAGGAAGATAAGCCACGCCAATAGCAACTGCGTTAGAGCCATTGTCAACTTCAATGAACAAACCCTCACAAGAAAAGTATTCGCTGCTCTTAAAGATAACTTTATATTTAATACTTTGAGCAACGTAAATAGCAACTCCACCACCTCTACACCGAGTAGGACGATCACTTCTACATAGAGAGAACCCAGGAATTCTAACCGCATTGTCAAGAATTGAAGGATCTAACCACATCTCCGTAACACAAATAATATCAAGTGAAGCATTTCTAAACACTGCTACCAATTCATCAAGTTTGTGAGATCTATCAGAGGGACAGAGACTCTGAGCATTAAAGTGCGCGACTTTGAGATTTTTTGAATGATTAGAAAAAGTATGTTTGATAGAATAATCAATAATTGTTGGACCCAAGTTGATATTCGAAGTCATATAGAATTAATAAAATGGAATATAGGAGTCGAAAAGATGCTAATAGACTGATATATATAAAACTTAGAGAAAGTATTATAACAAAAATAACTTAAATATGAATCAATTAACAATAATAAACAATGATATTTAGGGCAATAAACTAAATAAATTGTAAATAGCAATGAAATTATACCTGCTCATTATTATTAGGTGTGTTTGCGTACTTTCCAGCAAGATTTATCCAGCAACTTTTTATGAGAGAGTAAAAATCAATTTACTCTCAAATTGAAAAATATTAAAAAAAGTATGCGAACAACATTTTGCAAACATTTGCAGGTTTTTGTTTATAAACAACAAAAAGTAATGTCCCTCCATTAAATTAAAAAAACGCTAATCTTTGTATAAAAATAAAAACATAGTATTTTTGTTCTTTTTTGTTAACAAAATAAAAGCAAAATATTTTAAATATTAAGTATTATTTGTTAATAACATTAAATTAAAAGTTGATTCATTAAAGTATTATTTTTAACCAAAACGATAAAAAAAAGCTGAAAATCCTTAACTAAAAACGCTAACATGGCATCTCTTAAAATGATTTTCAACAGAAAATAAAAACTTTTACTTTGAGTCTACATTAGACAAATTTTTATCAAGACAAACGTCAAAATGAACTCGAATTTATGGAAGGTGGCAACAATTGTGCAAAAACAACAATATGGCGAATTCATTAATGTTTTTTATGTATACAGTTTGACAGCTGTAATAACCAAAAATAATAATCAGCAGTTTAACTGAGGCTACCTTGTATAGATTTGCACCGATTTTGACGTTTGTCTTGATAAAAATTTGTCTAATGTAGACTCAAAGTTACAAATGAATTTTTATCTATTTTATTAACATAAATCTAAACAAATATGAATTGTAAGTATTTTTGTAATATTTTATTACGCTTATTTTTCTCACTTTTCCTAAATTTTGAGTTTTCATATTTTTATTTTCTTTGTTTACATTTGTAAACAAATGATCACGTTTTTTTCAACATATGTTTTTGCAGATGTAAGTTGATGGAAGAAAAACAGCCAACAACTTTTATCAAATTTTCTAGCAATGAACTGTGAAATTTTCTCTTTCTCATGCTCTAAGTTGCAAGATTTTTAAAGTAAACGAACGCGATTTAGCAACATTTTGTGATAATTATCACAAAATATCAGGTACGCGAACACAACTATTATTTGAATTATTGTAATCAAAATGATATTGTCAAGTATATATATACATATATATATAAATCAAGAAATATATATATAAATAAAAAAAAAAAAATATATATATATATATATATATATATATATATATATATATATATACATATATATATATATATATCATTTTGATTACAATAATTCAAATAATAGCTGTGTTCGCGTACCTGATATTTTGTGATAATTATCACAAAATCTTGTGAGGGTTTGTTCATTGAAGTTGACAATGGCTCTAACGCAGTTGCTAATAATAAATAAATAAATAAATAAATAAATAGATAAATAAATATATATATATACAGTTAGGGACAAAACTATTTGTACACCCCATGCATTTCGTATATCTTCAATAATTTATAAAGAATAAAAAATTGTTATATGTAGTTTTAATTCAGGTCCATTTTTATTGAATTATTTGATAAAAAAATAAATTAATATATAACACATTGTTAAAAAAAAAAGTACAATTTAAGTAAAAATCTTTGGGACAAAAGTATTTGTACATCAGTACTTTGTACAATTATTTGTACGTTGGACTCTTGTATGATGATTTTTTTTAAATACCGTTATATTTTCTTCGTTAATCGAGTTTTATTTTACAAAATAAGAAGTTGGTTTTAACGTTTTGAATAATAAGCACATCAAAAATGGGAAAGCGAAAAGAGTTGAGTTTGGATATTAAAAATTTAATTATTGATGAACATAAAAAAGGAAAATCTCTCCGGAATATAAGTAATTTAGTAAATTTGCAACATTCCACAGTACAATACATTGTAAACAAGTATAAAAACAGCGGATCTGTTGAAAATGTGCCAAGAACTGGACGGCCAAAAAAGGTTTCCAGACGGAAAGCGAACTTGGTGATAAAAGAAGTGGCAAGAAATCCAAGAGTAACTCGGGCAAAATTAGCGGAACAAATCGCAAATACTACCGGAACAATTGTTCATCCAAAAACAGTAGGGAGGATCTTACATTCTGCGGGATATGCAAGTAGAATTCCCCGCAAGAAACCGCTGATTAGTAAAAAAACCAGCATTTGCGTTTAGAGTTTGCCAAACGATACATTGATAAGAACGAAGAATTTTGGAATAGGGTTTTGTTTACTGATGAAACCAAAGTCAATCTTTTCGGAAATGATAGCAGGGGAAAAGTGTGGCGCAAAAAAATTCAGCGTTAGATGTTAACAATTTGACCCCAACAGTGAAACATGGTGGGGGAAGTGTTATGGTATGGGGGGCAATAGCAGCCAGTGGGGTAGGGCGAATGGTATTTATAGATGGTGTAATGGGCGAATGGTATTTATAGATAGTGTAATGGACCAGCATCAATATAAACGTATATTGGAAGACAATTTGAAGGATTCCGTAGATGCTTTGGGTCTTGGCCAAAGTTGGATATTCCAACAGGACAATGACCCAAAACATACAGCACGTTCAGTGAAGGAGTGGTTGCTTTACCATGCACCAAGACAACTTAATTCACCTCCCCAATCACCTGACTTAAACCCCATCGAGCACTGTTGGGATATTTTGAAACGTAAAGTCGCTACAAAGCACGTCCGAAGCAGGGATGAACTTAAAATTGCTTTGGAGGAAGCCTGGAAGGAAATATCTCCAGATGAAACGAGAAATTTGGTCCGATCGATGCCCAGAAGATTACAGGCCGTGATAGATGCAAAAGGAGGACCCACAAAATATTAAATTTTTCCAATATAAGTATTATAAGTAGGTGTAGATTATATGTACAAATACTTTTGTCCCAATGAATTTTCATTATTTTGTATTTTTTTAAATAATGTGTTGGATATTAATTTTGTTTTTATAACTTAATTAAATAAAAATATATTAAAAATAATACTGCATACGACAATTTTAAATTCTTTATAAACTATTGAAGGTATACGAAATATATCAGGTGTACAAATAGTTTTGTCCCTAATTGTATATATATATATATATATATATATATATATATATATATATATATATATATATATATATATATATATATATATATATATATATATATATATATATATATATATATATATATATATATATATATTATATATTTGATTACAATAATTCAAATAATAGCTGTGTTCGCGTACCTGATATTTTGTGATAATTATCACAAAATGTTGCTAAATCGCGTTCGTTTACTTTCGTTGGAGAACTTCATAAAATTTTTACATATGCTTATTTCATGGCAACAAAGCATTTAAGATTATTAAACTAGACTTTTTAAAGAAAAATTGGTAACATTTTTTGTATACAGTAAAGTTAAAAATTTGGGCAAAATTTGTTTTTGCCACAGTTTTTTAATACAGAAAAAATATTTCATCAGAGATTAACTATACAAAAATATGGAAAATACGTTTCGGATATCGTAGGAATACTCATTATAATCACCATAAAAATTAGTAAAGCAAATATGATTCCCCAAAGAGTTTTTTGTTTATATAACTGTTAAAGTAAGAGTAAGAGCTATGTGTCAATTACAGACGAGAAATTTTGTAGAGGAGAAATAGTGCTCCAAAAAGAAAGTAATAATTAGATCCTTAACTCGCCGTTAACCCATTTACTCACTAGATGTTTTTAAAGTTGCAGGATCAAAACGACGCGCCATAATGAGTGAGAAATTCAAATTTAATTCAAACTCTGAAGTCGCTCAAGAGAAAATTTTCCCGGACCTTTTGATCTCCCGGGATAGCGAGAAATCCGGAATTCCGGATTAAATACTTTTATTATCTCTCCAATCATTATTTGAATAACTGAGACCCAAATAAGATATGAAACTTTTCATTATCAAATTTAAACAGGATTGTAAATGTACAGAGAAAAAGAAATTCTACTAATTCTTCAAATCAAATTAATTCTGACTTATATATTGTGAAATAGTTTTTTGGATATCCACACAATTGTTATTCATACATATATTAGACATGTATCAAAAAATATTGTATTTGAGTCACAAAATTAAATAACAAAATATTTACTCAGACGTTTCATATACTTTATTTAAAAATGTTTACACAAGTTACGAAAATCTCTTTGAAAAATTAATATATTAAAAATTCACTTAAAAATATATAATTTAATAATTCTTATAGTGGCTGATGAACGTCCTTTCCGAAACCGTTTATCCATACCAATGACAAATTTATATCGTATATTTAAAATGCTTACAGAGATCCTTTCTATTAGTTTTTTTACTTGGTGCGTCTTAGTGCTGACATGATGTTTATTTGAATTCATACCTAAGATTCATCCTGTATAAGCAATTCAAAGAATAATGAAATTATATATGTACATATTTTCCAGCTGGATTTGGCATATTACATTATATTCTTTAAAATTTTTTGAAAATATATAAACTTTAGTTAAAATTCATGCAGTTTTCTTTCATTTAAGTACTTTTAAAATTCCCAGGAATCACTTACAAAATTCCAGGAAAGCGGAACATGAAAAATCGCAAATTTCCCGGGAAATACCGGTATGCATTCTCTTAAGATAGTCCAAGCTGTAAATTTCTGAAGAAAATTTTTCGGTCTTTTGGAGAACTCAAAATTATGGAGAGAATCTTCATAGAAGCAAATATCAAACAGTTAACTAAGAGAACCTATCATTAATATCAACAGTACGTTAATGGGCATCATATGATAAAGAATTGAGAGCATAAGTTGAAACGCCCATATGTTAGATAATATATTCTTTGTGTTTGCACTAAGACTTTTTGTCAAAAAGAATTCGCACTAGGTTTAAGGCATTTAAACCTCTTTAAAAATATAAGGACTGCGCACGAAAAAAATCCGTGCATGCAAATCTGCTTATAGAAACTAAACCAATAAGCGAATCTTTTAAAAATTATATTTTTATTAATGATTGTTATGTTCAAGTTCTAAACATAAAAGAATAAATTATTTTCTGTTGGTTTTTAAGGAAATATCTGATATTTTCCAGAATTCTTCCAATTAAAGATTTTATTGTTTTTGGGTTACTTTTTTGCTTGAATAAGTCCACTTATTTTTAAACTCCGCTTCATTTTTTGAGTAGCATAGAAGTTACTAGCATTAAACATAATAATTAACGCGAAAAAAGTCTACATACAGTGTGGTAGCTCCTAAAATGAAACAGAAAAATTGTAACAAAGAAAGGAAAAAAACCCGTTAGTTTTTCTAAATTGATTCATTTTGCAAACCTTACTGTCATTCAAGTGCAGAAAGTAATTATTAAAGCAAGCTTTCTTTGAATTTTATTCTTTGAAAATGGAAAACAGAAAAGAAATACAGCTTTCAGTTAGAAATTTAGTGGTAAAAATGCGTAGTGAAAATAAATCATATGGTGGAATTGGAAAAATATTAAAACCAAGTCGGTCGACTGTTCCAACCATTATTAGGAACTATGAAGGCACAAATAGTACCGAAAATAAGCCACGATCGGGGAGACTTAGGAAGCTTTCAAGGCGCGATGTGAGCAGTATCCTTAAAGAAGTCAACCAAGAACCAAAAATTAGTGCTCCTAAATTGGCGGAATACCTTGAAAGACACTCGAGTGTTACTGTCACACCCAGAACAATAATAAATGTATTACATGACAACGGTTTTAGAAGCAGAACGGCACGCAAAAAGCCATTAATTTCAGCAAAAAATCGTCAACTTCGCCTTGAATTTGCTAAAGCTCATTTGAATAAGGATATGAGTTTTTGGAAATCTGTTATATTTACCAACGAAAGTAAGTACAACATTTTTTAAAATGATGGCCCATCAAAGATTTGGAGAGAACCAAACACTGCCTTCGATCCAAAAAATATTATACCTATAGTGAAACATGGTGGAGGGAATGTTATGGTTTGGGGAGCTATGGCGTCATAGGGGGTGGGTCGTTTGGTTTTTGTCGAAGGTAATATGGACCGGTATCAATATAAGAACATATTGGAACTTAATCTAAAGGAGTCTGTTGAAAGCTTGGGCCTGGGAAATCAATGGATTTTCCAGCAAGACAACGATTCGAGACTGACTTCTATATCATGCGCCAGGACAGCTAAATTCACCACCCCAGTCACCAGATCTTAACCCCATAGAGCACATTTGGGATATTTTGGAAAAATTGGTGCGAAAATATGACATCAGAAGCAGTAATTGATGCCCAAGGTGGGCAAACTAAATACTAATTTTTTTATTTCGAATTTGTTTATGAACAAAATTTTTAATTTTTATATTTTCTGGCTGTATGTTGACTTTTTTCTTATTAGTTTTTTATGTTTTTGTTATTTTTGTTATTGTTATGCTTATGAATGAGCACTTTGTTTTATAAATAAACTTATTTATTAATTCCTTACATAATGAAGTAATTTTGTTTTTCTTTTTGAAAAGTCCTTAAAACGACAAAATCAAAGGGTGTATGTGGAGTTTTTTCCTTAACTGTATATTATTGATAGACGGTTCCTTGAGTAAATTGAGAACATTGTTATTAAGAAATTTAATTTGAGAACTTGTTAAATTAGGGCATATTGATAAAAGGTGTTTTACGCTGGTTGTTGATCCACAAAATATACAGTTGCTGTTTGAATTACTGTTAATGAAATGTTGGTGAGTGGTAATAGTGTGACCCATTCGTAAACGTGAAAAACATTTTATTTTGTTTTTGTCAATACCAGTTGGAAATATGGGTAATTTTATGTTAGGATTAATTTGTGAATAATGAGGGTGTTGATAGCTTTTTGAATTTGTTATCCTCAGATTTTGTGATTTATTGACTATTATGTTGCGAATGTCAAGTCTTTCAGTCAGCAAATGAGTTGCCTTGTATATATATATATATATATATATATATATATATATATATATATATATATATATATTTAAATAAATTCAACGAAAAATAGACTATGGTACACGGGTACGAGCGTTAATTTTTTTGGGTATGTATCATAGGGTTAAATAGATCATCATAAAGCACTGTTATACAAAGAATCTCTAAAATAAAACCGTGAAAGATTTTATATCAATATTTGTTTTAAATTACATGTTTCTAATTAAGGCGAAACACTTCTCGTATTGCTGTGTTTGCTGGGAAAATTATATTTGTTCACAAAATAATTATTTTTTAAATTGCTTATTTTCATAGGCGCACACATGAAAAATTTACTTCTGAAAAAAAAACCAAAACAAAAATCAGTTTGGTTAACAACTTTATCTTATATATCTGCCTCAGCTTTAACCTTATATATGAGTAGATAAACTTCAATTAATTTTCATTCAATCAATTTTTTATTAAACTTTTATAATCCCTGCAACGCGGGGGCTAGTTGAATTAATCAAAAAATTAAAAAAGCAAATTAATTTTATTTGAAAAATGTTCGAGAATTATATTTAATAATTTATGAATATGTAATAGCATTTAACGAATCTTCTTTAAGTTTAATAAGCTATTTACAAGTTTTTTTTATCTTTCTCAAACTTTTGTCATTTGAGAATGTTTGATTTCAAATCATTCTTAATTTGATATCAAGCCTTTGTATTTGCTGGGTAGAAATTAAATTGTGCGGTTAGTGTGATTCATTTAAAAGAATATATTTTTATTAAAAATAGACTTGTCCATTTATGGTAAATAATTTTAAGAATTTTGCGGATAATCTGTAATTACTATATTTGACGTGTTTTCATTGTTGTTATTCTGCCAACATCCAATTTCATTCTGCTGACTAACGACATCCAAATCTTGAGTATGTATGTTTCCTTTTATTGCATTTTCAATGTCGGATTCGCTGATATATTTGGGGGTAGTTATTCCAAAAAAACTTGCTAAGCCTTCACCTACATAATCTATTCCATTCATAAAGCGATTGCCCATTTGATACGCTTCGTACTTTATCCGGGGTCCTAGAGGTAGAGTCGTCTTCAAAGTTAACGTATTATTTAAATTATTGTAATCAAAATAATATTGTCAAGTACTCACCACATCAACGTTTATATTCAAACTTTTATCAGTTATATCAGGTCCAATATCTTCTCCATCACTCTCGGAAAGCTCTTCCATAATCCCATCGCTAAAATACAAAATGCGTCTGGATTTTTGTAATTCTAGTGCTGTTATGCTATCGCATTCAGTCTTGTCATCGCTAGTATTACCTCCATCCATTACGTTAGTTATACTTATAACATTTTAATTACTGATTCATTTATTTAAACATTTTATACTCAACTTCGAAAAATCAATCTTAGCTCGAATTTTGTTTACAACATAATGCAACAAAAAAATACACATAAGACTGGCCCCTAAAAAATTGTTTCATCTTTGCTGATTAATTTATAAACAAATTTATTTCAAATGTAACTATATTGTGAAATATTTGTAACACGGTACCCTGATTTGTAAAAATAATCAAATAAGTTTTTTTACCTAATCTGACAACTTTCTATCGATTTGCACAGTTTTATAAATAAGTAAACAAATATTTTTAGAGCTGGTCTAATAAAAACACGCACCTATTTTTCCAGTTCACTTAAGCACAAATTGTTATGGAGTTGATTACATTTAAGGCCCAACTACATACAATACTTTTGCTTCAACTGCGACCGACAGCTAAGTTAAATACATGCATTTATATTGTGCGGAACCAAATCAGTACGCCAAACTTCTGCGTGAAGTACTTCAAAGATGAAAAATGTTCAACTTTGAAGTGCCGAAGTACGTAAATATATTTTGTAGGTTGTTTTATTCTTATTTTAATTTTTTTTCATTGAGTCGGAAATTTTAAAGTGCAATTCATTATTTCAACTAAGAACATAATTTAATTTTTACATCTTTATATTTTATTATATAAAATTTTAATAACAAAATAATGCAACGACTGGGTTAATATAATTTGTGCGTTGCGTAGCTGTCAGTCGCAGTTGAAGCGAAAGTATTCTATGTAGTTGAGCCTTTAGTCGTTATCAATTTGTAGTGCTGTATTATTTAGCCCTGTAGCACAAATTACATTAGCGCGTAGGCAGAAGCAGTGTGAGCTGACACAATCAGCTGATAATTTAGAATGCACTGTTTATTATGGTGTTGATTACATTTGGTCAGCATCAGTTAGCAGTGCTGTTTCATTTTGAGAGCGAGACAAAGAGAGTGAGCAAATAAATGAGAGGCTAAAATACACAAGTAGAACAAAGCTAGATGGTGATTGTAAATTGTGGCTGCCTACGCTGAATTGTAATTATAACGGCAGCAACATGTTGTGCTGACAGTGATCAGCTGATAATTTTTGCTGATACTGTTGTTGACTTGTGGCTGCCTACGCTTTATTGTAATTATAACGGCAGCATCATGTTGTACTGACAGTGAACAGCTGATAATTTTTGCTGATACTATTGTTGACTACGCGTTTTTTTTCTTCAGATAGTCTTAAATATTATTTAAACTATAATTGATTTATAAATTTTTTCTATTTTCATCAACAATGCATTTAAATTTCAAAATCATAGGGTGTAAGATTTTCCTTAACTGTAAATGCTATTTTTAACTTTATTTCCAATTTAAATATAAAAATTTAATTCAAATAAATAAATAAATAAATATATAAATATATATATATATATATATATATATATATATATATATATATATATATATATATATATATATATATATATATATATATATATATATATATATATATATATATATATATATATATATATATATATATATGTATATATATATATATGTATATATATATGTATATATATATATATATATATATATATATATATATATATATATATATATATATATATATATATATATATATATATATATATATATATATATATATATATATATATATATATATATATATATATATATATATATACAGTTAGGAACAAAACTATTTGTACACCCATGCATTTCGTATATCTTCAATAATTAATAAAAAATTATTATATGTAGTTTTAATTCAGGTCAATTTTTATTGAATTATTTGATAAAAAATAAATTAATGTATAACACATTGTTAAAAAAAAGTACAATTTAAGTAAAAATCTTTGGGACAAAATAATTTGTACATCAGTACTTTGTACAATTATTTGTACGTTGGACTCTTGTATGATGATTTTTTTAAATACCTTTATATTTTCTTCGTTAATCGAGTTTTATTTTACAAAATAAGTTGGTTTTAACGTTTTGAATAATAAGCACATCAAAAATGGGAAAGCGAAAAGAGTTGAGTTTGGATATTAAAAATTTAATTATTGATGAACATATAAAAGGAAAATCTCTCCGGAATATAAGTAATTTAGTAAATTTGCAACATTCCACAGTACAATGCATTGTAAGCAAGTATAAAAACAGCGGATCTGTTGAAAATGTGCGTGAAGGTATACGAAATATATGAGGTGTACAAATAGTTTTGTCCCTAACTGTATATAGTTTAAAAATAATTACAGTAAATATTATTCTATCCCGGAATTCATTTAATGCGTTTTTGAATAGATATTCTGAAACATTTTCTATTTTATTACAGATTTTAACATTCGGACATTTTAAAATACATCGTTTTTGTCAAAATTAATCAAAAAATGTAGCATTATTTTTATTTTTCTTGAAATGTGTAACGGAAATAATCATAAAATATGGTCTTAAAGTAGGGTCGAACCATTATTAAAATTTTAAAAGTTTACAAAGCTTTACCAAAGGTATAGTAAGCAAATCAATGTTTTTGAATACAACTTTAAGGAATTTTGCTTATAAATGGTTAGTAAAGCTGTGTTAAGTTTTTTTGAATACGGCTGATGATATTTTATTACTAAAAAATTAAATGACTGAAACCCGGTTTTTTCCAGAGTCCAAAACCGGCCAACCGATTTTTTCTAAAATGAGATTTTTTGGTTAAACCGAAAACCGGTTTTCTAAAAATTCGTTTTTTTGGATAATCTAATTTAGATATTATCTGCAGTAGTTTTACACTAACAAAATAAAGTCAATTTTTTTGTTTTTTATTTAGATTTTCCATTTATAACTTTTCTTTATGGAAAATCGTATAACTACCAGAGAAGCAAGCCGACTATATTTTATCGGCAGCGGCTTAAAGAGTAGTTTTCATCGGCGGCGGCGGTTAATCGGCTGCGCGCCGATTTTCCACCGGCTTATGATTTTTCTCGGCTCAGCCGAATTTATTTGTTAAAAATAAATTATTGTATCTTTAACTTATATTTTTAAAGAACGATATATATATAATATTTTAGAGAAATGTAGAAAATTATGTAGAAAAATCGAAAAGAAAGTGCACAGAAGAAAAAGTACATATATTTAAACATTTTGTACTTAAATATTATGAATCGATCATGACTTTTTTCCCTTAACTTTCCAAGAAAAAGTTGTTACGTACCGTTTATACCATGATATAAAAAAGAAGGTAGTTTCACTTTCTCATCTTGCAGCCATAATTAACCGTCTGACGTTTGCCGGAATTATGACATATAGTGCTACCTGATTCATTAAAAAAATCCCAAATATTTTATTTCTCTTTTGTTCATGTCATTCTAAATACTAAAAACATTTAAAAATAAAAAAAACATAAAATTATGAATGAAAAAATACAACTTTTGAAACCAATTTTTACAAAGTTCTGTAAAAAGTATATGTGCATCCATGGATTCAATTGCAATGAAACTAACAAGATTCCCATTGATCGCAACAGCAAATACGTAAAAGCTAAGTATCGAAATAAAATAAAATGCGTTTCTAATGATAATTTTTTAAATTTATAGGTGCAAAGAATTCGAAACCACACGATTTGCAAGACAACATCAACATAGCGCGCAAACTCGTTTTCAAATTTTAATATATGTAAAGGAATCGAAAACAAATACATTAAATTTGTTTGCAAATAATTGAGATACAGCATGAAAAACATAAAGTTCAAAACCCCGTGCAGGGATATTTATATTTATTGATTCCTATCAAAGGTGTCACACGAAATCCCGTAAGATCACATACTTTTACGTTCACCTTTAAGTCACCTAAAAACACACTGTCGAAACCTTTACATGGCTTACTTAAACATTCGAGAATAAATTTTGAAATGCTTGATTTGCGAAGCAGAAGTGTTTTTTTTTTTTTTTTTTTGGCGCAGACTTTTAACGTAACGATTGGTGCCTAGTATTATAACCACAGACTAATAACCAGACTTGTAAGAAGTGACGTTTACAAAGTCTGCTTATCATATGTGGTTACCACCATAATTTGAAAGAGAAAGAAAAAAACATAATATGCATGTGGCAACATGAAAAAATGAACGACTATACATTACCCATAAAAACATATGATAGCAAAAAGAAAAACAAAACGAACAAAACGAATAAAAAATTTTCATTTTAAAATTGAAAAAATAAAAACATTTTTTATTTAATTTTAAAAATTATTAACATAAAAGTGATAAGTGTTCAAAAATTGCAAACAATTGTTCCCGTCAGAGTAGTAAGTTTTTTCTGAAAAATAAAACAATTGTTTGTTAATAAATACAAAACAAAATTTTGCTTTTTTACTTACAGACAGAAGGAGGAGCAAATTTTTTACCAGCAAAACCAGTAGCAATTATCTTCAAACCAGGTAAGTGAAACTAAAAATAAATATGTATGTTGGTAAGGGAAAAAAATCTACTTTAACACATGTTTTATTTTCAGTCTCACCTTATAAATGAATACGGCCAGTTGATGGATACATTGGTCTTGGACACAGACCAAACCTCAAGGAACAAACTGGATGGAATTTTCTTGAAATCGACGGTAAGTATTTCAAATCATCTGTAAATAAAAGAAAATATAAATGTTTAATTTTTTTTAACTATTTTTAATACAATTGGAGGGTGTACCTTTTTTGATGACTGCTATCAACAACACGAAGTTGGTATGGGACACAGTCGACTTCCTGCATCACCAAATTAATGGAATACTCTGAAATCGGTGGTAAGTAGTCTAAGTTGTCTGTAATTAAAAAATAAAAATTTGTATTATTTTATTAACACATTTTTAATTCATTTTAAGGGTGCACCATTTTGTTGATGGCAGCAAAAAACTCAAAATTGATACGGGACACAGGACGACTTCTATGGAACCAATTGGACAAAATCCCTTCTAAATCGACGGTAAGTACTCCAAATCGCCTAGAAATAAAAGAAAATGTACAATTTAACTCATTTTTAACATTTTTTTTATTAATTTTAAGGGTGCACCTTTTTTGATGATGGCAGCAAAAAATTCAAAATTGGTAAGGGACACAGGACGACTCCTATGGAACCAATTGGACAAAATCCCTTCTAAATCGACGGTAAGTACTCCAAATCGCCTAGAAATAAAAGAAAATGTACAATTTAACTCATTTTTAACATTTTTTTAATTAATTTTAAGGGTGCACCTTTTTTGATGATGGCAGCAAAAAATTCAAAATTGGTAAGGGACACAGGACGACTCCTATGGAACCAATTGGACAGAATCCCTTCTAAATCGACGGTAAGTACTCCAAATCGCCTAGAAATAAAAGAAAATGTACAATTTAACTCATTTTTAAAATTTTTTTTATTAATTTTAAGGGTGCACCTTTTTTGATGATGGCAGCAAAAAATTCAAAATTGGTAGGGGACACAGGACGACTCCTATGGAACCAATTGGACAGAAACCCTTCTAAATCGACGGTAAGTACTCCAAATCGCCTAGAAATAAAAGAAAATGTACAATTTTACTCATTTTTAAAATTTTTTTTATTAATTTTAAGGGTGCACCTTTTTTGATGATGGCAGCAAAAAATTCAAAATTGGTAAGGGACACAGGACGACTCCTACGGAATGAAAAAATAGGGTTATCAGTTAATATAAATGTCAATGGACACACCTCTTCCAACATCTGTATTTTTTCATTGTATTGTTTATTATTATTTTAATAAAAATTTGATTTTTTTCGACCTTATCTGGTCTAGATCTACATCTACATTTTATTGTTGGTTTTTATTTTTCACAGTGATGATCGCAAACACACAGGCATATATACATATGTTGTTCATAGAAAAATATGCAAAGAAAACAGAAAAAAACTTTCTTTTTTTCTTATTGAAGCAACCAAGTGGTCAAAAGGCACTCTTATGTCTTGTTTGGACGCAATCATAGCACATAAAGTTAAAGAACACACGCAGTATTTGTATGATTTTAAGTACAGCACTTGAAAAATAACAAGTGTCTTGTAAAGCCTTATAAGACACAGTTTGCAGGGCTCTAGTAGAAACAACATTGCCAAAATTTATGAGAATCTGTTCATAATTTACCATAGCTCTCACAAAATTCCACTTCCTGAAATCGCTCTAAGGGAATACAATCATATACACTAACACAACACAAAAAAAAATCACACATAATAAACAAACAAAAATGTTCCAATTGGTTATATTGGAATTCAAGCGGAAATTATAAATGAAAAGATTCAAATTGGACAAAAACTAGTTTCCATCCAATAGAAATCTTTTACTTCTTCCGGCATAAAGTTTTAAAAATACAAAAACACTTACCTAGTCGGATCTTCCGGAAACTTGTGGGGTTTGTCCCCCGTTTGGCAACCCATAACAGATTTGCGGCTCCTGAAAAATAGAATATTTCAAGTTAAATAAAATTAAAACAATAATGTTAAAAAATATTTACTTACATTTTTCTTGAATTTTTCCCAGTTTTTTTTTCTGCTTCCTCCGGCTTCTTAGAAAAAGGAACAATTTTAATGTTCCTTTTTGAATGATGAAACAGAAATGAGAAAGTTTGGCGCAAAAAGTATATTTTTCCGCCAAAATCTTAAATTTTCTCATTTCTGCGCCAATTTTTTTGCAAGAATATGAAAAAATGTAAACAATACCACCATTATATAAAAGGGATAGCCATACTTTTTAGTACAATTTGCTATCCCTTTTAGATAATGGTGGTAAATTGAGGCTGCCACTATGCAGCCACTTCGCGGTTTTTTTAGTGCTGCCAATAGTCGTGTCATATCTATGCCTTATCTATGATTATAACCACAGACTAATAACCAGACTTGTAAGAAGTGACGTTTACAAAGTCTGCTTATCATATGTGGTTACCACCATAATTTGAAAGAGAAAGAAAAAAACATAATATGCATGTGGCAACATGAAAAAATGAACGACTATACATTACCCATAAAAACATATGATAGCAAAAAGAAAAACAAAACGAACAAAACGAATAAAAAATTTTCATTTTAAAATTGAAAAAATAAAAACATTTTTTATTTAATTTTAAAAATTATTAACATAAAAGTGATAAGTGTTCAAAAATTGCAAACAATTGTTCCCGTCAGAGTAGTAAGTTTTTTCTGAAAAATAAAACAATTGTTTGTTAATAAATACAAAACAAAATTTTGCTTTTTTACTTACAGACAGAAGGAGGAGCAAATTTTTTACCAGCAAAACCAGTAGCAATTATCTTCAAACCAGGTAAGTGAAACTAAAAATAAATATGTATGTTGGTAAGGGAAAAAAATCTACTTTAACACATGTTTTATTTTCAGTCTCACCTTATAAATGAATACGGCCAGTTGATGGATACATTGGTCTTGGACACAGACCAAACCTCAAGGAACAAACTGGATGGAATTTTCTTGAAATCGACGGTAAGTATTTCAAATCATCTGTAAATAAAAGAAAATATAAATGTTTAATTTTTTTTAACTATTTTTAATACAATTGGAGGGTGTACCTTTTTTGATGACTGCTATCAACAACACGAAGTTGGTATGGGACACAGTCGACTTCCTGCATCACCAAATTAATGGAATACTCTGAAATCGGTGGTAAGTAGTCTAAGTTGTCTGTAATTAAAAAATAAAAATTTGTATTATTTTATTAACACATTTTTAATTCATTTTAAGGGTGCACCATTTTGTTGATGGCAGCAAAAAACTCAAAATTGATACGGGACACAGGACGACTTCTATGGAACCAATTGGACAAAATCCCTTCTAAATCGACGGTAAGTACTCCAAATCGCCTAGAAATAAAAGAAAATGTACAATTTAACTCATTTTTAACATTTTTTTTATTAATTTTAAGGGTGCACCTTTTTTGATGATGGCAGCAAAAAATTCAAAATTGGTAAGGGACACAGGACGACTCCTATGGAACCAATTGGACAAAATCCCTTCTAAATCGACGGTAAGTACTCCAAATCGCCTAGAAATAAAAGAAAATGTACAATTTAACTCATTTTTAACATTTTTTTAATTAATTTTAAGGGTGCACCTTTTTTGATGATGGCAGCAAAAAATTCAAAATTGGTAAGGGACACAGGACGACTCCTATGGAACCAATTGGACAGAATCCCTTCTAAATCGACGGTAAGTACTCCAAATCGCCTAGAAATAAAAGAAAATGTACAATTTAACTCATTTTTAAAATTTTTTTTATTAATTTTAAGGGTGCACCTTTTTTGATGATGGCAGCAAAAAATTCAAAATTGGTAGGGGACACAGGACGACTCCTATGGAACCAATTGGACAGAAACCCTTCTAAATCGACGGTAAGTACTCCAAATCGCCTAGAAATAAAAGAAAATGTACAATTTTACTCATTTTTAAAATTTTTTTTATTAATTTTAAGGGTGCACCTTTTTTGATGATGGCAGCAAAAAATTCAAAATTGGTAAGGGACACAGGACGACTCCTACGGAATGAAAAAATAGGGTTATCAGTTAATATAAATGTCAATGGACACACCTCTTCCAACATCTGTATTTTTTCATTGTATTGTTTATTATTATTTTAATAAAAATTTGATTTTTTTCGACCTTATCTGGTCTAGATCTACATCTACATTTTATTGTTGGTTTTTATTTTTCACAGTGATGATCGCAAACACACAGGCATATATACATATGTTGTTCATAGAAAAATATGCAAAGAAAACAGAAAAAAACTTTCTTTTTTTCTTATTGAAGCAACCAAGTGGTCAAAAGGCACTCTTATGTCTTGTTTGGACGCAATCATAGCACATAAAGTTAAAGAACACACGCAGTATTTGTATGATTTTAAGTACAGCACTTGAAAAATAACAAGTGTCTTGTAAAGCCTTATAAGACACAGTTTGCAGGGCTCTAGTAGAAACAACATTGCCAAAATTTATGAGAATCTGTTCATAATTTACCATAGCTCTCACAAAATTCCACTTCCTGAAATCGCTCTAAGGGAATACAATCATATACACTAACACAACACAAAAAAAAATCACACATAATAAACAAACAAAAATGTTCCAATTGGTTATATTGGAATTCAAGCGGAAATTATAAATGAAAAGATTCAAATTGGACAAAAACTAGTTTCCATCCAATAGAAATCTTTTACTTCTTCCGGCATAAAGTTTTAAAAATACAAAAACACTTACCTAGTCGGATCTTCCGGAAACTTGTGGGGTTTGTCCCCCGTTTGGCAACCCATAACAGATTTGCGGCTCCTGAAAAATAGAATATTTCAAGTTAAATAAAATTAAAACAATAATGTTAAAAAATATTTACTTACATTTTTCTTGAATTTTTCCCAGTTTTTTTTTCTGCTTCCTCCGGCTTCTTAGAAAAAGGAACAATTTTAATGTTCCTTTTTGAATGATGAAACAGAAATGAGAAAGTTTGGCGCAAAAAGTATATTTTTCCGCCAAAATCTTAAATTTTCTCATTTCTGCGCCAATTTTTTTGCAAGAATATGAAAAAATGTAAACAATACCACCATTATATAAAAGGGATAGCCATACTTTTTAGTACAATTTGCTATCCCTTTTAGATAATGGTGGTAAATTGAGGCTGCCACTATGCAGCCACTTCGCGGTTTTTTTAGTGCTGCCAATAGTCGTGTCATATCTATGCCTTATCTATGATTATAACAATGCCAAGGAAGGAATCCATTCGCAATGATGATTAAGCTAAATTTTATTATAAATAAGATTTTAATATCAATAAATTCAAATTATATTGTAACAATACATTATTATCAAATAAAAATGTTGCATTCAAATTGTAAAAGATACGTTGAAAACTTTAAAATTAAGCCAATTCGGATTTTTACTATTTGAACAACATTGGTATATGAATATAATACACATTACACATTAAATACAATAATTTCCAAAAAACACATTTTTCCCTTTTCAATAAGTGGCAACGATTTCCTTGATTGTATACAAAAATAAAACTTCAGAAAATTCCGATAAACTTCAAATAATTTTTTGTGAGAGTGAAGTGGAACTACCTTGTTTTTTATAACATGGTCTATACTAGCCTTTTTCTTGTTCGCACAAGAACAAAACGTCGGCAGAGCAACACACACAATTTTTTTCATTTTGTTTGCAGTGGGCAGAACATTTGTCGAACAAATCATAATTTTTTGTTTGCCGTCAGTGTCACTTCGATACTTTTACATACAGCGCCTCTTCTTCCGTATACAAAATGACGTTTGATGGCAGACATGGTTGCTCGAACAATTGTGCGAACAACGGTGTGCGAACAAGAACAAAACATGAACAACTTAAGTCCACACTATCTAAATGCATGTGCGCACAACATTTTGTTCAATGTGCGAACCATGATGGAATTACTTTAACAAGGTGTATGCATAAAGGCAACAACTACAACAATGCAATAATAACAGCTATTTTTTTTCGTTGGAAATGAGACTGAAACGTCAAACAAAAGAGAAGTAGAAAAACACGTGCAAATTGTAAACAATGATTGCTGAATTTGAAAATTAATATGAATAAATTGTATTTTATAGTTTTTTTTTTGTACAATAAGATATGTTACATTTCCATTTTACACTTCCTTTTTATAAATAGCATTTTTCTTTATTAATATTACAAATTTCACCACCGAAAATATTGGCTTTTGATTGTAAACAAACCAACACATATAAACTTAAAAAAATTGACATTTCAGTCTTACACCACAAAATTAAGCAAAAAATAATCAGCTGATTTTACAATTTCACCTTGTACTCATTCCACCATGGTGCGAACAAGAAAAAGGCTCGTGTGGACCGCAAATTAGAAAAAAAAAATGTTTAGAAATTTGCACAAATTTGGTACCATTCTGTAGCACATGACCATGGTACAATGATATCAGGTAACAGTATCACAACAACAAATACAACAAGGCAACAACAATAGTCATTTTTGTTGGTTTTCTTAATGTTTTCTTAATGTCAAAAAGAAGAAAACAAAAAGCTAAACAAAATATATAAAAAACAAAGCACGTGTATATTACACTGGGGCCTCGATTAACCGGCAACGTCGATTTTATAATTGTTTATAATTGTTTTCTTTTTTTTGCATCTTTTTATTTTTTTGCATCGATTATTCGTGATTACCTCTATTCGGGTTCCTAAGCATAATTTATTTCATTGGTTTTGAACAATCAAACACAATATGAATAAAACAAAAAAGTTCCCTCGTTTGAATAAGTCAGAGAAAGGTAAAATCCAAACTTACTTTATTCGTGAAAAACTAGTTAAGAAAAAGAAGAAACATTATATGATATTTTTAAAAAACTGCGTAAAATTAAACCTTTATGTATTGTTCATATTCTTAAGAAACTATTATTTTTCCTTATATAATTCAAAAATTTATATTAAATCCTTGAATAACTGAATAATATAAATAAAAAATGTTACTCAATTAACAGCAAATATTGATTATTTAAGCCAAAATTACAATAGTGCGTAGTCAGCAGCAGTGTGTGCTGCCATAATCAGCTGATCATTTAGAATGCACTGTTTGTTGTGGTGTTGATTATATTTGATCAGCGGCAGTTTGCCGCTGCATTCAGTTTGAGAGCGAGACAAAGAGAGTGAGCAAATAAATGAGAGGCTAAAATACACAAGTAGAACAAAGCTGGTGGTTGTAAATTGTGGCTGCCTACGCTGAATTGTAATTATAACGGCAGCAACATGTTGTGCTGACAGTGATCAGCTGATAATTTTTGCTGATACTGTTGCTGACTACGCGCTATTGTAATTTGGTCTTTAGATTGCTTTCGGTCCCGACCATTACGGATAATCGAAGCCTCAGTGTAGTTAACTTTGAGTCTACATTAGAGAAATTTGTATCAAGACAAACGTCAATTTTTTGTTTGAGTTGCAGATAATTTTTTATCTCTATCAATTATAGGGGAAAACGTATGTCATAATAAACCATGCAAAAAGTACCAACAACAATCAAGATGGCGTCTTTTACCAAGCATTATCAAGACAACGTTGTCAGAGCTCGAGCGCTGACAATTTTCTTTTAACACTGCAATAATACTGACAAATTTAGTCTACATTAGACAAATCTTTATCTTGATAAAATTTTGACGTTTGTCTTGATAAAAATTTCTCTAATGTAGACTCAAAGTTAATATAAACAAACTGTAAATGTAAACAAAACATAAATATAAACAACGCGTAAATGTAAACAAATTTTGACAGAAATATTACAAAATTGAAAGCAGCAAAAAATTATCAGCTGTTTTTATACTGTTACCTGATATTATTGTACCATGATTGTACCATGGTTACTATTGAATGTTAAAGCCCCAACCACTCAACTAAAAATCATCGTATCGCAATCAGCTATTTCAACCAGCTTTACTTTGAGTCTACATTAGACAAATTTTTATCAAGACAAACGTCAAAATTTTATCAAGATAAAGATTTGTCTAATGTAGACTGAATTTGTCAGTGTTATTACAGCTAAAGACTCCGTGGGAGTCTTTAGCTACATTTACTCCTATCGGACGCGTCCCCAGGTGGCGGATCGGGGGGATTGGTTGTAAGGCACATGATATACACACTCTACTGAATGGTGCATTCTGGCCCATCGCATGGGGGTATATATCATGTGTATTATCTCCGATCCTAGGGCTTTTACAGCTTCTCGCGGACCAAATAAATGTAGTGCACTTTAAGGTCAAGGTGGTAGGCAGCAGTGCTGAGGGCCTGAATGGTTAGTTGGTGCCTAAACAAACTAACAGCTAACAGCTCCCCTCCAACGCCCATGGCACGGGTTGGTTGTAATTCTAGCCTAGTCCGCGCACGCCGTCACTGCGCGAGATGGTCCTTCCCTTTACTGGCATACTCGTGGGACAAGATAGACTATAGTAAAAATATTTCAATTCGGACACATGATGACGGACAGTCGCAGGGCGACAGGACTGATACGGACTTGAATACGGACGACGATGAGGTGATGATAGGGGTCCAACGTGACATTCTTCTTCAGGAAAGTCAACTGTTGGGCCAGCTATCAGAGACGGATGAGATTCTGGGTATCTCGAGGGATTCCTTCACTGGGACCAGCGCCACTGAGAAACTTGAGAATCTTACTCTCGGCTCTGAAGATGAACATGAGATCACTGTGATCTCAGTTCGCGCTCAGAGTCTGGAGAAGAACTCGAGTGTTGAGGCGGGGTCTGAGCGGGGGGGTGGCTCGACGAACACAGAAGGTCACTCGTCTAACAGTGGTTTAGTTCGGCAAGACGCGGTAACGCTTGAGGCAACAACCGACGATGTAAGCCGAACTAAAGAGGAGAAGGCTCGTAGTGGCGTAAGAGCCTCTCTTTACTATCTGAACAAGATAGCCAAGAGAGGCCCTTTGCCACTTACAGGTAAGGATAAGTACCTTACCAGGAAGCATAGGAGGAACGTTAAAAGATTCGAACGAATCTACGGTCCTGTCTGTGCCTCCTTGGGAATGTCTTATCCAGAAGGATTGGATGTGGATGCTGGCAACACTCCAGAGGTGTCTCGTGAGAGCACAGGAGGAAAGCCAACCTCTTCACCAATCCCTACCGGAGCGGAAGTTTCTGGTAGTGGCAAACCAGTCAAACCTGCAGTCCTAGTGAAACAGCAGGTAACGTCTGGTAAGCCAGCAACTACCATTGAAATGGTTGGTCATACACCATCCAGCAAACCTGGCAACCAACAAAAAGTTGTCAGAGATGCTAGGCCTGGAGATGATCTGCCATCAACTAGTAAGAAGACTTCACTTTCGAAGCCTGTCAGCTCCAGTAGTGGGGCTGTACGAGCTTCGAATGTGAAGCCCTCTACATCGAAGAACGCTGGTCAAAACCCATCCGGCTCTCTTAAAAGCCCTCGTAAGGGGGTTGTTAAGAGGGCCAGGTCTGGGGATGACCAACAACCTTCGATGGCCAAGAAGGTTGTTCACACGCCAAACAGCTCTAGTAAGGGCCACCATAAGGAGGTCATTAAGAGAGCTGTATCAGGAAGTGAACAACCCTCTACATCGAAAAGAGCGAAGGAATCAGTGTTGCAGAACTGTATTCAAGCTGCTGTCATTGACAGGGTTGATCCAGATGGGAGGATCAGCGTTGAGCAATGGCGACAGATTGAACACAAGCTCATTGAGGAAATCGCCCTTGTTAAAGGAAGGCCGGATGAGGTATCCTTCAAAGGCGCAGACTAGATGAAGGGCGTCAAGACTATAAACTGCGGGAACGAGAAATCATTTGAATTTCTCAGGAACGCAGTTGCTAGGTGCGACACTCTCTATCCAGGAGCGAAGCTTGAGGTGATACTCGCATCTGAGCTGCCCCTGCGTCCAATAGTGACAGCATGGTTCCCTCCACCCGTCTTAGAGGTTGGAACCATTCTGACAGTATTGGAGAATCAGAATAAGGGTCTTCTTACAAGTCAATGGAAGTTGGTGAACACCATGACCTGTAAGGAGAACCAAGGCAGAGACTTCAGATTCGCAGTGGATCAGGAGTCTCTGAAAAAGCTGGAGTCACTGGGGGGAGTTGTCAATTTCGGATTTGGGGTGATCAGGTTTCGATACAACAAATCTGATAAACCCAAAGAGGCTGTCAGTGGTGCAAATTAACTTGCATCACTGTGAGGCAGCCTCAACCGAATTGACAAGACTCCTCATTGACTCCAACGTGGACGTGGCCCTAATACAGGAACCCTGGATTAACAACACCAGGGTATGTGGTCTGAGGGTCACGGGTTATAACTTGTTCATACCATCCACAACGGAAAAGGTACGGACATGTATATTGGCTAGGAATAATCTGAATATTAATTTTCTTCATTCCTTTAGCAGTGGGGACCTTACAGTCGTCCAACAGGAAGCCGCAGGAGGTAGCGGACTTATAATGGCGGCTGTGTACATGCCGTACGAGGCAGCCGATCCACCAGGCATCGCTCTGCAGCAACTGGCGGAGCACGCTAAGAGGAGAGGCGCGTACATGGTCTTGGGATGTGATGCGAACGCTCACCACTATCAATGGGGAAGCAGGGACATCAATAAAAGGGGTGAGTTGGTATACGATTTTATAACTTGTTATGATCTACACATCTGTAATAGGGGTAGTACTCCTACGTTCAGAACGAAGGATAGGGAAACAGTTATAGATGTAACGCTGGCTAACCGTGGGGGAGGTTATGTTAGGGATTGGAGAGTAGTTTTGGATTATTCTTTTTCCGACCATAGCATGATATCTTTTAGTCTCAATTTTGAGAAAGCGAGGGAGCAGCCCTATAGGAACTCGAGAAGGACAGATTGGAAGTCCTTTAGGAGATCAGTCTGTAGGGACCTTAGGGATACTGAGGACTGGAGAGATTCAGTTGAGGGTATCGAGTTGGTGGTGAATAATTTCACGAATGTTATTAGGAATAGTTTTGAGCTCAATTGTCCAGTGATTTATCCTGGAAAAAGGAAACAGCCGAAATGGTGGACTAGGGAACTTAGGGACCAGCGGTCTACAGTTAGGAAGCTGTTTAATAGAGCCAAACTAACGAGGAGCGATGAGGATTGGAATAGCTATAGGGATAGTTTCTCTAAGTATAAGAAGGACATTAGAAGAGCGAAACGGACTTCATGGGTAAATTTCTGTGAATCGGTGGACTCTGTTAACGAGTTGTCTAGGTTTAGGCGAGTATTATCCAAGGACCCAGTGGCACCTGGATACATACAACGTGCGGATAACTCGTGGACAGAGTCTAGCTCAGAGTCCCTCAGTTTACTTATGGAGACTCATTTTCCAGGCTGTAAGGATTTAGAATCTGATAGAGGGACAGGTAGCGTCAGTGATAACCTACAACCCGAATCAGATGTTGGGGCTACCGATGTGATAGGGGAGATGATCACTAGAGACAAGGTATCATGGGCGGTAAATTCATTCGAGCCATACAAATCTCCGGGCCCGGATGGAATATTTCCGGCCATGCTACAGAATGTCGATGAAGGAGCCATCTCTCTATTGACGGAGGTGTTCAGGGAATGTCTTAGATTGAAGTACATTCCCAGAGGGTGGAGAGAGGTAAGGGTCATTTTCATACCCAAAGCGGGTAAGACGACTCACTCGAAGCCCAAGGATTACAGACCGATCAGCCTATCGTCTTTTCTATTGAAGACAGTAGAAAGACTGATCGATCTTCATCTTAGGACTAGTATAGGAACTCAGGTCATTAGCGAGTCTCAACATGCTTATCTTAAAGGTAAGTCCGTTGAGAGTGCTCTGCATGATGTTGTGAGTTACATTGAGCGGGGTCTGCTGCAGAGGGAATATACCATGGCAGCTTTTCTCGATATAGAGGGGGCCTTTAATAATATCACGATAGAGGCTATTGAGGAATCACTTGCTTCACTGAATGTAAGTGGGCTCCTTGTTGGGTGGATAACTCTGATGCTTAGCAGCAGGGTCATCAACTCAAGCATGGGAGGCACTTGTATGAGGAAACTCGTGACTAGGGGCACACCGCAAGGAGGGGTCCTTTCTCCATTACTGTGGCTCTTGGCCGTGAACGTCATTTTAAGACAGTTTGATGCTAAGGGACGGAAGATTGTGGCCTACGCCGATGACGTTGTTTTACTGGTCTCTGGTAAGTTTTTATCTACGATCAGTGAGGTCATGCAGACAGGTTTACGTGATCTGTCCCTTTGGGCCAACAGTAAGGGATTAGGGGTAAACCCCGAAAAAACGGAACTAGTTTTGTTTACTAGGAAATACAAGGTCGAGCATTTTAGCTTGCCAGTATTGAACGGGATTGAGCTTGCATTGTCAAGTGAGGCCAAATACCTGGGTGTGTACTTGGACAGTAAATTGTCTTGGAGGAGAAACACCCAGGAGAGGGCCAAGAAGGGACTCAATGCCTATTACACCTGCAGGAACTCTATAGGTAAGAATTGGGGCCTTAAGCCGCAAGTTGTATATTGGATTTACACTTCGGTTGTAAGACCGATTCTTACTTATGGTTGTACAGTCTGGTGGAATGTATTGGGTAAAGGAACGTATAGGAAACTTCTCTCTAAAGTTCAGAGGTGTGCTTCAGTTGGCATCTCAGGTGCCAGGAGAAGTACACCTCAGGCGGCGCTGGACATAATCCTCCATCTTCTTCCAATTGAGGAATTTGTGAGGGGTATGGCTGTCCGCGGCCTATTTAGATTGAAGGAACTGGGATTATTAGGTACCTCTAGAGCGGGGCACGTCAGCATACTAGATGAAGTCAAATTCAACGGTCGGACACTATCCGTGGCTGAGTCTACGGATTATGTCGGGACTACGATTGACTTCGGGGCGACTCCCGCTTTGGTGTTACCTAGCAGGGACCTCTGGGATGGAGTAGGAAAGCTCTTTGAAGGCTGTGCGGTCTTCACAGATGGTTCGAAGATGGAAGTTGGCACTGGTGCAGGTGTATACTTTATGGGAACTGATATCAGGCGATCTTACAAATTGTCTGACAGTTGTAGTGTCTTTCAGGCGGAGATTCTTGGTATTTATAAGGCTCTAGGCTTGATTGAGGAGAATGTTGAGAGAGGGTCTGAGATTACTATATATGTTGATAGTCAGGCAGCGTTATTGGCTCTGACTAGTCATTTTGTTAGGTCCAGATTAGTGCTTGAGTGCAGAAGGGAATTGAGAAGGTTAATGGATTCCTATATGATGAGACTCTGTTGGGTTCCTGGTCATTGTGACATTCTTGGCAATGAAATAGCCGATGAGCTAGCTCGCAGTGGCTCGGAGCTAGATAGGTCTTTCATAGAGTCATCTGTTAAGATTCCAATTGGGTCCTTCTTTAGGGCCATAAGGGAGTGGACTCTGGACAACACGAATCGTGCCTGGAGCGACAGATCGGACTGCAGAGTTTCTAGAGCATTATGGCCTAGCTTAAAACTGGCAGATTCCAAGCATCTTCTAGGTATGAGTCGTGGTAGTCTTAGAATCATAGTAGGTATGGTTACGGGTCATTTCTCAATAGGGAATATGATGAGTAAGTGGGACATTGGCACATCAGATTTTTGTAGAACGTGCGATGATGTTGAGGAGCTAGAGACAGTAGAGCACATACTCTGTCACTGCGTAGGGCTTCAGCGTAATAGGTTGAAGTGGTTTGGGTGCCACACACTACATGAACTAGGTGAGGTTAATGGCAAAGGACTTGTCAACCTCATAGGGTTTGTAATGGGAATAAGATGGCTTAGGAACAATCATAACTGATTGATTGGGTATAGGTTCCACTTTTTCTTCTTTCTATTTCTTGTATATTTCTTATTTATTCTCATTTATCCTCGTTTATTTCTATTTCTCTCTTTCTATCATAAAGGGATCACAATGGGCCGTTCGGCCTCTGGGTGTAGGCGTGAATACGCCACCCTTTCTAACCTAACCTAACCTAACCTACAGCGTCAAAAGAAGATTGTCAGCACTCGAGCTCTGACAACTTTGTCTTGATAATGCTCAGTAAAAGACGCCATCTTGATTGTTGTTGGTACTTTTTGCATGGCTTATTATGACATACGTTTTCCCCTATAATTGACAGAGATAAAAAATTATCTGCAACTCAAACAAAAAATTGACGTTTGTCTTGATACAAATTTCTCTAATGTAGACTCGACGTTATGCAGATGTATGTATCTAGCTATTGACACAAAAATGTTAGGTAGCGTTCGCAGAAATCTACAGAAAATAGATTTTTACGTAGCTGTGTGCGTTTTTAACATCCCTGTGGTTTATTTTGCTCACAAAATAACCGAAAAACAGGGTTGTTTACACAGTGAATGTTCAAAAACATATGATACGTTTAATTTTGTTGACTGGTTGTACAAAATGTCTCACGTTACTTTTTTTCATTCTACGTTGCGAAGGAAAATTGACTGGTTGGGGCTTAAAAGGTATCTCAAAAAAAAAAAGTTTCAAGCCGCCGCTTTCGTTATATTTCTTCGGCGCAGATCTCTGTTACTGACATACATATAGGTTTTTGCGTTTTTGCGCTTTTGTTTATTTGTTTTTGATTTTTTGTAGACACAAAAATTTTTGAAATTAAAATTGAAGAAAATAGCTAATAATGCCATTTGCAACTTTTACAAGAGTTAGGGAAGTGAGCAGCGAAGATAGCGTAGGTAATGGTACAAAAATAAGGATATTTTTAATAAATTTTTTGATTTAAGGTCCATTTGGCCGAAAACTTGATTAAAAGTAATCCCGGCAAAAAATGGAAAACAAAGAATGCCGGAGAGAAATCTGCATATGTAATTTTAGAAATGTCGGAATGTCAACAAATTACGGGGATTGACGTTGGTAATGAACACTCAGCATTTGTTGAAGTACTCGTAGGAAAATCATCATGTGCTCCCGAGGACTTTACGGTAATAATAATTTAAACATAAATCAAATATGATACAATATTGAACACGAAAATTTTAAATATATAATTTAGGAAATCTTAATAACTTGTTCATTTATGACACCGATCGAGAGTAAAAGTTCAAATAACATCAACAGAGTCAGATGCTTTAATCGTGAGGCGTTGGTGCCAACTGTTGCTAATAATAAGTGGACACTGGTGAAAATATTATGTACACAACCTTTTAATAAGCATGTTCAATATGGCTTATCGTTCATAAAAGTTCATATAAATGATAATGAGAAGAAAAATTTAGTCGAAAAACAGAAAAATTTAGTTCCAGAACAGTTTCTAAATAAGACGACTCAATTTATTGGAAAATTAAAATTAAGAGAGGATTCTCCAGACTCAGAATGTGAAAATAGTTCAAGTCTTTTTAATAGGTGGAAAAAGTCGAAAGATGCTGATGGTGAACAGACTGCAGCAGCTTCAATAAGGATGGCTTCAAAGAGTCCTGCAACATTGTCTCGTCAACATCATGATGTTCAAAAGGTACAAACTTCTAAATCTGTAAAGAGGGATGACAGTATTCTCGATCGTAATCGGGATATATTATTGTTTGGGGATGATAATGACGATACTAATAATGAAAAATTGGAACGTTTATCTGCTCAAATCGAGATCGATAAGGAAAGGCGACGTGTTGAGATAGAAAAAGAAATGAACAAAAATAAACGCAAATCATTAGATGTTCCAAAATCGTCTGATAATCCAAAAACCGAGGATAAAAAATCAACTGAACCATCGTGTTCAAAAAAGCCAACAAATAGTAACAATATGTCAATTGAACGCGTAAAGAAAAGGCAGAGTTCACCACCTGAAAATCCAATAAAAAAGATGAAACCCTTAAACAAATTTAGACCGTTTAATCAATTATTGAAAGGTGTAGTATTGGTTATAAGCGGAATTCAAAATCCAGACCGAGGAGATTTGAGAAATAAAGCTATAGCTTTGGGTGCAAAATACAAAGCTGATTGGGACAGCACTTGTACACATTTGATGTAACAAATATTAAAGTGGTTATTTATTCTATAATATTTATGCAATCATTATTCTATTTTAGTTGCGCGTTTAAAAACACACCGAAATATAACCAAGTTAAAGGTAAAGGAAAAATTGTAACTCGAAGCTGGATTGAAAAGTGCTACACTTCAAAAAAATATTTGCCATGGAGAAGATATGCTTTAGACAGTATAGAATTATCCAAACCAGAAAGTGATGAGGAGATTTTTGATGAGACTCAACAAAATCCAACTGATGAAATCAACAAAGATAAGTCCAGAGAAGAACTTGAAGATAAGAATAATACATTAGCTTTATATGATATAGATGACCAATATAACAACTTGAAAAATAAAAATGTCCAATCGTCTTCTGAGAGCGATACCGACGATGAAATAGATCGTATAAATCAAGGTAAGGAATTATTTAAAAATAAATAAAAAAAACTATAATAATTTTATTTTAAGGGGCCAATAAAATAGTTGCTAATTCAAAATCTAAAACTGTGGATATATATGAAGCATCAACCGATGAGGAAGATTACACGAAAGAAAAGTTCTTACAGATAAAATAAATTTTATTTATTATTTTTTTGCATAAATACTTTTTTTATGTTAATACGAACAAACATATGTAACTAGAAATGTGACGGAAAACGAACAATTTGAAATTATTTAATTAATTTCGATAGTTTTTAATAATTACTTGTAAAACTGTGATATATATATATATATATATATATATATATATATATATATATATATATATATATATATATATATATATATATATATATATATATATAAGGGTTCGAAAATTTCTTTTGATATTTGGATATCATACCTTTTTAGAAGGTATAAAAATAATGGCGTATTTTGTTCCAACTCCTTCCCCCAACTCCTGTATAAAAGAAATTTAAAAAAAAAATTTTTATACATCAATTCAACATAAAATTTCAGTAACAATGAGCACTATTTAACCCGCTTAACATGCATCGTGTTCCAATTAGGGTGTCCGAAAAATTGACTTTTTTTAAAAAAGTTTTAAAAATATATATTTTTTTTATAAATACACCTCTACTATCACCATGTGAAATTTCATGGAAATCGGAGCAGCCGTTCCGAAATTCCATTTCATTTTTTGAATCGCACACTGTGCAAGGGTCCATATATAGTTTACGCAGGTGATTTGAGCACGGCTTAACACCCATGATTCTCCCTTACTTCGTCTCTAAAGCTGGCATTACGTTTGACATTCCAGTGGAAATCTCCGAGGAGGAATTTCTGGAATTACTCAATCCCCGATTGAGATACTTAAAGTTCAAAGAATCAACAGAAGACAAAAATATATTGATGGGGAAACCACAAAAAACCTTGTTTTACAATATAATTATAAACATACAATACTCGGGAACGTCCATTTTTATCTTAGTGTAAAAATCAAGGTTTAATTTTTCTACTATAGTAGCTCTCATTTATTTTAAATATCAACTACTAACAAACGCCATACAAAAAAATATATTCACTCTTTAACATTTTGTGTTCCATACTACTACAAACTGCAGCATTATTTTCATGTGGTATACTAAAAATTGCAGCGTTTGTTTACAATTTAAAGCCACATACTTAAACAGTATTCAACTTGTTTGTCAAATATATAAACTACAACCTCGTGTTGCAGTGTGCTCGTAGAATTTTGCCGAAAACATATTACACACCAGTCAGTGTTTTCTTTGTTATGCTGGATATTTTTCTCTATTTGAAAATTTGCGCTTTGATTTTACAGCTATAGTAGGTATTTTAGCAGTCTTGTTTTTGGAATTTCGTTGAAATGTAACCTAATGTACATATTGTATGTTGGTATCTACGTTTGTATATATGTAGTGCGTATGTTCGTAAGTATGTTTATGTTTTTTATCTTTCACACAAGAATGTCTAGCAGCAATAAAATTGTCATCAAAAAGACTTCTATACATTATACTATAGCAGTAAAATCAAAACGAAAATAAATAATACTGTGCAATATGGGTTCAACAAAATTGTGCGTGCGCAACTCTACAGAAATATATTTTACTTCGTGTGCAATGGTTTGCTTTTGCTGCTGCAAATTGCAGAGACGAGTCACAAATTCAGTAGTATAACGATGTCATAGTGTGGATATTTCTAGTTGTTGTGTATTGTATAAATGAAACATTTGTATATTTATTGCACAGTCGTAAGTGAAAATTTTTTAGCTAAAACTGCATATTTAAACCTTGGTAAAAATTGAGCGAGATATAGACAATTTTTTATAATACCCCTGTCAAAAAATTATATGTGCAATATTTGTTTTATATATTCCGAAAGTGATAAGTTTTTTGGTTTCTAATTTTTTTCATTTTTATGTACTTTCCCTATTTGCAAAACTTTTGGATCCTCTTGGAATTGTATTCGCAGTAGCTTTATAATAAACCAATTATTGGCTAAATTTTAATGGAAAATAATTATTTTATTTATTTATTTATTTATTTATTTATTTATTTATTTATTCATATCATATAGGCAATATAAGGCCAAAATAACAATATTACAAATAAAAAATAGTGCCTCAGCACATAAATATACAAAATCAATCTCTGCTACTAACTTTACTTAAAAATATGTAAAATATACAAAGATAAATTCAAATTTGTACGCTGTTTATGGCTCTCCAGCCTATATATTAATACAAAAGAAATATAAATAAAACGAGAGAGGGAGATATAGTCGGTCAAGCCCGACCATTGTGTGCATTAAAATTCGGACAGGCGTATTTTATTAGACTTGGTGCCACTTGTGGACCGATATTCTTATTAAGTGTAAAATAAAACATACGAATACCGAATATAACGTCGATACTAACATTTATATGAATTTAGTCATTTTTTAGTGTCTCCCGAAAAAGGACCTTATATGGGAGCTATGGTAAATTATGGACCGATCTTCGTAAAATTTGACACTATCATTTAAATTCATATAAAACTCATTTTTGTCGAATATTAACTTGAGACTAACAATATAATGGGATTTATGCCCTTTAAAGTGATTTTCGGAAGAGGGGTTTATATTTATTATGAACTGATCTTCCTGAAATTCGGCACACATATGTAAACTTATAAGGAACTTATGTGTGCCAAATTTCATTAAAATATTGCTATATTTAATGGATTTATGATCGTTAAACCCTTTTCCGGGAGGACATTTGTATGGGGGCTAGGTGAAATAATGGACCGATCATAACCAGTTTCAATAGGGTTTGTACTCGACCTAATGGAAGATCGTGTGCCAAATCGACTCAGGAAGTGATTCTGAGTCGAACGGTATACTTTAAGGTGGTGATCTGGTGGTTTTTTCTATGCGTTACAAACATCAGCACAAACGCATAATACCCCAACCACCTATGGTGGTGGAGGGTATAAAAATGAAAGATCCTACAACAAATTGGTAGCAAATATCAATAATATTCTAATACAGAGAAGCAAGCTGCGCACCGATTTTCCACCGGCTTAAGATTTTTTTCGGCTCAGCCGAATTTATTTGTTAAAAATTTATATTTTTAGAGAAAATACATATAATATTTTAGAGAAATATAGAAAATTATGTAGCAAAATCTAATAGAGTGATTAAAATCTAATTTATATACATGAATAACCAAAACGAAAAAATAAATACATCACAAATGTTTTCGATTTGTAATCCATTCGGTTTTATGCGCATTAAATATGCAGTAAAAAATGAAAAATATGCTCTAAAAAACGAGAAAATATGCACTTAAAAACAAAGGTTTTGCATAATTTTTTTACAAAATTTTGTTTTTTATTAAAACAAAGGGTTTTCTTAATATTTCAACGTTATAAAATAAGGCAAAACTGAAATTTATCAACAGCGTCTAAATTTGATTCTCCATTTTTAATTGTATCTCATAAAAACGTTATTGATTTTTTATTTTCTTACCCATCTAATTCTAGGCACTATTACTGTATCTACTATATTACTAAATCTATAATTTAGATTATATAAATATAAATATATTTCAATGAAATTTCACATAGTTATTACTGAGGTAGTTTCCAATTATTTTGGAGGAGCACAAGTTTCTAGGTGGTCTTAGAGCAGGTGGGAGGACCTCCGAAATGGGTCACCTCCGATATTATATAAGAAATATTTAAAAGAGTTTACCACTTTCAGAGGTTCTCCTTCTGCCCACATACCAGCTAGAAACTTCTATTCCTTCAAAATATTTTGGAAAATAACTCAGTAATAACTATTTTAAATTTCATTGAAACATTTTGAACAGTTCAAAAGTTAAACAAAGTTATGTAAAAAAACACATTGAAATGGCTGTGCTCTTATGTATATATGTTTCAACGTGTTTTTTTAAATAATTTCGTTTAACTTTTGAACCGTTCAAAATATTTCAAAGAAATTTAAAATAGTTATTACTGAGTTATTTTCCAAAATATTTTGAAAGATTAGAAGTTTCTAGCTGGTATGTGGGCAGAAGGAGAACCTCTGAAAGTGGTAAACTCTTTTAAATATTTCTTATATAATATTCGAGGTGACCCATTTCGGAGGTCCTCCCACCTGCCCCAAGACCACCTAGAAACTTGTGCTCCTCCAAAATAATTGGAAACTACCTCAGAAATAACTATGTGAAATTTCATTGAAGTATATTTAACGGTTCAAAAGTTGCACAAAATTATTTAAAAAAACACGTTGAAACTGCTATGCACTTATGTATATAGAATGCTGCAGCGCACATTTGCTATGGAAATTAAGGAAAATGTGCACATTTTGCTGAAGGGGGGTCAAGTGTTGTGTTATTGGGTCTTTCTCCTCTCTTTTTACTACATGAATTGTTTTTGTTTTTTGCAAAGAAACATGTGAAATGACAAAATTAAAGTTAACGTAAGAGATGACAATGCAAAAACAAAATTCATGGGATTTTTTGGTGTTGTAGTTGTTGTAGAGTTGTCGTCACCTTCTTAATCTACTTTGTTGTGATTTACAGAATCAGCGTTTAATTTTAAGCACACAAAAATTTTTTTGCAACTGGCAACTGCGCTGAAAACAGTTTGTTTTCATTTTCGATCACATGCTTACTTAACAAAATTTGCTGCTCAAACACAAAACTGAAATAAGCAGCAACCAGTTTTTATTTTGTTCAGCAGTCAAATGAAATAAGCAGCGCACTCACTCAGTTTTTTGCTCAGCCAAGTTGATTTTACGTCTTAGTCGTGTGCGCTCAGCACAACGTAGAATCATTTTTCAGCAACGTAAGAACAACTGGATGGTAAGACTGTATAGTTCTGTACAGTTGATTTACAAAGTTGTTTGGTTTTTGTTTATACATTTAAGAAGGAAAATGAAGTGGTATAGTTTTTAAATGAAAACAAAAAGAAAACGGTGCAATAAAATACTACGAATTGTACTAAAGATATTTATATGTAGATTTATTAATTTTAATTAAAAAAACAAACATTTTTTATATAATATATTTATTTACAATTTATTTAAGATAATAGAACTTTTATAAAAATATTAGATAATATTTAATACTAGTAGATGAAAAAATATTAACTAAATATTAAATGTTGTTTAAATTAAAGAAAAAATTAAAAACATTTTTGTTATTTGCAATAAGAAGAAAATTTTGTTATTCTGTATAACTTTCTTTGTTTTGGTCTATTACACAAAGTTGTTTGGTTTTTGTTTTTAAATTTTAGAAGGAAAATGAAGTTGATTATTTTGAATGAAAACAAATAGAAAACGGTCCAATAAAATAATATGAATTATATTGAAGATATTACATACATATATCTTTATTTTATTAATTTTAAATAAAAAAATTTTTTCATTTAACAAATATAGAAATTTTTTAAAGATAAATGAAAAAAAGACATATTTATATGTATGTATTATGTTACCGAAATAATAAAGATTTATTGTGATTTTTATTTATTTATTTATTTATTTATTTATTTATTTATTTATTAATTTATTTATTTATGTATGTATCTAAAAATAAAAGTTATTAAATTGTATGTTGAAGACCTTTTGGTTATTAATTTATTATTTTCTTATTGATCGGCTTTAATGTCTTAATTCATTTTTTTACTTTTATTAATACCTAAGCCGAACAATAAGACATTTGATTGTACAAAAATAATTATAATAACAGTGCAATTCTCGACCGAGTGACAAAAAAAAAAAAATATTGTGATAGTAAAAAAACATGACAATAATTTTTTTTTTTTTATTCTGGCTTTGAAAAAAAAAATTGTTTATATATTTTTGGTGATAGTTGTCACACTCATAAAAGCATATAATAAGTAATTATTGATTAATGATAATTGTCATGAATTAGAGAATAGCACTATAAGTAACATTTATATAATATTTAAGATTTACGTAAGTATAATGACTTACACGTATGTTATAATAAATTATCCGCTTTATAAAATATAACCAACTGCTGGAAAATTATATACATATGTA
Source organism: Protophormia terraenovae (assembly GCA_951394005.1). Lineage (NCBI taxonomy): Eukaryota > Metazoa > Arthropoda > Insecta > Diptera > Calliphoridae > Protophormia > Protophormia terraenovae. Next base: position 39,896,580 of record OX596076.1, on the reverse strand, counting down.
AAATTATGTCGCTCTTTACAAATTGGAATTGGAGTTGAAGGGTTGTTGAGTAATGAAATATTTTTAATAATAACAAACGAATCAAAATTAAGCAGATCATCTACTAATAAATAAAAGTTGAATGAAGTTTTAAACGGAAAAATATAGTCAATTAAACAATTTATCAAAGAAATATTCTATTCATTTCAAAATTTAAATATTCTAAAACATTAACAAATCAAATTATAATGCGCTAACTTTTATTTAAAAAGTCCCAGCAAAAAAAAAAAAAAAAAAACGATCAAGAGCTTCAAAAAAAAAAAAGAACATTTTCATCTCTTCAAAAGTAGAACAAAGTGTATATTTACTTTTTTGTTACAACTACTTTGTTTCAACTTTTTTAAAATTTAATAATAATTACTTCCAAAAAAAAAAAATTAAAATTAATGAATTTCTAGCGGGAAAAAAGGTTAATAATTTCTAAGAAAATTTAAATTTTATAAATTTTAAATCATATTCATTATATTTTGATAGCTCTAAAACAGACTTTTTGTTATAAAATTTTATAAACATAGTTTTAAAGAAAGTACTGCAAAAGAAATGAACTAGAAATATAGAAGAAGAACATCTTACCAATAACAATCATGGGTTAGAAAAAGAACTTCTGAAGCTCTTTTTCACCACTAAGTACTTCCTTCAGCTCTTAATTAGTTCCTTTTTTGTTGGGGTGCTACATTCCATGTTATATCTTTCGGAATAGTAGGTCCATATGTTAGGAACAATTTTTAAATTTCATACTGTTATTTTTCACTCACACGGATCTACTCTAAAATTAAAATTTTTATTTTTTCTACTAAATATGATCCTTAATCAATTTAATAAAAGTTAAGATATTTTCAATTCTGTGATTATCAATATTTAATAGTATATATTTTGAGACTTGAAATTCCCTAAATAATAAAAAAAAAACTTGGGCCATTATGCTCAGAATAATTTCTGTCCACCAGGGGGGTTATTGTGTAATTCGATTCGAACGAAAACACTTTCGAATTTCAATGTATAAAGTATACAAATTCGAAAGATTTTTCTTTCGAATTTAGTTACAAAATAACCCCCCAGGTTTTATAGTACTTTGTAATTTTTTGATTTATTTTGTTCAATATTTAAAAAAGGCGACAATTTATTTACAAATATAAACAATTTTTGAGATAATTTACTCTTATTTGTATTAATGATCTAGTGATTATTATTTCGCAAATTCTTACTTACTATCAATATCGATGAAAAAATACAGAAAATTCAACATAAATTTTACATACTTGTATAATCAATGAGTCAAATATACAATTGTTAGAACTACTTTTTTTCCATTTAATAGTCATATGTATTGCAAATTTAAAATATATATATTTTTTCTTCCAAATGTACGCCTCCATCTTCAACTAAGCCAAAATTTTTACCGAAAGTGTCCAAATTTTTTTTCTTTTATTATTTCGTTATAATATACGATTCTGACCAGTATAATATTGTATACATATACATATTATTAAGACATATATCAGGTTATGAAAATATATTTATTAGTTTCTCAGTTATTGCATTTTAAAAATGACAAAAAGCTCTTTGAACCACCCTTTATTAAAAAAAAAAAATAAAAAGAGTTTCGTATTACAATTTAACGTTTTAATTCAATTAAACATTGCTTTTACTGGGTCCAAAAGTTAAGCCTAACTACAAATTTCTTTAATAGATCAAAACAGAAAATACTTACATATAGAGCTAAAAAAATTAAACTAGTTTTAAGTCGATCCCAGCTTTGCGATTTGAGAACATAACAAAAAAAGAAAAAGCTAAATACCAAAATTGACTAAATTTGGATAGGGCTCGTGGGCACAACTTTATCCCAAACTCCTCTGGATTTACTTTACACGCATTTGAATTAAGATTTCTTTTGAAAACATTAAAAAAATTATAAAGCTCAGAACAAAAAACTAATTTTATCACTGAATAAATATTGCCACCTTTTTGGAAAAAAACCCAAAATATGTAAAATTTTTTTAAAGTTCCAAATTTAGATTAATATAACTTTTTAACGGATTCATATAATTATATGATTCTTGCAGTAATATTATTTAGAATTTTATAGGGAATCTGGCAAACATTTTAGAAAAATTCTAGGGGCAAAATTAAGCCCGCCAAGTTGAAAAAAATAAAAAAAGGCGAGGCTAAAAATGAGGTAAAAATTTATTTCGACCCAAATATCTCTTAAATTAAAAGAGATAACCTACACATGTAAGGGTATTTTTTGTAGATATTTACAAGGACTATCTATATATAAAATTTCTTTTCTGTCATATCATAAATGAATTTTTGGCGATTTTTAAAAAAATGACATACCCGAGATGGGCAACTTTGGAGGGCCACCCACTTCCCCCCTGTCTGTACTCTTCCAAATCAACTCGAAAACACCTCAGCTCTGACCATGTGAAATTTAATTGAGATACCTTTAAAGGTTCTTTAGTTACTGAATTATTTAAAATAAAAGCGTTTTGGAACCACTGTGCTATGGTTTTGACATAATTTTTATAAATTGTTTCACGTGTGCCATAGCATGATAATAAGGTAGGTAGGTAGGTAGGTAGAGAAGGGTTGCACAGTACTCGAAAAGGGTTTCTGTGCATCCACTCGGAGACCTAGAGGTCCATTGTTAGCCCCTTCGAAGAATTTATAGAGAAAGTAAGAAAGAAATGAAAAGATATTAGTAAGCTGAGACAAAGAAAAGAACAGAAAAGAATTGAAAAAAAGAGATTTAGGATAGAAGGAAGATATTACTGCCCTACTTCATTCGCCGTAAGCCAACGGCACCCTTTTAGCCAGCCTATTCCCATGACGAATCCTATTAAGCTACTCATATCCATTTCCGATAAGCTATCTAACTCGTCGACGAATCGGCTGCCTAGCCATTTCTGCATACTCCGTTGTAGACATGTACAGTGACATAAAATATGTTCCACTGTCTCTATTTCCTCATTATCTTCGCACATCCTGCAAAGACCGGAGCAACCTATCTCCCAATTCCCCATCATTCCCCCTATAGGACAATGACCTGTCAGAATACCTATCATAGTTTTCAGGTTTCCCCTTTTCATGCTCAATAGTAGATTTGTATCTGCTATATCAAGTTTTGGCCATAGGGCCCTTGACACTTTGCAGTCCGTTCTACGATTCCATGCATGATTGGTTCTATCCTGAATCCACTCTCTATTCAACCTGAAGTAAAAGCCTATAGGTGGTCTAACACCACTTTCACTTACAGCACCATCCAAAGCTGAGCCGTTCCTAGCCAATTCATTGGCTACCTCATTGCCCATTATCTCGCAATGATCCGGTACCCAGCAGAGTCTAATATGATAGTTGCCCATCAATCTCCTAAGAGCGTTCTTAAAGTCGCTAACTAACCTAGACTTGACAAAATGTCCCTTCAGGGCCTTTAGTGACGCCTGGCTATCCACATACAGAGTTACCTCCGTATTCTCTTCGATGTTCCTTGCTATCAATTCTTTGGCCCTAAGGATACCTAGAATTTCTGCCTGGAACACACTACAACTATCCGAGAGCCTGTACGATTCCCTGACGTTCTCCTCAAACAGATAAACACCTGCACCATTGCCTATATCCATTTTGGATCCATCAGTGAATACCGATGTTCCACTGAATAGTTTATCCTTTCCTGACCATTGGTCAGGATTTTCCCCGAAATCAACCTTTGTGCATATGTAATCCGTGGACCCTAAAGGAGTCAGAGCATATTCACCGAGGTTGATTTCGTTTAGAAGTTTGGAATGTCCTATTTTGATTGATCCTACAAGTCCTAGTTCACTAAGCCTAAGCAAGCTCCTTGCAGCCATTCCCATCACGAACTCATCAATGGGTAGGTGATGCAGAATGACGTCAAGCGCCACCTGAGGTGTACTTCGTATGGCACCTGTGATGCCAATCGAAGCACATCTCAGGGCCTTAGACAGAAGATTCCTACGACTTCCTATTCTCATTGCCTCCCACCAGACAAGTCATCCATACGTAAGAATTGGTCTCACTACCGATGTGTAAATCCAATTTACTACCATTGGTTTGAGGCCCCATTTCTTTCCATGTGGAGTTCCTGCATGTGTAGTAGGCGTTGAGACCTCTTTTTAGCCTTTCCTGTGTATTCCTCTTCCAAGATAGTTTACTATCAAGAAACACTCCAAGATATTTTGCCTCATTTGCCAATTTAAGTTCAATTCCCCCTAGTACCGGTAGCCTAAACTGCTCAATATTGTACCTTCTGGTGAAAAGAACTAGCTCCGTTTTCTTCAGGTTAACCCCTAAACCTTTACTAGTAGCCCATGAGGACACTTCGTTAAGTTCAAACTGCATGACGTCACTGATCGTGGAAAGAAACTTCCCTGTGATCAGTATAACAACGTCATCAGCACAGGCAACGATTTTTTGTCCTCTTCAAGGACTGTAGGCCGCGTTCAATATAACTCACCACATCATGCAGCGCACTCTCAACAAATTTACCCTTTAGATAAGCATGCTGAGCACCGCTGATGATATGGTTGTCAATTGTATTCCTCAGATAAAGATCGATCAGTCTCTCTAATGTCTTCAGTAGAAAAGACGATAGGCTGATCGGTCTGAAATCTTTAGGTTTCGAGTGGCCCGCCTTGCCTGCCTTAGGTATGAAGATTACCTTAACCTCTCTCCACCTCCTAGGAATATATCTTCTAATGAGACATACACTAAAAAGCTCCGTGAGAAGTGTTAGTGCCGTGTAGTTGATGTTCTGTAGCATGGCTGGAAAAATACCGTCTGGACCAGGTGACTTGTAAGGTTCAAAGGTATTCACCGCCCATACTAATATACTAATATAATATACAATACCTATTAAAACTTTTCCTATAGCTGTCCCAATCCTCACACTTACGTGTTAATTTCGCCCTATTGAACAGCTTCCTGACGGTTGACCTTTGGTTCCTAAGTTCCTTAGTCCACCATTTGGGTTGTTCCCTTTTTCCCGGAAATATTACCGGACAAGTTAGTTCATAAATATTCCTAACTTTCCCTGTGATGACAATTGCAATCCTGGAGCGGCGTTTAGTTCACTATTCATAATGGCCGTAAAGGTGTACCAATCGGTTCTCCTGGAATTCCTATATGGTTCTCCTTTTGACCCCGTGAAATTCAAATTAAAGGATATCCTACTATGATCCGAAAAGGAACATTTACTATCTACCCCCCAATTCAAAACATAATCGCTCCTAAAGTTTGTCAGTGTTATATCTATAACTGCCTCTCTATCCTTAGTTCTGAATGTGGGCATATTGCCCTTGTTGCAGATGAAAAGATTGTTAGTAGTTATAAAGTTTAATACTGACTCACCTCTCTCATTTATATCAGCGCTGCCCCACTGGCAGTGGTGTGCATTGGCATCGCAACAGAGTATATGCCTCTTTGCGTACTCCGTTAGTTTGTTCACCATATCGCCGGGTGGGTTGGCTGCATCATAGGGCATATATACGGAGGCGAGTGCGAGACTTCTCCCGTCTCTATCCTCTCTTTGTACGACCGTTAGGTCTCCATTGCTGAAAGAATGAAAGTTTAAAATTTCAACTCATTCCTAGCCAGTATACACGTTCTTACCTTATCCTCAGTGGATGGTACGAAAAGTGTATATCCTTTGACACTTAATCTACATACCCTGGTGTTGTTGATCCAGGGCTCTTGGATCAAGGCCACATCCAATTTGGAGTCAGTAAGGTTCATTGCTAATTCGATTGAGGCTGCTTCACAGTGATGCAAATTAATTTGCACCACTTGCAACTTCGTTGGTACTGTCAGATTTCGGATACCGGAACCTGATAGTGCCCAGACCGAAATTAGCAATTTCCCCAAACGACTCCAATTTCCTGAGAGACTCCTGGTCTATAGCAAACCTGAAGTCAATTCCGAGGTTCTCTTTACAAGTCAGAGAAGTTAACAACTTCCACTGACTTGTATCCAGGCCCTCATTCTGGTTGACCAGTACTGTCAGTATAGTTTCCACTGGTTTTATGGGTGGTGGAATCCACACTGTCACTACCGGCCTCAGGGGCAACTCAGACGCAAGTATCACATCCAGTTTCGCCTCTGGACAAAGGTTGCCGCACTTGGCAATTGTGGCCTTGAGGAATTTAAATGATTTCTCATTGCCACAATTGACCAGTACGCGCCTTTGAAGGACACTTCATCCGGTCTTCCCTTCATTAAGGCGATCTCTACGATAAGCCTATCTTCAACCAACCTCCATAGATCCGTGCTAATCCTCCCATCTGGGTCAGCACGGTATATGACAGCTGCTTGAAGATATGTCGGCTTTGTCGACTCCTTCGCCTTTTTTGAGGTAGAAGGCTTGTCATCACCAGATCTAGTTCTCTTAATGACTTCCTTTAGGGGGCCCTTAAGAGAACCAGCCGGTGTGTGGCTCGAAACTGGCTGGTCATCGCCAGACCTAGCTCTCTTAACGACCTCCTTACGGGGATCCTTAAGAGAACTGGATGGCTTATGACCAGCCTCTTTCGATGTAGAAAAGTGCAGGCCCACCCCACAGTCAGCTTCCCAGTTTCAACCGATCGTTCCGAAGAAGTGATTGGTTTAGTTGGTCGGCTGCTATCGTTGCCATTTTTCTTAGACTCCAATGCGACCCCTGACACGGTTCCCAAGATAGCAGTGGTAGAGCCATAGATTTTTTCAAATCTAATAACACTCTTCCTATGCCTCTTGATAAGGTACTTATCCCTACCACTGAATGTCGACAGATCTTTCTTGGCCATCTTATTAAGATAGATCAAGGAAGCTCTGACGCCATTCTTAGATCTCTCCTCCTTTGTTCGGCTGTCGACGACGGGAGTTACACTAGGTCACACCGCGTCCTGCCGAACTAATTTTGAGCACGCCTGTTCACTAACTCGTGCAGATGACGCTTCGGATACTGGAAGATCTTTCACTTAATCCTGAGCGTGAACTGAAATCATAGTGATTTCGTGTTCCTCATCAGAACCAAGGGAGAGATCATCCAGATTCTCCAAGGTGCCTGTCTCCACAAGAGAGTCTTTAGGCGAGTGAGTGAACTGGCCGTTTCGGCCAGTTCACTCAATAACTGTCCTTCCTGAGCAATTATGTCGCTGTGAACTCCTACAAGGTCAGAGTCAGTGACTGAAACTCCTACTGAATCTGCCCTAACCTTCTCCACATCCTTAATTTTTTCTGTTTCCTGACTAATTTTGGTCCCACGAGAATGCTTGTTCTAAGTAGACCATCTCGCGCAGTGACGGCATACGCGGACTAGGCTTCAAAGTTACAACCAACCCGTGCCATAGGCGTTGGAGGGGTTAGTTAGCGATTAGTTTATTTAGGCACTAACTAACCATGCAGATCCTCGGCACTGCTACCACTCATCTTGATCATAAAAGTGCACTTGATTTATTTGGTCCGCGAGAACTTCCATGAGTTACAAGGTTTAGATGTAATGCGTAGGATCCGATTATAGTTAGTGCATAGGGAATCTGCAACCAGTGGTAGATAATCTCCAACTCACTGACTACAATTTTATCAAAAACCTTACATCCGAACCCCCCTATCCGCAACCTGAGGATGCGCCCGATGGGACGCACGGATACTACTATCCGTGAGTAAAGACTCCTCACGGATAGTAGTATGATACCATAGTATAATTATAAAGTATACTCGTAAAAACAGCTGCTTTACAATTTTTTCATTGGCAAACCTCGCGGTATTGTCAAATTGTTTTTGTACTCATTTGTAAATTTTTTTTCTATTTTTTTACTCTTGTTCTCCATCGTGGGCAGTAGTTTTACACTAACAAAATACAAGCAATTGTTGTTTTTGTAGATGTGCGAGTACTTTATTATTATACTATGCGAGTATACTTTATAATTATACTATGACGTGTGGCAAGATAGCAATATTGAAAAAAAAATTTAAATAGTTAATTATTAAAAAATATTAAACTAAAGGTACGGTCACATTAGGGAAATGTTTGTTTCAAATTATTTTGGCCGAACGTAAACGAAATTTGTTCAAAGCAATATGAAATTTATTTTATGATCACATTACTCACATTTATTTTCCCATTTTTGTTTGTTCAAATAGATAATAAATATAGTCAAATAGGCAAATAGGAAAACATGTTTTCTCATCGGTCACATTTGAAAAATTATTTGTCTTCAAAATTATTTCATCAAACTGTCTAAAACAATAAAATTATTTTTATTGAAAATATAATAAAGAAAAAAGGAAGAAGAAAAGGTAAGATAATGGCATAGCCATCGGCATAGGCTGTTCACGTGCATGTGTGTTGCCCCCAATACCACCAGCATCTAGAACGTTAAGATCCCCCTGCTGCCGCTCATTTTAAGGACTGAGCCTCATCAAGAAGGCCTCATTTCCGTACCTTCTTTGGAAGGCCAACCAGCGACTTCTTAAACACCACCTCCCTAAACCTCCGTGATCTTCTTTATAAGGCCGACCCATCCGTCACCATCAACCGACGTGGTGACCTCCCTAGGGAGCTTCGTTATACGCGTCTTTTCGGCAGCTTTGCCAGAGGAAGCAGCTGCACCCTTCGTCTCACCTGAATCACTACCTGCGACCTCACCACTACTCTCCATCTACTAAAACGATCCCGGCTTGAACCGTTTGTCCCAAATCCACCTCATCAACCTCCAAACTGGACGAATTTAGCTCATACAGTCGCAAAATAACCGGCACTGACAAAATAACGTCGTCATACTTCAAAAGGCCACATTTAATCACGTTTTTGCTACACGGGTAATTCGCGGTTAAAGGTGTCTAAAATCAATTCTTTTAATATATCTCGCTTATTATGCATCATACGTGTTTCTACTACATCATCTATACAATATAAAATTTGCAACAATTTTGCTAAACTAAATTTGTATGTACCATCTTGTAGGGATAGTCCTTTGATTTGCTCAAGTATGTGCCCGATGTCTTTTCATTTTATTATTGTAATTTTACTCTTCTTTGAAAATTTTACATTTTCGGACACTCTAACTTGAACCACAAAAAGTTTTTTCGACAATATATGCAATAGACGATAAGTAAATATCCTTAGAAGATGGTTGGTAAGTTATCATTACAATTTTACTTTATCGCCCTGTGGTTAAAGGTGCCAAAAATCAATTTTTTGCATACATATATCTCGCTCATTTTTATGCACCAACTTGTAGGGACAGTCCTTTGACATGCTTAAGTATGTTCCCGAAGTCTTTTCATTTTTTCATTGTAATTTTAACCATTTTGCCTCACTGAAAATTTTACACTTGGATCAGAATAGATTTCTTGACAATACATGCAAAGAAAGAGTAAATATCTTTAAAAGATGGTTGGTATAATATTGCTATATCGTCCTGAAATATAGCTGATACTAAAAAACATTAGATATATCATAAAATGCATAAAATGATTTTTGGCACCCTTAAATTTAATAGTAAATATGGCTCGATACAACTATTATTTGATGTTGTTTTCTCTTACAAAAATTTTGTAAGTTCAAATAATTATTTGCCCAAAAAATGGGAAAATATTTTCCATTATGTGGTCACATTGTGTTCACATTATGAGTATTTTTGTTTGCTATCAAATAATTTTGTTTGCCCAAAATCAGCTGATTTGTTGTTTGCCACACAAAAATATTTTATGGTCACATTACGGCAAAGAAATATTTGTGAGTTTCAGTCAAATGTTTCCCTAATGTGACCGTACCTTAAGGATTGGCACGGTATAAACGATATAGATTATGGAAATAGACCAAATCTAAAATAAAATAAGACAATCGTGCAAAAAATCCTAAAAGCCGTTCCAGAGAAAAAGATGTCCCTTTATTGATAATAGTTGGTTAAGGTGTGGGGACAAAAAGGAAAAGAAAAGGGAAAAGGTAAGGGTAGAGGACGCTGACTTAGGTAAACGGAATAGGGATGAAATAGGGGCGGACAGGGACGATATTCTAGAAGGAGGTGGTAGTGAATAGGGACTCGGACGACGAATCGGACCTCTTAAGACTTGACAATGACTTGTTCACGCACTACGGACAACTACTGACTCAACTGACGGAAGAGGACAGTCTTCTGGACTCGTCAAAAGACTATCTTGTCGGAACTAGTGCGACGGAGAGATTGGAGGACCTGACTCTTGGGTCTGATGATAAGATAATAGTCATAATAGTCATTTCTGCTCTTGATCAGAACCGAGAGCATGGAGCGGCACTCAGTAAGGGGCAGAATAGTTCGACGGGGCATCAGACAAGTTCAGGACTTTGGCCAAAACGTTAGTTCGGCAGGCATGGCACAAGCCAGATGAAATAGCTTTCATGGGACGCAATGGAAGCTTGTGCAGATAAATCTGCATCATTGTGAAGCAACTTACCTCAGTGGGAACCATGTTGACGTGGTCCTAATCCAGGAGCCTTTGGATAAACAACAACCAGGTATGTGGACTTAGGGCCAAGGGATATAAATTCTTAGGGCCGTCCACTGAGAATGAAGTAAGTTCACGTATCTTAGTAAGGAATTAAGTTTACTTAATTCTTCTTCATTCTTTCAGCTATGGTGACCTAACGGTCGTTCAAGGTGAGGCGAAAGAAGGCTGCAAGCTTGCCTTGGCCTCGGTTTACATTCCATAAGATGCTGCGTAGCCACCAAATGACAAGGTGTGAGCTGTAATCGAGTACGCGAGGCGGAATGGCATACGTCTATTGCTCGGTTGTGATGCCAATGCACACCATAGCCAATGGGGTAGTAAGGATATTAAAAAGAGAGGTGAGAATATTTTTGATTTCATTATCGCAAATAGTCTTTTGGTCTGTAATAGAATATTTCTGCGTTCAGAACGAAGGATAGGAGTGCGATTATTGATATCACGCTGACTAACTCTAGAGACCTGGAGGGTAGCTATAGAGTATTCTTTCTCTAACTATAACAGAATAACCTTCAGACTGAACTTTCTTTCGGGCATGGTTTGAGTTCGTAACTATCCAATATTTCTAAAGATTTACGTCGAAGGATATTTTGGACACGATGGTGGATAATATTACAGAGTCAATAGAACTTGTAAAACTGAAGATTGTAGCACCTACAGGATGAATTTCAAAAAGGACATTGGACGACCTAAAAGGTCTTTGACAAGGTTCAGTGAGATCACGACTCTGCCAATGAACTCTCTGGTTTCAGGAAGACCTTAGGAGAAGCGATATATTGAAAAAAAAAATTGTGTATAAATAGCGATTTTTGCTCGGCCATTTTTTTTTTTTTAAGAAGATAAATCATTGCTAGCCATAGAGCTAATTAAGATCATAGTCATCGGAAAAGTGAAGGAGCAAATAAATTTTAAAATATATTTAAATGAACGTATTTTTTTTTTTTTAATATTAAAAGAAACAGTTTTGTAATAAAAAGTAAATAACATTAATAATATAAAGGAAATAATAATTAAGACCAGATACGCTACATATGTATAAGGTTAAATCAGTACTTTTTTTAATATGTGAATACTAACTGTAATGTTAAAAAAATAGGCCGGCAGAAGAGATAATAATTTAAATGTTTTACACATGGAATATAATCTGCAAACCTTTGACGAATTATTTTCAATTTAGGACGAATTGGTATAATCAAACTGGTCTTCAGCTGGAGTAAATTTAGTTTATGAGAGTAATTTCTTTTTTTAATAAAAATAGTTTATCTGGAAAAAGGAAAGTAAAGGAGTCATAAAAACAACATAGACCAGGTAACAAAAATAATTTATTAATACAAAATAAAGGAAACGAAAAAAAGAAGATAAAAATAGAAAAAATAAAAAGAGAGAAATAATAAAAAAAAAATATTAGTTTAGTGTTAGTTTATTTATATTGATTCATTTGTAATTTCAAGAAATACCCAACTGTTTTGTTTTGTTAAAGATGGTATTATCTCAATTCATCGGTTTGAGTTTTTTTGATATCGTAGCACCTGGCATTAATTGTAGAAGGAAACTTCTATGTTTAAGAGAGCTCCTTTAGGTGTAGGTTTAATTTATAGTAGGAAATAGTTTCGTTGTATTTTTGAACATAAATAACATTGGTCGACAAAAAAATGTTTTTTCGTGCTCCTTCAAAAAAATATGTGGACTAGATGGAATTCCGCATGCTAAACTCGAATCTGCTTTCAGTTTTCTCCCATCAGGTCGAGATTTTTTTATGGGCGTGTCTAATATTGCGTCCTAATATTAGACACGTGGTGGGCACAAACAAAAATAATTGTTTGTGCCCACCACTGTATTTCTACTCAATTGTATGTAACATTGGTATTTTTACTTAACTGTGAATAAAATCAAGATTTATGCATCAATTTTAAAGATACATGCCTTATTTGATTCGGAGCATTACCAGATTTAAGATAAAGATGATGAAACATTTTTTGTTTTCATTTATTAAAAAAAAAATAGTAACAAAAAAATCTAAAATTTAGCATGAAGTTTTTTTTTTTTTGACACTTATTTCAAAATAACTTCGAAACCATTGAGCACATAAAAAATTAAGTTTGGGAGATTTGAAGATATTTTTAGTACGCATCTTTTGGTGTATCACTTATGTCAATCGTACACACCGTTCTTAAGGTATAAGGAAATATACTAGAGTAATGGCCTTACTATGGCCGAAATATTAGACATGCCCATAAAAAAATCCAGACGTGATGAAAAAAAAACTGATTCGTTTTTAGCACATCAAAATACTTCAAGTCCAACTATTCGTATATGGTGTTGTATTTTTTGTCGACCAGTGTAATTTATGATTTGAGGCAATACTAGGGAAACAGTGTTAGTTGTATTTTAACGTAAACATTTTTGAAGTTTTGTATTTGTTGAACTATTGAGTATACTTGGCATAGATTAACAACTAGATATTTATGTGAGAGAAAAAACCTCATTCAAATGTCAAAAACCTAATTCATACAACAACAAAATACATGTAGTCATATATATTTTGTTTTTGTATTTTCAAAAAAATGAGTAAATTTTTTGAAAATTTGTATAGGGTGGCTCTCACATAAACTTCTAGTTCTATTCTATGATACTTGGTTGCGTTATTTGTATTAATAATATTAAGAAAAATGAAATAAATTTTGTATTGGGTTGTAAAATGAGAAATATGTGTGAGTAAAGTTAATTATGTTGGGTGGTTGAAAATGTGGTAAGGTGTTTGTGTGTTGCGGACAACGGGGTCATCGTAAAAAATTTTAGGACTAAGGACAATAACATCATGCTCCCTCTTTAAATGTGATTTGTTTGTAATTGTTAGTCTTAGTATTTTCATATTTATTGTTTGTGTCATTGGGGTAAAACAAAGGGAGGGATTCATATCCTGAAAAAAAGCAGAAAATAATAAATGTCTCTGAAAGAGCTAGCCACGAAAAATTTGTGTTTACCCGTTTTTGGTCACGTAACAATATGGCGCCCAATCGGAAGTATCAGGTAGAATACCTAAATTTAAATAGATATAATGCTTGCTAGAGTAAAAAAATAATGGCCCATTAAAATTAGTACAATTTCAAATTTCTTTCTATATGTTTTGTAGCCTGTCTGAATATTTATTCAGAAGTATGTTGTGCAAAGACTTAGAAACGTCGATTTGAAATTGTCTCGCAATCAATAGTTTAACAGTGATATTAAGAGTTTATTAGCAAAATAAACTTGTATACACTCACGTTAGACAAAAATTTTTTTGTCTTAGACAGAGGAAAATTCTTGATAACCGCTCACAATATGTGTGCTGAGGTCAGTAGTATCAGGGAGATTCCAATGATCCTTTAAGAAGTTTTATATAAGACTTTTTAATGTTGAGACCTCATTAGGTTCTTGTTTATTAAATTTTTGACTTAAATCACATTATAAGTAGCTTTCAATTGAGGGAGTCAGTTATATAACGCACACCTTACTATACATTTGAACCACCCATACCACAAAATTTTCTTTTTTGGAAGAACTTCATTGTTTTTTTGCTGGGTAAATATAAATAAATTTTTTTTTGCTAAGTTGAATTGAAATAATAGTTAAAGAACATAGATGTATATTTTTTTTTAATAGTACTTATATGGTGATTAGAATAACACAGGATCCTTTATAAGAAAATTATTTTTTTTTACAATTTTGTTAAAAAAAAGAAAAAAAAAAAAGGATCAATAATTTTTTTTTAATTTAATTATATTACATTCTTGAATATTTTAGATGAATATTTTTTTTAAATTTAATTTTGAATAGATTAGTTTTTTTTTAACATGTAAATTTAAAATAAATATCGAGGGCTTATATTCAAAACGGGCCACATGCAAAACCCCAATTGTTCAGGAGAACATAAAAACTTATTTTATTTTAACCCCATTATTCGCGATGTTATGGTAGATAGCCTGTTTTGTTTTAATTACTACTAAAAAAACGGAAATGTGTTCAAAATTAAAATTATAAATTAAATTTTGAAAAAAATTCCAAAAAAAAAAAAAAAATTTTGCAAAAAAATTTTGAATCAATTGAAATTGTATTGCATATCAACAACTCAAATGTGATTAAAAACTTTAAAGAATTTAAATTTTTTGAAGAAACTGCTTTTGGTATCTAAGATATTTTGCTTATAATCACGAATTTTATAAAATTTTTTTTTAATCCTGTCTTTAAATCTAGGGTATAGTGCTCTCATTTAGCTTCATGAAATGTTGATGGGTGTACCCGCGTATGATCTATAAGCATTACAAAAAAAGGTTAAAAATCTAACTTCAATGGCTTTTTTCTTCAGACTGCATTGAGATAACAATATTTTCATGAGATATATTAAGATTCTAATTCAAAACGATTAAAAAACGTTTAAATTGCAAAGAAAATTCTCATTATTTATCAATTTTTATTTTTACATTTCTTTGAAAATCAAACAAAAACTTGCAGATATCCCGTTTTTCCTTAAAAAAAAATATATATTGTTTGTAGATAGCCGAAAAACAAAAAGTGAAAAACATAGTGTTAGAATTAACTGTTGGCTCCAAAATTAATACCATATATACAGAATAGAAAACTAAAGAGTTTGACGCAAAAAAAATTTTTTGGAAATCTGCGTGAGGCCCATTTTGAATATAAGCCCTCGATATATTAATAGAATATTTGTTTTTTTATAATTAGAATATATATTTTTGCTTGATTTAATTTTTTTACATAGCATTTTAGAAAATAAGTTTTTTTTATATTATATATTTCTTGCTCTTATAATTACTTAGAAATAGACTATTTGTTCTTTAGGAATCCTTAAAGAGTTTATGAGCATACAGACTCGAAGTCAGTCTGGAAGGAAGGATAATAGAAGTGAATTAGAAATTAATATAATACAGAAAAATAGAAAAAGAAATAGAAATCCAGAATTTGATTTAAATCGACACAGGCAAAACAAAGAAGATCTTATAAACCTATAATAAAAATGTCGAATGCTAATGAAAACAATAGCAATGGTCCACAAATCAGAGAATTGTCAAGAACAATTATATCAGGTACATCAGTACAGGAACCAAGTACGAGTCAGGGATTGAACACTGGGTTCCATTTTGATATTAATAATGCAGCAGCAGAAAATTTAATTATAGCATCTGATGATAAGGAGTTAGTAGCCGATGAGGCTTTGGTAGTTCAAAGGTCACTTGATGACAAAGTTCGCAAAATGATCCAAAATGCAGCAAATAGAATCACAACCACGATACCAAATCCTGGCAACGATACAATTAGTAATGTCAATGATAGTACAAATGTGTTGAATGGGAATAATGACACAACTAAATGTGTCTCACCCTAATACTAATTTTGTCATACCTGATCGTCCTTATGGTAGAACTCCAGATAGCGACTGGTAACACCTTTAATGTAAATTATAATCCAAATTTTCCAGTTCAGAAGACAATATCACGCGTCCAAATAATAGCAAGGATTCGGATTGATAAATTAGGAATAATTTTTGATAATAGATCCATCAGTATCGATGATTTTTTTTCCGTCTTGTGCACTTGAGGGCACATTATAATAATCCTGAAAGAGAAGTTATTATGGATTTCTATTTACTTGTTTCGGATTTGGTGAAAGATTGGTACTAAACCTTCATAGAATCTCACGGAATGCCGGAATGGCCAGTGCTACGCATGGCTTTATTATCACAATACCAAACTCCACGAAAATTTCAAATTTCGAGATAATGACGGATATAGTAGAATGTAGACAACAGCAATCTGAATACATTGATGGATTTTTTCATATCATGAATAAGTTACGTTCAAAATTAACACAACCGATTTCTGAATATGATACAATTAAAGTAATGAAGCGAAACATTAACCAGAGCGTAGCAAGAATAGTTTATTCCATAGCAGTGTCGTCCGTAGAACAATTACGAATTGAGTGTAATGAGGCAGAACATAATTTCCCAAGAAAAGATTTCGATCTAACTGTGCATTATAATGAATTGCCAAAGGATAATGTTGTAGAAATAGAAGCATTGCATTTGGAACAACAACAAAAACAACAAATCGTCTGTTGGAATTGCAAATTAGCAGGACATGTCTTTAAGGACTGTCCGATTGAACAACGATTATTATTTTGCTACAAATGTGGAAAACTTAATGTAACAACACCTAAATAGTCGAACTGACAATAGAAAAACCAAAAGACTGGCGCGGGGATGTCAGGGCACCAGCGTCAGATGGAGAACACTGCAACGACAATAACAAATTCACTCAATTAGAAAAATCTAGAAACATTAGCGTTATAGTTAACAATATTCTTGAAGCAAACAATAGTCAGAACATAACTCAGCAAAGACACTACTTACCGTTGAAAATTAGGCAAGAGAACTATGAAAAGTTTAGGGAGAATATATTTAATTCTGTTACAAACAATTTCAAAACGTATTTAAAAAATTCGACGTAAATTTATGGAGCGTCGGACTCGTAATAGACTCGATTCATAGGGCTGCTAACAATACAAATGATTCAAGAATATTTATAGAAGTAGAACTAAATGAGCACATGATTAAGGGATTATTAGATTCAGGAACGTCAGTGAGTGTTTTGGGATTAGGCTGCAGAGAGTTTATCGATAAATTAGGCATAAATACTTATCCGATGATGACCAATATAAAAACTTCCAGTGGTCAACTTCATCGTATATTAGGTAAAGTAAAACTACCCATAAAGTAAAAAAGCAAATACATGAAATGTTGTTGTATCTTTGTCCTGATTTTGAACAAGTATATTTAAGAATCGACTTCTGGAGGAAATTTTGGTTTAGTTCCTGAAACATAGGATATAAGAGAGCAGAATGATTTTGGGCGTACAGGAAATGAGTATAGAATGAAACCACACCTTTTTCGAGAAAGGTTTAGGTTTAACCACCATTAGGTTTAACCACGCTAAAGGAACATACTATAAAGTTAGTCGAGGGCGCTGCTCCTGTGAAAGAGCGATATTATCCGATTTCACTAGAAGTTCAGGAAATCACTTATAAGGAAATTGATAATATGTTGAATTTATGCCCGTAATTTCTACAAATAGATATCTTTCAGTGCCTGGATATCTATGGTGTAAATAAAATTTGGCAATTTCAAATCATAGGTATGAATAGATAACTGTAGTGTCTTTTAGACCATAAATTTTGTTTGGATAATGTATTAGGTAAATAAATAGTAAAAAATTTTTGGGAGAAATGTGGTTTAAATCCATTTTTAATCCTAAAAAATTACCGGAAATTACTTATTTAGCTAGAGAGTCTCTGCGGTCAATTGTTACCTATTCTATATTTTTATAATGTATAATATTTATGTGTGTTATTTTAAGTGATTTTTGTGATAATGGGTTTTCTAATCTGTTATGGACCCATCTCCAAAATTGTGATTTTTGCATGGAACTGTGGTCAAGTATGGATCAAATATATTTGTAGCAAATTTTATGAAAAATGTTGACCATTTGAGACATTCATTGGTGTTAAGAACCGGGAAGGGCCTTGAATGTTGCGGTCAAAACAACTATGTATGTTGACACGGACATTGTTAAACCAAATTATAATGTGATTTGAAATTGCCCAGTATATTATAATGTGGATATTCAATTGTCCAAAAAAAGAAATTCCAAAACGTCATGAGGGAAAAAATTGTATACCCATTTACTTTAAATAAGAGCGTTGTGATTAGCAATAATTTTAATGAAGTGCAGCAATTTTATTATTGTTTGTCTTGTATTTGAAGCTTGAACAGCCTAAATTATAATTTGTTGCATCGATAAAATATTTCATTATTATTATTTAAGAAAACATATAAAAATGGAAAACTCAAATTTGTTGAATGTGTTAATTTTTTTATTAAATACAATTTTAATAATCAGCCTGTTTATAGAATCCAATACGGATTAGTTTGGTAACACTTTCTCATCAAAACCAACTAAATGCGTTTATGGATTCCGTTTCCGTTTTAAACAAAAACAAAATGGAAAATTTCCGTTCGAAAACTGAAATATGGGTTTATAAAATTCAATAATTGAATTTGACAATTGAAAATTTTTCATCTTCATTTTATAACGAGGATTATTGAAAATTTTTATTGAAAAAAAAAAAAAAAAAAAAAAATAATTGAAAATAACAATGTAAGTATATGTCTATATAAATTAATAAAAGAATTTAATAACATTGTAGCAAATATTTAACAGGCGAAAACATAAAAATAGTCAACAAAATTAAATCCTTTTGGCATTTATGGAAAGCAATCCTGATATTGCTAAAGGATTTGTTTTTGGAGACAGAGTGAGATTAGAGGAGAAATGGAATGATGTGACTGTAACGCTAAATGGTACTGGACCCCCCTCAAAAGATGTAAATAGTTGGAAAAGAGTAAGTAATGATCACTTAAAATTACATTTTTATATTTAATATGTTTTTCCAAGACATGGACAGACTGGAAATGTGAAGTGAGAAGGAAATTATCACATAATAAAAAGGAAGCTCGAGGAGGTGAATTCAGAAAATATTATTTAAATGATCAGGAGGAGGCGCTTGCTAGAATCTCTGGAATTTATACGGCTGTAGAAGGCATTCCAAACTGCGGATACCCACATCAAGCAGTGAAAACCTTTTTGAAAGTTTAGACGGTCCTTCTACCTCTCAACAAAGTGTGGATCAAATCCATATTACCCCAACATCTGATGGTATATATGAAGTAAATAATGTTATTTATAGATTCATTGATTATAGATAAAGTTTTATTTGTTTTTAAAAGAATATCTCACCAAATACATCACGTGGAGGAACACCATCAGTTGGTAGAAAAAGAAATGCTCCAAAATTCCAAGTAAGAAACGATATATGAATATGACACTACCATTATGAACGTTAGACAATATTATTGTTACGTTTTCTAAAGTTGTTGAATGCCCGTCATATTAGTATATTTTACAATTTTAAGCTTGGTGAATATGGTCAAAATTATTCGATTTACTTTCTTTTTTTATTATATTATTTATCTAGGAATCTGTAAAATATATGATGAAATCTCAAAATAAAAGCATTGATAGAATTGAAAGTCACTTATCAAAAATATCAAAAGTTCAAAATGAAAATAGCAGGAAAATCAGAAAATCATTAGAATCTATTGATGCTCATTTACATGATCTTAAAAATTTATTTAAAAAACATCAAGAAGTTATGGAAAAACAATGATTGAAAAAATCAAATAAAAAAGAGGACGCTTGAAATTGAAGAAATGAGGTTTGATATCTCCAAAAATGTTTAAATATATTGTTTTTACTACTTTAAATAACTAAAAGAACAATTTTTAATTTTGTATAAACTGCATATAAGTATTTTTTTTTATTATATAATAAAAGAAAAATGCAAAATTCTTTCATAACATTTTAAGGATAGAAGAAAATTTAAAATTTGCATTTTTTTGCATAAATTTTGCTTATTAACAGAAGTTTTATGGTCATTTATAAACTTAAAAATCATTTCTCACTATGGATTTTAAAGATTGCAAACGATTTTATATTAATGGTATTCACCTCAGAAATTGCAACTTCGCAAGTTTATTGCAAAGTAAGTTGTGCAAGATTTATCCTCTGTGGTTGTTGTTCTGTTTACAGAGAGTCTTGCAAAGTGGCTAATTTCTGAGGTGAATACCTTTAGCAATCTGTGTTGTGGTAATACAATTATAAGGATATATACTTATGTGCATAATTTGTTATAAAGATTTTTCAATGATGTCTCTTATTCTCGTTCCATCATTTCTGATATCATTTTCATCACTAAAAGTAGAATCCATCGCATTTTTTCCATCAATTTCATTGTTATCAAATCCGACTTCAGTTATTTTATAATAACGGCACACATTAAGTAGAGCACAACAAACGTTCACTACTTGGACACACTTTTTTGGTTTGTAGTGCAGTTTTCCTAATAGGCAGCGAAAGCGATTCTTTAATAATCCGATAGTTCGCTCAATTATATTTCGTGCTGAGCTATGGACCAAATTATATTTGTGTTGTTGCGTTCCGGGTTGAGGGTCTCTGTATGGTGTTAATAGATATGGTTCCAGTGGGTAGCGCGCATCCCCCAATAGCCATTAAGTTTTGTCGCCTTCAACATATTTTGTATAAAACCAGTTTTTTGCCTTACTTAAATTCCATATAAAAGAATCATAGCTCGATCCAGGATGACAAGCGTCCACGGTTGTGATAAACATGTTGTGATCGCAAATCTTAATAATGATATACATGATAAATACAGATAAAATTTTAACGTATATGTTTTTGACATACCACCATTACATTAATACTGTAGTATCCCTTCCGATTATAATAAAGAAATGAATCTTGAGATGGTTTTAAAATGTGGATATGAGTACCATCTATACATCCAACAATAACCGGAATGCGGTAACTTTCATAAAAATTTCTTTTACATTCTAATCGCTCTTCGTTTGATCCATTTAATTTAATCAATTTTCTACATAGTTTTGCCTATAATACCTTTAAAACTTCAGTTAAAATAACACACACTGTACTTTTAGATAATCCAACGTTTGAATCATTTCCAACAGAGCGCTGGTAGCTACCTTCAGCCAAAAACCTTAAAGTGGCTGAAAACTTTAGTATGGGAGGAATAGTTCCAGCGTTAATTGAGTCTTTAATGTCATTAAAAATAAATAAAAATGCTTCTTTGTTCAGTCTAAACTGCGAAATGAATCTAAACAATGGATTATATTAAAAGCTTATAATCGTAAATGGATATAATTCATCTTACATAGACTCTGGAATTTCTAGTGGATTACTGTGGTCGTGTAAAATCTTCCGTTTAATTTTTTCTTCGGAAGAATTTTCTGTTTCTACAATAATTAATGGGATCACATAAAAACTAATTTTTAAAGACAATATGCAAAAGAATAAAATTATTTCCACTTATATATTTTTAATTTATTTTTAAAATTAGTGATAGTCCGTGGAGCAATCGGAGGATTTAGTGAGAAAACCCGGGAAAAATCGTTTATGTTTAGATGCGAGAAAATTAAATAAACTCACTGTCAAAGAAGTAGGATAGATGAAACGTATTTTATAAGTAGTGTGGACCTAAATACGCCTTTTGGCAAATTAAACTTGACAAGCATAGCAAATAATATACAGCCTTTACGGTTGCTGGCCTCCCCCTTTATCAATTTAGGGTCATGCCATTCGGCCTTTGTAATGCCGCTCAAAGATTATGCCATCTTATGGACAAGGTTATACCGCAACAAAAGGAAAACGACCTCTTAGTGATTTCTAGTTCATTTGAAGAATATTTAAGATTATTAAAGGATGAAGCTAATTGCCTTAAAGAAGCCAATCTTACGATAGGGTGAAAAAAATCGTTATTCTGTTTCCAGAAACGATTTTTAATCCAATGCGATGCATCGATTTATGGTGTTGGAGCTGTTCTTTTCCAAATGAACGATAATCAGGAAGAGCATCAAATTCCTTTTATTCTCAGAAACTAAACTCATGTCATTAAACTACAGCGTCACAGAAAAAGAATGTTGGCTGCAATTTTAGCGATCCGTAAATTCCGACCATATATTGAAATGATGCCGTTTACGGTTATCACAGACCGTGCAAGTTTAAAATGGTTGATGACGCTGAAGGATCTGAGTGGAAGATTAGCGAGATGGTCTTTGCAACTTCAAGCCTTTGAAATTGTACAGAGAAAGGGATCAGAAAACATATCGTAGCAGATATGTTGTCTAGAGCACCACAAAATGTGGACGTTAATGAGTTGAGTAAGGATGAATTATTAGATTTTGAAACTAACTAGTTTGAAAGCGAAGAGTACTTAGAATTGAGGAGAAGTGTAGAAGAAAATTCGGAATAACTACCAGATGTTAAGGTTATTAATGGGATGGTGTTTAAAAGAACATGTTTTGATCAAGGTTTAGAAGAGAATAAATAGAAATTATGGATTCCTAAAAATATTACGCCTGTTGCTCATGATTCTAATATTGTGGCCATGGAGACGTTGCAAAAACCTTAGAGAGAATTAAAGGCTATTTTTACTGGCCTAAAATGACTGACCAGATAAAAAATTACGTTTAAAAATGTGAAACATGTAAGGAAACAAAACCTTCAAACAAGGTTTAAATATTCAGTTCTAGCTAAATAGCTACAATACACAACAACTAGAAATATGCACACTTTAGCATCGTTATACTACTAAATTTGTGACTCGTCTCTGCAATTTGCAGCAGCACAAGAAAACCATTGCACACGAAGTAAAATATATTTCTGTAGAGTTACACACGCACAATTTTGTTGAACCCATATTGCGCAGTATTATTTATTTTGTTTTGATTTTGCTGCTATAGTACAATGTTTAGCTGCTTTTTTGTTGACAATTTCATTGCTGGTAGACATTCTTGTGTGAAAGATAAAAAACATAAACATACTTACGAACATACACACTACATACATACAAACACACATACTAACATACATATATACACTAGGTTACATTTCAACCCTTACGTGTTTTATTTTACACACAAAGCATCGAAATTGCAAAAACAACTCTGGTAAATTACCTACTATAGCGGAAAAATCAAAGCGCAAATTTTCAAATAGAGAAAAATATTCAGCATAACAAAGAAAACACTGACTGGTGTGTAATATATTTTCGGCAAAATTCTACAAGCACACTGCAGCACGAGGTTGTAGTTTATATATTTGACAAACAAGTTGAATACTGTTAAGTAGGTTGTTTTAAATTGTAAACAAACGCTGCAATTTTTAGTATACCACATGAAAATAATGCTTCAGTTTGTAGTAGTATGGAACACAAAATATTAAAGAGTGAATATATTTTTTTTTAATTATGGCGTTTGTTAGTAGTTGATATTCATAATAAATGAGAGCTATTATAGTAGAAAAATTAAACCTTGCCTTCAAATAAAAATCGAATGCCTAGTATAGGGGCAGAAGCAGTTATAGATCGTCCTTTCCAGAAACTATACATTGATTTCCTTGGTAAATATCCTAGATCGAAAAACTGAAACTGTTATATTTTTATAGTGGTAGATCATCTTACCAAGCTCACATTTTTAATAGCTATGAAAGAAGCTACCACGGCTAATGTTTTACAATTTCTAATAAACGAAGTATTTCTTGAATTTGGAGTACGGGAAATAATCCATAGCGATAATGGAGACCAGTTTATATCTAAAGCGCTTTGTGATATGATTGAAGCTTATAAAATACAACACATGAAAACTGCATTTTACTCTCCCCAATTAAACGCTTCTGAGAGAGTAAATCATTCGGAGTTAGCAGCTATTAGAGCTTATTTAAAGGAAGATCATAGAGATTGGGATTTATATTTAGCAGAAATCGAATGTGCTATGAGAACATCGGTCCATTCAGTAACAGATGTGACACCGTTCTTCGCACTGTTTGGATTTCACATGTTTACATGTGGATCTGACTATAAATTGGCTCGAAAATTATTATCGTTGTCTGTTTATGAAATAATGAACCTTAACAGAAATGAGAAACAGGAATTGATTAGGGATAAAATTAAGGAGAACATTCACAAAGCCTACGTAAGATCGGCTGAAAGGTATAATAAAAGGGCCAGAAACGTAAAATTTCTACCAGGCCAGGAAGTATATCGAAGGAACAATGTTTAAAGCGATTTCAAAAATAATATAAATGCAAAATTCTGAAGAAAATTTTTGAGTGCCGTATATTGAAACCTGTAGGGAATAATATGTACGAGTTGGAATCAATGAATGGAAAGCTTATCGGAATCTTTCATGTCAAAGATATTAAAGTTTAATGCGCAATAACAATGCTTAAAATCTGTGATAAACATTGTGCAATATTAGGAATAAGAAAACAAATTATTTATTTTTTTTATACATAATTATACTAATTATAGTGTTTTGTATTCGTCCTAATATATCGTCAGCGAAAATGCAAAACAACGCAACATCAAAATTTTCAAATTTGTGTTTTTGATGAAATATATTTGTTTCTCTAAAATATGTACGTGTGATCACAAATTTTCAGACTTGTAGCTCAAAAAATGACGATTATATTAACGAAGGCAATGATTTTCTTAAGCCAGAATAAGGTAACATCACATTTGTTAAAAATAATATATATATATATATATATATATATATATATATATATATATATATATATATATATATATATATATTATATTATTAAAATTTTTGAGTAAAAGTTATCCGAAATCTTTTTAATTATAATTTTTCTAAAATTTTTATTGATGACACGTTTTTTTGGCTTCAGAAAATTGAAATCTTGAAAAACGTAAACCACATAACTTAAAAAATATTTAATAAAAAATAAATTATTCATCATCAATATATTAGGCAATTGATGTTAAGTTTTTTTTTTTTTGGCTTCAGAAAATTGAAATCTTGAAAACGTAAACCACATAACTTAAAAAATATTTAATAAAAATTAAATTATTCATCATCAATATATTAGGCAATACTTAAGGATGTAATAACCCAAAAATCTTGTTTGTAAGACAATTTGTTTAGATTTTAGAAAGTTTTTTGTGCCTCCTGTAAAGTTATGAAAATTGATGTTACGTTGTTTTGCATTTTCGGTGACGATATGTAACATTTTACCAGATTTCTTTTTTTAGATTTTAAGCGATTGTATTCATTATAGACAATAATATTATAAGCATAGCTGCAACTTAAAATTTGAGTGCAATATCTTTGATGATAATAATGATTCGATTAAAACTTTCCTTCACTCATTGGTTGATATATTACTAGGTAACAAAACATCATGCTCCCTCTTTAATTGTGATTTGTTTGTAATTGTTAATGCTCCGTTACTAGAGTATTCATTTTACTCGACTTTTTCATTGTTCGAATAATCAAATAACTCGAAATGCAGTTTTTAAATTACTCGAATAATCGAGTAAATCTTTTAAGTTACTCGAGTTATTCGATTAATTTATACCTTAAAATTTTACTCGATTTTTCAATGCTTATTAAAAAAGAAAACAAAAATATAGCTTAAAATAAGAAATAGTCTTTCCAAAATAATATGTAATTAAAATTTGCGTAAATATTTATGAATATTTGTCTCTTTCGCTTTGATAATGCTGTGGTTTCTCTATATTTAATATATTCATTGATAGTTAAATAAAAAGTTCTAACAAATTTGGTCTATCAAACCAAATTTTATATTAAGGGTCGTCCGAAGTGCTTTTGGAACTTTTGTTACGCTATAAAATTACTAGTTTTTTCACTGTGAAAACACAGAGGATTTCAGTTATATTCAAAATGTATGTACAATATTTTAAAGTATCTGAAATCTACTGAACCCAGATTTATTTTGAGTATAAGTTTTTAAAATGTTTTATAATTCATTGTTCAATTATGTTCAATATTTAGAAGGCATTAAGATGATCATTTAAAATTATACAAATGTATACAATTTTTAAGATAATTTACTCTTATTTGTATTATAGTGATTTTGTGATTATGTTTTAGTTCAATTTTGTGGAAAAATTTTTCGAAACGTTTAATTTTCTAACAATAAAAATATAAGAAATTCTATAAACTTGTATAACACTGGTCGACAAAAAAAAAATTTTTTCGAGCTCCTTCAAAAAAAAAAAAAATTATGTAGACTAGATGGAATTCCGCATGCTAAACTCGAATTAGCTTTCAGTTTTTTTTCATCAGGTCGGGATTTTTTTTATGGGGGTGTCTAATATTGTGCCCTAAATATGCCGATTACTCGAGTATATTTCACTATTACTTGAGAACGGTATGCACGATTTATATAATGATATACCACGATATGCGGAACAAAATAAGCTTTAAATCGCTCTACTATTAAATTTTTATCCGCTCAATAGTTTAGGAGATATTTCGTGTCGGAAAAAATTTGTTCATGCAAAATTCAAGATTTCTTTTTTTACTAAAACTTCTTTTTAAAAGTGAAAACATCAAAAAATATTTAAGTTTATCACCTTTATCTCAAAGCTGGCGAAACTATGAGTAAATAAAGCCACATATTACAAATCTTGATTGGATTCACAGTTAAGTTTGGATACCCATGTATACCTGGAAATACACTAGTGGGCAAAAAAAAATTTTTTTTTCGTCTTAAATAAAAAAAATAGGTGGATGGATGGATGGAATTCAATTTGCTAAATAAGAATCAGCTTTTACTTTTTTTCTATCACGCATTGATTTTTTTTTTTTATGGGCATGACTACTATGACCCCGCCTTTAGGCAGTTACACTTGTATATCTCGAGAACGGTTTGTCCAATTAAGATAAATTGAACTTTAATATATAGCGACCTAAATTGTCTTTGAGCTGAATTTATATAATTTTTTGTCCAGTTAATATTTCCGTAGTTATTCGCTAATTAATATCGAAAATTTTTAAATTTATTTTTTTGAAAAGTGGTGAAAATTTTGATCCATAACTCTGAAATTCTTTAGCGAATGAAAAGACAATTTTCGTGTGCATCTTTTGATGTATCACTTATCAAAATCGTGTAAAGGGTTCTTGAGTTATAGCCTAAGTTTGACAAACCATTCTCGAATTTTATAGTGTGACCGCTGGATAAGGTGATGATATTAGTCATGCACATAAAAAAATCAGTACGTGATAGAAAAAAAGTGAATGCAGATTCTTGTTTAACTCGTCAGAATCCACCTAGTCCACCTATTTTTGTTTCAAGAAAAAATATATTTTTTTTTTTGGCCAACACTGTATTTCTACTCAATTGTATGTAACATGGGTATTTTTACTTAACTGTAAATAAAATTTAGATTTCTGCATCAATTTTTAAGATACATGCCTTATTTTATTCGCAGCGTTACCAGCTTTAAGATAAAGATGATAAACTGTAACATTTTAGATGTCTTCATTTATTAAAAGAAATTTAAGTAACAAAAAAATCTAAAATTTTGCATGAAAATTATTTTTATTCGGACACTTATTTCAAATAACTCCGAAACTATTGAGCACATAAAAAAATTAAGTTTGAATGATTTGGAGATATTTTTAGTTTAGCATCTTTTGGTGTATCACTTACGTCAATCGTACACACCGTTCTTGAGTTATGAGGAAATATACTAGAGTAATCGGCATATTTAGGGCGAAATATTAGACACGACCATAAAAAAAATCTAGACCTGATGGAAAAAAACTGAAAGCAGATTCGTGTTTAGCACATTAAAATACATCAAGTCCAACTATTCGTCTATGGGGGAGCATTTTTTTGTTGACCAGTGTAATTAATTAGTCAAATATGCTGTTAGTCAAGTTTAAAATCCTTCAATTTATTTATTATTATTTATTATATGAAAATTATTTGAATTTTACTTTATAATTTTTTAAAGTGACGTTTATATTTTTATTTAATTTTTGTAATTAAAAAACTAACTTTAACTACGTATTGTAATTTGACATATATTCGGTTCTTATTACTAAATACATTTTTTTAAATAAAACTTGCGGTACCACTTTCAGATTCGAAACATTTTATACAAATTTTGAAACATTGTTTTTAATCAAAATTTTTTAGAAAACTAAAATTAAAACATCCTAAAAACTAATTAAGAAAGGAAATATTTAAAATATTTTTTACTCGAATTATTCGATTAATCGGCATAATTTGCTCGAAAAAAATTGTTACTCGAAATTCTTGATTTTTATTTAATCGAACAATTATTTGGTTTTAGTTTGTCGATTAATCGAACAAACAATATTCGAGTGAATACCCTATCCGTTACTCTACCGTGAATGTAGCGAATCAGCTTACACGTTTTGCTTATGAGAGTTATGTGTGTATGTGTACTCAAAAACGTAAATGTAACGTAGTAACCTAATCAAATTATGTCGCTCTACGTTTTTACGTGATAGCTGGAAGAACAGTGTTGACAGCCTTTTATTACAATATACCAAATCTGCGTAAAAAATCGTTGTAAAAAGTTTATCAATTGAACAATTCGTTTTGCTGTTTTTTTCAGTAGAAAATTATTGAAATAATTTAAATAAAGTTCGGAGTTGAGTCAATAAAAATCAATAAATCTAGCGATTTTTAAACTGAATTTGATTTACTGGAAATATGTGTAATTTACATTACTGATGTTGATGTGTACAAAACAACAACAAAGTACTGGCTACATTTACGTTTTTTGAATAATCACCCACTTACGCTCCGTTTATATTTAAGTTTTTACATTTACGGTAGATTAGGTTAGGTTAAAAGAGGATCACACAGAACTGTGTGTGTTCACAAGACCAATGATGCTGATCCATAGTGAATCCTCAATAAAGAAAGAAAATAAAAATAACAATATTTTAAGTCGTTATGACTCGTAATAATACTTACAAATATTCTCAGTTCATACTTTTCCATATCGAGAACTTTCCTCAATGTATTTTTATCCTTTGGTTCCCATAACGCCTTTGTCTTCTTATATCTCAATGAGATATTCCAGTTTGAATTTATCTCTGATTTTTCGATATATTTTATCTAGTCCAGGGTAATTGTCTTCACATACATTAGTCGAATCCATATATGCTTATGTTCGTGCTAGTTCATCAGCTATTTTGTTATCTTGAATATTATTGTGACAAGGTACCCAGCACAGTTTTAAAAAGTGTTGTTCGTTGAGAACTCGTAGATCTCTGCTACAACGGCTGACCACCTTTGATCTTATGGGGGTTTATGATTTAAATAAAACACGATCCCAATAAAAGTAAATTTAAGATTATTTATTAAATTAAATGGTTTTTTTGTACAAATATAATTAGTGGTATTTTGATGTGCACATGGCGGCGAATATCAATTGAATGTTCTCGAACAATTATTATGTTAGTTATGCATTGATGATAATTTAGGTAAGACTTGTGGGTTTCCACAGGGTTCCGCCCCTAAATGAGAGGTCATAGATACCGTGCTGGAAAGCGTACACGTCTTCCGGACCGTGTTGTTTTTTCGAGTTGCGTTTCAGACTCTAGCGGAGGAGTACTTACATGCTCATCATCACTCGGTAAAAACTCTGGTTGAGTTTCCACAGTTGGATCACCTATTATGTCAGGTGACGTGCGGGTTGAGCTTTCGCCACTTGTGTGGTTAAAATTATAGTCGGCCGGAAGGTAAGCTGCTTTTAGTCTGTCGATAGAAATGTTGGCTTTTCGTTGCTGTAGCTGAATTTTGAAAAAATTTTCTCCCTTGTCAATGACTTCGAATGGGCCCTTATAAGGTGGTTCGAACGTGGTCGCTGCGAATAAAAACGTAGCTGCAGTGCTTTAGTCTAGGCTGTATGAAAACATTGCCAGTATGATAGTGAGTGGCAGAAGTGGGTTTTAACGATTGCATTTTACGTCGTAATAGCTTGACGAATTCTGTTTTATCAGAATTTGTTTTAGATTCTTGAAAAAATTCACCTGGAATACGTAAGGGACTTCCAAAAACCATTTCAGCTGGACTTGTTTTAATGTCCTCTTTAACAGTAGCTCGAAGTCCGAGTAAAACTATCGGCAAAACGAAGCACCAGTCTTCCGTCGCATGACATTTTATTGCAGTCTTTACCATACGGTGCCACCTCTCGATCATACCATTAGATTGCTGGTGATACGATGTCGGGTTAAGGTGGTGTATGCCAAGAATCCTCATTAATTCCGCAAAAAGTTGGGATTCAAACTGGCGGCCTAAATCACTCGTTATGCAGATCGGAACTCCAAACACTGAGATCCATCCATTAATCAAAGCGAATGCGATTGTTTCGGTAGTTATATCAGGTATTGGGATGGCGGCTGGCCATCGGGAAAAGCGGTCGATGCAAGTCAGACAATAACGGTAACCTCTAGCTGGTGGTAGTGGCCCAATCACATCTATGTGAATGTGGTCAAAGCGATGGTCAGTTGGTGTAAAACTACCTAAAGGCGATTTATTGTGTCGATTTATCTTGTTTCTTTGACAGTTTAAACAAGACCGGACGAAATTTCCCACATCCTTAGACATAGAAGGCCATACGAAACGCTCAGACACTAATTTGATAGTTGCTCTTCTTCCAGGGTGTGACAATCCGTGCAACCTTTTTTGGTATCTGTAGTCTTAATGACATTGGGACAAATGGTCTAACTAGATTTCGGCTTGTATCACAGTAGACAGATTTTGCAGAATCTGGAATGGGAAATTGTTTAAGTATTAATGAATGTCCATTACCAGATTTTAAAAATTCATTTAGTTGGGCGTCCTGAATCTGCTCCTCTGCTATAGTTTCGAAGCTGATGCTTTTCTCGATACCGCTTATTCGGGAAAGAAAATCAGCCGTATTGTTGTTGGTACCTTGAATGTGTCGTATATCAGTAGAGAATTGGCTTATATAATCTAGTTGACGGATTCTTCTGGGAGATATTTTATCACGCTTCTACCCGAAAGCATAAGTTAGCGGCTTATGATCGGTAAAAATTGTAAATTCCCTACCTTCTAATATGAACTGGAAGTGCTGAAGTCCTTGATAAATGGCCAATAACTCGCGGTCATACGTGCTGTATTGTTGTTGTGTCGGTGTTAGGTTTTTTGAGTAAAAACCTAATGGTTGGCACTTGCCCTGAACTATCTGATGTACAACAGCGCCTACTGCGTCCATAGATGCATCAACAGTTAAGGTAAGTGGCGCGTCGTAAGCGAAATGATTAAGCAGGGTCGCCTTTGCTAGATCATCCTTGCATGCTTGGAAAGCCTTTATCGTTCGTTCGGTTCATTCGATTGGAGTGGTGTCGTTCTTTTTGTTTCCTTCTATTAGACCTTGTAACACTTTCTGACCCGCTGCTGCGTTGGGTATGAAGGTTCGGTAAAAATTTACTATCCCTAGAAACCTTTTCAACTCATTCGCCACTTTAGGTATAGGAAAGTCTTTCACTATCTGAACTCTTTCGGATTTTGGTCGGATTCCTTCAGCAGATATCGTGTGGCCTAAAAAATCTATTTGAGTTTTACCGAACGACGATTTCTCAAAATTAACAGTCAAGGCGTGTTGGCGGAGCCTGTCGAAAACAGTGCGTAAATGAGTTTCGTGTTCGTTTTCCGATTCCGAGGCGATCAGAATATCGTCGATGCATATGAAAACGTAGCTGATGTCCCCATGTGGCGCTGGAACGTTTGGGCAGCGTTTCGCAAGCCAAATGTCATCCGTTTGAACTCAAATAGTCCGAACGGTGTTATGATGGCGGTTTTAGGGACATCTGCTGGTTCGATCGGAATCTGATGATAAGCTCGTTCAAGGTCAATTAAAGAAAAAACTTTTTTATTGTACGAAATTGATCGTACATCTTGTATGAACGGGATTGGGTATCGATCGGGTAAGGTAATGGCGTTTAAAGCGCGGTAATCGCCACAGGGCCTCCAGTCACCCTTAGACTTCCTTACCATATGAAGGGGACTGGCCCAACAGCTGTTCGATGGTTGGCATATATTATTGTCGAGCATATACTGAAATTCTGCTTTCGCCTCTAACAATTTTGATCCGGTTAATTTTCTTGGGCGTGCAAAAACTGGATTACCGCTAGTTACGATATGGTGTGTTACGCTATCCGGAGTTGTAACTTGTTTGCGGTCAAAGATGGCTAAATATCTATATTCCCGCAGAAGAATTGCGTATTTACTGCTACTATCGTATGACATGGCCGATAAAACGCCGGCATAACAAACTTCGCAATTTACTTCAGCAAGCGTTTTTCTATCAATCAAAAGTTGTCTTTTGACGTCAACTAGTAAGTCGAACTTTTTTTAAAAAATCGGTACTAATTATCGGGCTAGTTACGTTTGCAATAACGAAATTCCAGTCAAACACTCGACTGAGACCTAAAGATACATACGTCGTTCGCCGTATGTTTTAATTTGGGTTCCGTTGGCCGCGTATAATTGTGTTTGATGTAATTGATTAATTTTATCGGATGGTCGTGGTGGAAGGACAGAAATGTCGGCTCCCGTGTCGATTAAAAAGGTTGTATTTGTATTGTTGTCGAATATCATAAGGTGAGCTATGGTTCTAGGGGGCACGTCTGAACAGTTTGATGACAGGTCAGTTTTTTGGCTTTTTTGAGCTTTGTTTCCGTATTTTTGGTGATACCAACATATGTCTGATGCTGAAGCGGCTGCTGCTGCGTTTGACTGACTGTTATGACGTAATCGACTGGATGAACGGGAACGTTTCGTGTTGAGCAGCTTTTCGAAGTTTTTTTTTCAAGGCGAGACATACGATGGTTAATTTCCGATAGTGCGTCTTCAGGTGGTGTTTTTTCTATGTTACAAACCTGTCGGTAATCACTTACTTCCATAACCTTGTCGGCTAGTTTTGACAGCTCTAACAGCTTTGCCTCTTATGCCTGCAAAATGGCTCTTACGTTTGGCGGGAGCCGTTGGAGCCACAAAGATTTCAAGAAATCTTCGCTCACTTTATCTTTTGCCAGCTCGCGCAGTTCGGTGAGGAGCTGTCTTGGTCGACGATCACCTAGTTCCATATCGGAAAGTAGTTTTTGAGTTTTCTTCTGCTCGCTGTCACTGAAACGTTGAGGTTATCGTATTTTCCAGTGTCGGAGGGTTGCAATACTGCATCCGAAATTTGAGCTAAAACAAAAAGACTCTATTGCCGCTACAATGGTGTTGAACTTTGAAAGGTCACGTACAATGTTTCCCATATCGAACTGAGCTTCCACCTGCGCGAACCATATTTCTGGCCGTTTGGGCCAAAATAGCGGAACCTTCACCGATACACGTTGTATCGCCATTTCGTTTGTGTTAGGCACAGTAGATTGATTATCTTCCACTGCGTCGTCTGTCATTTTGAAACACTACTAATTAAACGTTGGGGTCACCAATATGGGGGTTTATGATTTAAATAAAACACGATTCCAATAAAAGTAAATTTAAGATTATTTGTTAAATTAAATGGTTTTTTTGTTCTCGAACAATTATTATGTTAGTTATGCATTGATGATAATTTAAGTACATATGTAAATTAATGCAGGTATGCATTTTTAGGTAAGACTTGTGGGTTGCCACAATCTAATATTTCTATTACAAAGTGCCCTTATGGTAGCCCGACTATCTATGTATATTGTGATATCGCTCCTAAATATCGGCATTACTGCAAAGATTCCAGCTTGGAAAATACTTCATGCGTTGTTCAGTCTTAAGCTGTGTTTGATACCTAACTTTTCACAGAAAACTCCACTTCCCGTTCCAATATCTTTCCTAGAACCAGCAGTGTACACCGGCGGTATAATCGCTGTAATCTGTTGCTAAATTTTCATAACTTGATTTCCTAATTAGGGATGAATATCCATTATCTCTAATTTCCAGTTGTCCATTTTGTCTCAATCTTATCTGGGTCTTTAAAGCGCATTCTGTAGTGGTTCAATTTCCAGAATTCTGCACAATGCTTCAGTGGAGGTGGATCTTCTTGCACCTGTTATGCTCAGCGCTACAACCCTATTTACACGTTCAATGAAAGAAGCATGTGTTTTGGTGTTCATAATTGGTCACCAAACAAGCGATCCATGTGCTAGTATTGGTCTAACAATTACCTTGTATATCCATTTAAGACCCAAAGATTCGCCGATAAGCTTCTGACACGAGTACAAAGCAGCGTAAGCTTTCTTTACTCTTTCCTCTAGGTTGGATATCCAGTTCAATTTATGGTCGAAAAAAACGCCTAAAAATGTTGCTCCATTTGAAAGTTCCAAAGCTACGGTAAAGTAACGGAGCCTTTAGTCTCAGTATTTTAATTTTTATTGTTCGTGTCATTGGGGTAAAACAAAGGGATGGATTCATACCCTGAACAAAATGAGAAAAAAATAAATTACTCTGAAAGAGCTAGCCACAAAAAAATTTGTTTTTACCCGTTTTTGGTCACGTAACAAGGTAAGAGTCATTTTTATACCTAAAGCTGGAAAGACATGTCACTCAAAACCCATGGATTATAGACCTATTAGCCTATCGTCTTTTCTTTTGAAAACATTAGAAAGACTGATAGATCTATTGGCACCAACAACATAAGCAATGCTCAATATGCTTACTTGAATGGTAAATCCGTTGAGAGTGCGCTTCATGAAGTGATGGGTTACATAGGTTATGTTAAGTGGGCAGCTGTCAGAACATTACAAGACAGATCACGTAGGTCCTGTTTGGTCCCGTTGTGATACTCTAAGATCATGTGATATTATCTCACACGTTCGAGTCGAACCAACTAGACGCATGTATGAAGGAATTGATCGCTCTGATGTCAATATCAGAGAGATCCGACAATACATGCACAATCGGACTACCGAATTTAGCAGTCCTTATTTCATCGAGTGTTGGACAGTGATATAGGAAGTGCTCCACTGTCTCCTCCTCTTCTTCATCATAGCAACTCCTACAGAAGTCGTTAAAAGGAAGCCCTAATCTCCTAGCATGCGCACCAGCAATCCAGTGACCTGTGACAACGGATATTAGAATACGTAACCGATGCCATGGTAGTCCCAAGATAAGGTTTGACCAAAGTCCATCATAATGGGGCCATATTTGTCTCGAGGTTGAGCATGTTGACAAGTTCGACCACCTATCTTGTGCAATCCTCGATAAATTCCGCTGTATCATGGATCTGCAAGAAGAGAGCGGAACGCCGACCAACTGATCTACTTCTTCATGTCGAAGAGGCGAACCAGTTCTGGCCAGTTCGTCCGCAGTAATATTCCCCGGGGTGTTTGAATGACCCCTAACCCAGACTAGCTCTAGGTTTGAATATCTCGCCATCTTGTTTAGAGATATTCGGTATTCATGTACCAGCCTGGATGTCGAAAAGACACCCGAGAGCGATTTAATCGCAGCTTGACTGTCCGTACAGATTTGGTTATCCACACCGAATACCCTATAGTACATCAACCAATTTACCGCTCTTTTTATGGCCGAGATCTCTGCTTGAAAAATGCTGCAGTGATCCGGCAATTTAAAGGAAATGCTTTTCCTATATTCGGGAATAAAGGCGTTGAGACATAGTATCCAGATATTTCCCAGATACAGCCACCGCAACATTGTCCGCATAAGCGACAGTCTTAAGCTTCAGAGAATCTAGTTCCCTGAGTAGTGGGTTTACGGCGATATTCCAAAGAAGAGGAGATAAAACTCCTCCTTGCGGAGTACATCTATTTGCTACCCTGTATATGGTATATGCTCCCATATTGGATATATAGCCCTATTGGTTAGATGTCTCCATATGAGGCTAATTAACCACTGATTGATATTCAGTCTTTCAAGAGACAATTTGATAGCCACCGGAGTCACATTATTAAAAGCCCCTTCTATATCGAGGAAGGCAATTAATGTAAACTCCTTATGCTCGAGAGCGTTTTCTATATGCCCTACAAGTGAGTGTAATGCAGACTCAACAGATATACCTTTCATATAGGCATGTTGAGACGCTGCACAGTGTGCGATTTAAAAAATGAAATGAAAATAATTATGGAACTTTTGAACGGCTGCTCCGATTTCTATGAAATTTCACATGGTGATAGTAGAAATGTAGGCGAGTTTAAGTTTAGAGCTTGGACCATATAGACCTACAGGGGGCGAGTCCATAGGGTCCCAAATTTGGACACCTCGGGTATAAAATTTATTAAAAACTATCCTGATTCCTTATATTAGAACCGATTTCAAACATTTTTTTCTGCTAGTCGTGATCTACAAAAAACATCATCGTATGTATATATTATCTCTTTTAGTTTAAGAGATATTGAGCTTCAAAGCCTGTCTTGGTGAAGCTTTTTCGCTACAGCGGGTTTAAACTTTCAAAAAAAGTTGATTTTTTCCCGTTTTTTTTTTGCCAAAAAAGTGGTAACATTCTTTTCTTGTTATATAAAAATTTTCTTAAGTAACATATATAGTATTTATATTTTTCTGAAAGATAACTAAACACAAAATACCTTAAAGGAAAAAATGCATTTAAAAATCAAATTTTGCGTCAACCAGGGTTTCCCAAATTTGACCTATTTTTCAACTAATATCGAATTTCACCTTTATTTCTCAAATCGCAAAGCTGGAATCAAAAAAGAGTTATATTTTTTACTTAGTCTAAAGTGTTTTAATTTCTTTCGCAGGTTGTAAAGTTAAGCAAAAAAAGTAAAAAATCCCATTTTAGGAAATTTTTTAAAGTTTTTTAGGAATTACGGGATTTTTGTAGACAAATCTAAAAAAGTGAATAGTGCTTTTAATTAAGCACCAAAAAAATCTACTTATGTGTGAAATTTCATTGAAAAATAATCACAAACAAGAATTTTATTGCATAATAAAAAATTAAAAATATGCAAAAAAAAAAAAAAAAAAAATCACAAATCCATGCCTTCTTATATGCCATTTATACCAAATTAAAAACTAATTGGTTTTTGAAAAACCGAAACTCAAAAACCAGACTGTTTACATACCTCGTTTTTCCTCCATGTCGTTTTTGATTGTTTGTAAATTTCTTAAAATTACATTTTGAGCTATCCAAAAACCAGACTGTTTACATACCTCGTTTTTCCTCCATGTCGTTTTTGATTGTTTGTAAATTTCTTAAAATTACATTTTGAGCTATAATTATGTACACTTCTATTTTTAATTTTGTTTTAAAAATGTTTTTGAAATTATTTGTTTAAAAAATATATAAAACGATTAAAATTAATTCAATTAATTTGAAATTTTCTTTCAACTAACATATACGAAAGCTTAATGATCTAAAACCTATGAACAGGTTGTATCATAAACAATTATTTTAGTAGTTTTCGTTTAGTTTTTGATAAAAACTACATGAAAATGGTTTTTGATTTGTATGGAAAAAACAAAGAAATTTATGTAGTTTTTCATTCAAAAACTAAATGAAGCCAAAAACTACTAGTTTTTGTTTGGTGTAAATGGCATATTAGTGTTTTTTGCAAAAAGTCTTCAACAAATTTTAGTATTTAAAAAATGTTTGTACATAGTTAAAAAGAAGACAAATTTTCCTAAACATTGATGTACAACAATTGTATATTGATATTTTTGCGTTTGCAATTGAAGGATTATAAATTTATGGTTTCAATTTTAACTCATGCTAATGTGTATGGTAATGCCGCTCGTGATAATGGCGTCACAAGAATTATTTTAATAAAGCTAAATATTTGCATTGTTTTCAGCATAGTGCTAAATTCATATCCATCTATTGGATCCGTCAGACATATAAAAAATACATATTATATATCATTGTTTACGAAAATTTGTCTTCTTTTTAAATATGTGCAAAAATTTTAAAAATACTAAAATTTGTTGAAGACTTTTTGCAAAAAACACTTTTTTAGATTTGTCTACAAAAATCCCGTAATTCCTAAAAAACTTTAAAAATTTCCAAAAATGTGATTTTTTACTTTTTTTGCTATATCTTTACAACCGATAACGGGGAGGAAAAATTTCTATTGCGAAAGAAATAAAAACACTTTAGACTAAGTAAAAAGTATATCTCTTTTTTGATTCCAGCTTTGCGATTTGAGAAATAAAGGGGAAAATTCGATATTAGCTGAAAAAATAGGTCAAATTTGGGAAACCCTGGTTCTCGAAAAATTCGATTTTTGAACGCATTTTTTCCTTTTAAGTATTTTGTGTTTAGTTATCTTTCAGAAAAATATAAATACTTTATATGGTACTTAAGAAATTTTTTATATAACAAGAAAAGAATGTTACCACTTTTTTGGCAAAAAAAAAAGGAAAAAAATCAACTTTTTTTGAAAGTTTAAATTTAAATTCTTTCTTTACACAATTTTTCTATTTGTTTTTAATGAAATAAGAAAAATCAAAAGAAAATCGGGCTAAAATTGGACCCGCTGTAGCGAAAAAAATTCACCAAGACACGCTAAAAATTAAAAATTTTAATCTTTGAAGCTCAATATCTCTTAAACTAAAAGAGATAATATATACATACGATAATGTTTTTTGTAGATCTCGACTAGCAGAATCCCCCCATATAAAAAATCTTTGAAATCGGTTCAGATATAAGGATTCAGGATCGTTTTTAATAAATTTTATACCCGAGGTGTCCAACTTTGGGACCCTGTGGACACGCCCCCTGTAGGTCTATATGGTCCAAGCTCTAAACTTAAACGCCTACAACTCTACTTTCACAATGTGAAATTTCATAGAAATCCATTTCATTTTTTAAATCGCACACTGTGCGCTGATAATAGGTTAGGGTTGACTGTAGTAAGAAGATGAAGATCAATCCTGTGTTTTCAAGAGGAATGACGACAGACTGATAGGTCTGAAGTCTTTCGGTTTCGTGTGAGTGGTCTTCCCCCCCTTTTGGGATGAAGACCAATGTACATCTAGTCCATGACTCAGGGATATAAGAACACGATAGGCATGCTGAGTATATCCGAATTAGCCAGGGAACTATTATATCCGCATTATATTGGAAATAAGCAGGTAGAATGCCATCCGGGCCCGGGAATTTAAATGGGGCAAAGCTTTTCAGAGCCCATCTTAGTTCACTATCCTTTATAGAATACTCCGTTAAAGAGAGACTGCCGGGGAAATGCGTATGAATTAAGATTGTAAGTAAAAACTACGATTATTTTTGTTTCGTGAACAGCCGCTTGTGCGACTGTTCATTTTCACGTCACTTTTATTTTCTGATCTTCTTAAAACTAACTGTACATTAAATTCTTAATTCTAGCATACTATGTGTGCGGTGGAAATATGCTGAGACAGCATAATACACACTGTCCCAGCATTTATGCAGTGTGGACAATATCAACAACAATGTGTTGATATTAAGTTACATACAAAGGCTATGGTAACTTCGACTAGTCAAACACACTACATGATATCTAAGGTCTCCTGGCCGCATGATGTCCAACTGCCACAGGGTTTCTGAATGAAACTTGGGACAGCAGGTCATGATGCCAGAACTTTACGAAGACGACTAGTTTCAGAGTGACCTTCTACGCAACTACAGAAAGCCCTCCAGGATTTGCGTTTCGCGTTTCTTATCTGGTTATTAAACTAGTTACCTAGTTTTTTTTGCCTCATTAAATAAACATTCTTTACGAGTCTCGCCAATCTCGGAGTTCCACCAGTGTGGTTTACTCCTGCCTATGCAGATCTTAGGTCTGCATACAACGGAAGTCGCTGTATCAAATGCATTTGTCAGCGTTTCAACACAGGATTCAATGTCCTCGCAACCGTTGATGGTTGGGGGATATGGGAGGAGTTGGGACAGAATATTATGTTGTTCCGTCCAATTGGTCTTCCTCCTATTCTGAAAGTATATGTATAAGTGATTAGAGAAGAAGTGATTAGAGAAGGAGCAGTCATTAGAGACTCTTCAGTCCCTGATCATATGAGAGTGCCTAGTACTAACTAGCGTTATATCGAGAACTTCCCTTCTATTAGCTACTACAGAGGTCGGTTCCTTACCAATGTTCGGAATATCTAAACTACCCTTGTATTTGTGTCAGAGCTTCCCCAAACAGCATGATGGGCGTTGGCGTCGGTTGTTTGGTGGTAGGTCGCTATGGTTATGGGCCATATAGCTGGATACAATATAAACAACACCAGCACTTGTCTCCCAGGCCGCCACTACAGTATCCTCATCACTGAAATCAGAAAGAATGAGGATACTGACTTTCTTGCTTGCTATACAAGATCAAATCCTACCTGAACCCGTAGCGTGTAGCAGCTTAAAATTGTCCGCACGTAGTCTGCAAATTCTGTCTCCAGCGATCCATGGTTCTTGGACTAGTGCTAGTTCCTCTCCTTTTTCTACCATTCGGAGAAGCAACGCAGCCGAAGCTGCTTTTGAATAGTGAAGAGTAACTTGCGTTATTTTCACCATGGTGGTTTACATAGAACAAGGACTTCGGCATAGGGGATTTACCATGGCTGCGTTCTAGGATATTGAAGGTGCGTTCAATAATATTAATATTGAGGCTATTAAGAAGTCGCTGGTGGATCTTAACATACATGACTTCTTGGTCGAATGGATAGTTCTTATGCTAAGCTGTAGAATCAACTCGAGCTTGGGTGGAATGTGTTTAAGGAAACTGGTGATTAGAGCAACACCGCATGGGGAGTGCTCTCACCCTTGTTGTGGTTATTGGCTGTCAACGTCATTCTGCTTCAGTTTGACAGTAGGGGACGAAAGATCGTGGCATATGCTGATGATTTGGTCATACTGGTGACGGGGAAATTTCTTGACACAATCAGTGAGATCATGCAGTCTACGCTGTCCTTCTGGGGCACTGATAAGGGGTGGGGAGTGATAATAAAACGGATCTGGTTCTGTTCACTAGAAAGTACAAGGTTAAGAATTTTAGATTACCGGTACTGGATGGAACGGAACTGAAACTGTCCGACTCGGCGAAATATCTTGAAGTATTTCTTGATAATAAGCTGACTTGGAAAAGAAATGTTCAAGAGAGATTCAAACGTAGCCTTAATGCCTACTATACCTGTAGGAACTCTATAGGTTGTTCTGTTTGGTGGAACGGAATAGTAATAGGAACCTTAATAGTCTCAAGGAATTGGGAGTATTATGTTATTCAGTAACAGGTCACTCCAGGGTCGTGTACGAAGTCATTTATGGTGAG
Organism: Protophormia terraenovae; assembly: GCA_951394005.1. Lineage (NCBI taxonomy): Eukaryota > Metazoa > Arthropoda > Insecta > Diptera > Calliphoridae > Protophormia > Protophormia terraenovae. The sequence continues at coordinate 39,855,314 of OX596076.1, read as the reverse complement.
TACAATCTAAGCTCCATGGAGGCATCATATTACATGGCCACTGAATTGGACTTTGGGGTAAGTCCTGTTGTGGTGATTCCTGATAGGGAGGTACGCATGTAAAAGGCTCATATAGACTTCCTGATGGATGTAGCGTTTTTCAGACAGAGATTCTTGGCATCTTAAAGGCCGCGGAATTGGTCAGATTGAACGTTACGAAGGATTCTTAGGTTACTCTCTATGTGGACAGTCAGGCGGCTCTGAAGGCCTTGGATACGCACTTGGTAAAATCCAAGCTAGTGGCCACCTGCAATAAGAGTATCACATCAACCTTCTCTGTCTATCTATCCTTTTCAAATATAATGGATCATGTATATCGTGGTGTTGTAGGAAACAAGAATGCGTATCCTTATCATCAACAGAGGCAGAGTTTGTTTATTTGAGTGAAGCATCACAAGAAGCAATTTGGTTACGAAGATTAATGAATGATTTCTAAATAAAAACCAATTATGCAACAATAATCTACTAAGATAGCCAAAGTTTCTTAAAATTAACCCATAACGAAAAATTCAACAGAAGAACAAAACATATTGAAACAAAATATAATTTGATACGTGACTTAGCTGAAAAGAATGTACTTAAATTTATATATTGTCCAACTGATAAAATGAAAACTGATATACTTACTAAACCACTACAAGCAAAGAAAATTAAATATTTTCGTCAATTAATTGGAATGTTTTAAATGAAATTTATTATTTGTTTTATATCGTCCCTGCGCTGAATAAATTACCTATGTAAATTTTAATAACTTTTCAGGAAAGCTGAAAAACTGTTTAGTTTTGCAGTTTCTTTGTTACTTCTGTAGAGTATAACTACTTTACTTAATACAAATATAACTTTTACAAAAATTTAATTTTTATATCATATAAATTGTATTTTATTAATTGTCAAAGAAATTTTCAATAAAGCTTCACCTTTGTTAATTTTTTTAAATAAATACACAATTGGTGACCCCGAGAATTTAATAAAATGTCTCTTACGCACACTCCAGCAAGAAGTAGTACAATGCAAGAAAACAACAACAATGTCGGATTGGATCAAACAATTGGAGATAAATTACAACAACCGTGTTCTCAAGAAATTTCGGCAACTTCAAGCAATCTGCAGAAATTTCGATCATTTTGGCCAAAGAATCTATTTTCTCAATAGCAAGAATCTCCTCAGACGAAACGAAATTTCGACATTTATTTCCAAATATTGATGCTAGTACATTAGACTTGTTGAGTGATATTTTGGAAACAGCCCCTGCTGGTAATAGATACGAAACCCTTAAGACAAGGATCATAAATTTATTCAGCGAATCTGATGAAAAGAAACTAAAGAGATTACTTAGTGGTCAAATTCTTGGCGATCAAAAACCATCTCATTTCTTAAGAACGATGCAAAATTTAGGACGTTGTCAAGTTGGAGATAACGTTATCAGATCATTATTCTTAGAACAGCTTCCGGAGAATGTGAGGTCAATTCTCACCATCAGTGAACAACAAGATATCGCTAAACTAGCTGAACAAGCTGATAAAATTATTGATATGGGTCATCCTGTACACGTTTTATCAATAGCAATGCCGCAAAATAATTCAATCCAGGAATTAACACAGTAAATCGAATCTTTACAGAAACAATTTGAAGAATTTTGGCCGTAGTAGAAGTCGTCACAGAAGTTATTCTCTCAAAAGATCTAAATCAAGAAACAATAATGATGAATATTGTTGGTTTCATAAAAAGTTTGGCGCAAAAGCCAAAAAGTGGAAATTTCCAAAAAACTAAGTAATGTTTCGGAAGTTGCGGCCACCGAAACAACTAATACATCAAGCCGCCTCTTTATTAATGATAAATCTACTAAATCTGTTTATTTAATAGATACAGGTGCCGATGTTTCGGTTATTCATCAATCAAAATATAAATCAAATAACAAACTTTCAAACGTACAACTTTTTGCAGCTAATGGTACTCCAATAAAAACCTTTGGAACAAAAATACTTCAACTTGATCTTGGTCTTCGAAAATCGTTTACATGGCTGTTTATTATAGCAGATGTAACCAAGCCAATTATCGGATCTGACTTCTTAACACATTTTCACTTACTACTAGATTTAAAAAATCGTGTTCTCGTTGATGGTAAGACATTAATTTCCTCATATGGTACTGTGTGAAAAACACCTACATTTGGTATAACAACAATCTTGAAAAACCAAACAATATACCAAAAATTGCTAAAAGAATTTCCAGAAATACATAATGTTTCAAAATCAGTGCATTTAAATCCAAATCATGTATATCATCACATTGAAACATCTGGACCACCAGTTAAATCAGTAAGATCATTAGATTCTAAAAGACTGAGTATTGCAAAAAATTAATTCAATTTTATGCTCGAAAACGGTATAATACGTCCTTCAAAAAGTATGTGGGGAAATGCTTTACATATGGTCTCCAAAAAGAATGGAGATTGGCGGCCTTACGGGGATTGTCGTCAGTTGAATGAAATAACTATTCCTGATCGATATCCCATTCCACTGATTACGTTCATTGCATACATGGTCGTACATTTTTTTCGAAACTTGATCTCATGCGAGCATACAATCAAATTCCTATGAACCCAGATGACATTCCGAAAACTGCTATTATAACGCCATTCGGTCTATACGAATTTCTGAAAATGCCTTTTGGGTTAAGAAACGCTGCACAAAGTTTCCAAAGATTAATGGATGAAATATGCAGAGATTTAGATTTCGTGAATTTGGTGTGAAGGAAGTTGATTTTTTGGGATTCCATACTACTCCCAATGGAAGTAAACCTATGAAATTCAAAGCAAATGCTATTCTTAGCTATTCAAAACCTAAAACTATACAAGATCTTCGTCGTTTTTTATGCATGATCAATTTTTACCGTAGGGTTATTCCTAACGCAGCTAAACATCATGCTTTATTAAACGAGTACCTCAAAGGTTCCGTAAAAAATGATAAACGTTTAATTAATTGGTTTCCAGAAACAGAAGAAGCATTTAAAAACTGTAAAACTCAAATAGCTAATGCTGCAATGTTAGCTCATCCAGTTAAAGATGCACCTTTATCTCTGAAAGTTGATGCTTCGGATTTTGCTATTGGAGCCGTTTTAGAAAAAGAAGTAAATGGTAATTGGCAACCTCTTGCGTTCTTCTCTAAAAAATTAAGCCCTGCAGAAAGTAAGTATAGTACTTATGATCATGAACTGCTTGCAGCATATAAGTCGTTTAAACATTTCCGATACTTATTAGAAGCTAAGGAATTCACGTTATACACCGATCATAAACCACTCACATTTTGGATTATATTGCACAATTCATCACTAATATTGTTCATATATACGGTACATTAAATAATGTTGCTGATGCTTTGTCTCGTATAGAGGATGTAACGTCCATCAACTACTTAAAACTTTCTGAAGCACAACGTAATGATCAAGAGTTAAAAGATCTCTTGAATTCCCTAACCAATCTTAATCTTCAATTATATCAATTACTAGGAAGCAATGTGGAGATATACTGTGTCTCAAGAATACAGAAAACTTGTTTTTAATATGATTCATAACCAAGGTTTAATTTTTCTACTATAGTAGCTCTTATTTATTATAAATATCAACTACTAACAGACGCCATATTAAAAAATATATTCACTGTTTAACATTTCGTATTCCATTACTACTACAAACTGCTGCAATATTTTCATGTTGTATACTAAAAATTGCAGCGTTTGTTTACAATTTATGGCAACATACTACTTAAACAGTATTCAACTTGTATGTCAAATATATAAACTACAACCTCGTGCTGTAGTTGCGCTCGCACAATTTTGCCGAAAACATATTACACACCAGTCTGTGTTTTCTTTGTCATGCTGGATATTCTATTCTATTTGAAAATTTGCGCTTTGATTTTTCTGCTATAGTAGGCAATTTAGCAGTCCTTTTTTTTTTTTTTTTTTAAATTTCGAAGCTTTGTGTGTAAGAATAAAACACATAAAGGCCCAACCAGTCAACTTTGCAACGCAACGCAGAATGAAGAAAGGTAGCGTGTAAAGGGCTGCGCAAACACATTAATTTTCTTGCCGGCGTAAAACATTCACTTCAATGAACTCTGTTATAGTGAAAAATTATGTGTATAGATAAGTATACCATTCATTCATTATAAGAAAGTGTGAGTAGATAAAACGAAAATAAAAAAACAATTCTGTGTATGTTTTGGCAATGATCGTAGGCTAACAGTTACTTCGTTGTGAGTTTTTTTTCGCTGTTCGTATCAACTTCACTCATTGTACGACCATTTTCATGAATAATTCGAATTATCAGTAGATACTATGAATGTTTATGCTTTATGTGATGGATATTATGTTTTGCTTGTTTGGTGGTTGCTTTATAACGTAGTAAAAAAAAAACAGAAGTTTATGGTAACATTCTAAAGATTTTACATATTGATATAGTTACAAAATGAAATATTGGGATATTTTAATTGTATTTTTATTTATAATACATCAATTAAATTTGTTATAATTTTCTATTTTATTGAAAAAAAAAAAATAATAATAATAATAATTAAAGAAGAATATATTTAATTTAATCAAAATTAAAACAAATATTTTTTCTTAAGAAGATATTCATACGTTTTTATATGATTATTGTAATCTTAAATAATTTTCATATATATTTTATTTAAATGAAAAAAATTCAACAAATGTTTATGATTTTGATTTAAAAAAAAAAAAAAAAAATAATTTTATTAAGCAAAAATTCCAAAGAAATAAAAATATTCAGCCACAGAAGGTTTGAAAAAAAAGTTTCATAGTTTTTTTCAAATATTTAAGTATAAAAATGAAAATATTACTTATTTTTATTATTCCAGTCAAATTTAAAAATATTACAAAATATTAATGATGATCAAAAATATTAAAATATTTTCTAAGAATAGAAAAATTTAAATGTTTTGAAAAAGATTTTTTAAAATTGAATATAAAATATAGATTATATAAGATATGTATATTTTCAATTTAGTTGAAGACTTTGGAATTTGATTTAAAATTTTTATTTTATATGACAAATAGAAAAATATTTAAAAAATTTTATTTCAAATTATTTTCAAGCAATTGAAGAATATTTTACATTTTTTTATTTTACATCTAAAATATAAATAAACTACATAAAATAATTTATTTTTAACAAATATTTTAGATGAAAATATTCACAAACATTCAAAACTTATTATATTATATATAAAAGCCTGAAATAATAATTATTAGTTTAACAGAAATAAAACTTATTTTCATCAGAGAAATACAAAACAAAATAATGGAAAATTTTACTTTCAATAAAAATCAAATAATAATTTCTTAAACAATTATCAAATTTTCATATAACATTTAAATTAAATTGATAAAGTTTAAGATATAAATTGACCTTTTTAAAAGTAGACATGTCACTGAGAAAGGTATAATCAACTCGGTGCGGATCATCGTATTTCAACTTGTAAAACAACAAAACACGTATGCTATACCCTACAGTAACAAAAAGGTCACAACTCGTCCATTAGTAAACAAACAACCAAAACTTTAAATTAAAGAACGTTATAAAAAGAACACACATGTATAAACTAATGAATTGCTCTGTATTTTTTGTATTTCTTTATGGGTAGTGCATACATGTACGAACTCACATATGGCTTTTGATCTTTTTTTTGTGCTTCTTTGGTGGTGGATTTTGTCTTTGCTTTTGCCACGCACTTTTTATATACAAATCAAAACAAAAGCGAAAAATAAAATACAATGAATTATCTATTTCACTGCACAATGAAATCGTATACAACATATCCACACAACTCACATAGGTTCTGTACTATATGGTTTTGCATTCTCTACTCATATGTTTTGAGTTTTCGTGGTCAGTTATTGTGGATAATACTCATTCATTCATTTCACAATGAAAAAGCACACAACATGAACTAACTGTTTTTACGATGAATGTATTCAGCATTCATTTTTCGGCATTCATGCAGCCCTTTAGTAGCGTGAAACATTTTGTACAACTAGTCAACAAAAGTAAACGTATCATATGTTTTTGAACATTCATTGTGTAAACAACTCGGTTATTTTGTGAACAAAATAAACTACAGGGTTGTTAAAAACTTACGCAGCTACGTAAAAATCTATTTTCTGTAGATTTCTGCGATACGCTACCTAGAATTTTTGTGTCAATAGCTACATACCATAGTAAAATAATAAAGTACTCGCACATCTACAAAAACAAAAATTGCTTGTATTTTGTTAGTGTAAAACTACTGCCCACAATGTCAGAATGCTTTGAACGGAAAAATGAGAGAACGAAAGAGAGCAAGAGAAAAAAACTCAAAAAATATTTTACATGTGAATACAAAAACAATTTGACAGTACCGCGAGGTTTGCCAATGAAAAAATTGTAAAACAGCTGGTCTTACGAGTATACTTTATTATTATACTATGCTACATACACACATTTGCATAAAGCTGGTTGAAACAGCTGATTGCGATACGATGATTTTTAGTTGAGTGGTTGGGGCTTAAGGGTTGAAATGTAGCGTAATGTAGTTAGTGTGTATGTTTATGTTTTTAACTTTCACACAAGAATGTCTAGCAGCAATGGAATTGTCAACAAAAAGTCTGCTAAACATTATACTGTAGCAGCAAAATCAAAACGAAAATAAATAATACTGCGCAATATGGTTTCAACACAATTGTGCGTGCGCAACTTTACAGAAATATATTTTACTTCGTATGCAATGTTTTGTTTTTGCTGCTGCAAATTGCAGAGATGATTGACAATTTTAGTAGTATAACGAAGTTATAGTGTGGATATTTCTAGTTGTTGAGTATTGTATTAATGAAACATTTGTATATTTATTGCACAGTCGTAAGTGAAAATTTATTTGCTGGAATTGAATATTTAAACCTTGTTCATAACCTTTCACATCCAGGTATTAAAACAACACGTAAATTGATAGCAGAACGTTTTGTTTGGCCACAAATGAATAAAGATTGTAAAATGTGGAATAACTCTTGCGTATCTTGTCAGAAAACAAAAATCACAAAACATTATAAGTCTAAGCCTGGAAGTTTTCCAATAACTTCTCAATGATTTTTAGTTATACATATTGATTTGGTTGGCCCATACCACCGTCAGAAGGATTTACCTATTTACTAACAATTATTGATCGTTTTTCTAGATGGCCTGAAGCTATACCATTGCACGACTGCACTGCAGAATCTGTAACTTCTGCTTTCTTAAATAATTGGGTATCAAGATTTGGTTGTCCATCTACAATTGTCTGTGATCGTGGTAGACAATTTACTTCCAAAATTTTTAACGATTTTGTTAACACTATCGGCGCAAAACTTCAACATACAACAGCTTATCACCCACAATCTAATGGAATGGTAGAGAGATTCCATAGAACTCTAAAAACGTCAATAACGTATTATTGGGATTGCGTACATCTTATAAGGATTATATTCAAGGTTCGGCTGCAGAGTTTGTTTATGGGGAAAATATTTCCCTTCCCGGAGAATTTTTGGAGAGCAAACTAATGAATCAAGAATCAACGTCAACATTTATTTTCTCTTTAAAAGAAGCAATTCGTTCTCTTCAACCAAGTTCTTCTAAAAATCTTACAAATAAATCCTTTAATTTCAAAAATATGAATGAATCAAAATATGTTTGGATAAGAGATGACGGTATTAAAAAACCGTTACAGGCAAAATATACTGGTCCATATGAAGTCATTAAAAGATTTGAAAAATATCTAACACTAAACATAAAAGGAAAAAAAGATAATGTTTCAATAGATAGAATTAAACCAGTTTTTGAAGCTAATGAAATTTTTCACGATCCTGTTATCCAATACTTTAAGAATAAGTCAGAACTTTCAAAAATTGAAAAAAAAGGTTACATTTATCTAGAGGGGGAATAACGTAGAGTTTAACTACTTTACTTAATTCAAATATAACTTTTACAAAAATTTAATTTTTATATCAAGTTTTCATATAAATTGTATTTTATTAATTGTCAAAGAAATTTTCAATAAAGCTTCACTTTTGTTAATTTTTTTAAATAAATTCAATCGTTATTTCACACTTCGATAAATTTTTACAAATTTTCTTCGTTTATGAATAGGCTTAGTAACACAAATTATGTGTTTTATGAAAAATAATGAAATTTTTGGGGCGTTTTGGAGAAAATTAACGAAAACTTTACATAAGTAATTTCGTGGAGCAATTTTTTGTTAAGGTATGATTGTGCTTTTCTTTTTGCAGGTTCTTAATTTCATTTAAATATAAGTTTGAAATATGGAAGGAGGTATTATTAGTAATATCTTGGTCAAATTTCAACTTCCTAAGATAATTGGAACATGCTATTAAACGGTAATTTGTTGATGATCCCAGAAAAATTGAAAAAGAAAATTCAACAATATTAAAGTTACGTGTATCAAACGATAGCTAAAGAAAAATTAATGAACCCGTATTTCATGATTTTCAGAAAAAAGATTTTAAATCAAATAAAATTAACGATTTACTAAAACTTAACTCAATAAAGTGCGTCAATTTGTGCGAAGACAAAAAATGTTGCAAGTGTACCCCCCTAAAATTAAAGATTTATGTGTCTTAAACTAATTCCCAAAATATTAGGAATCAATTATTTCACTTTCGTGATCCGGACCAATTTTAAAATACCTCCAAAAATATTATTTTCGATTAACACTATACACAACTTTTTATTTTTGATTAAAAGAAATCCAACATATAATAGGTAACGCTCAGATGTCATTGACAGTATGGTCTCTCGAGCTTTTTCCTGTTCTGATTATAAAAAAATAAATAAATTTTATAATAATCTGAAACTGACAGACAGACGGACAGACACCATCAAAGCTTAAGTTGTCGTAAGTCTGTATCAGTTAATTTTGGTGTAACTAGTCTTGAGATATAAACTTTTAGGCAGCATATCATCAGCATACAATATAAAATAGTATTTCATGTTTAAATTTTAATATTACCATTTTCTCTAGGAATATTAATAATATTAGGTGTTTTCAGACGATAATATTCAATATCAAGATTTGTTAAAAATTCGAATATAAAAATATTTACTTATCGTCTGAATACAAAATTGTTTGATTATGAAAAATAACATGATTTTTTCGAAATACCTATGGTATTTTAAATTTTCAATCAATCAATGTTATATTTTTTATAAACATAAAAATAAAAACAATAAAATATTTATAAAGGAAATTTTTAAATCAATATTTTGCATTAAATTCATCATTAATTTCATAAAGGTAAGAATTTGCAAAGATAATATACAATATATGTATTATCGTGCAAACTATTTCAGGATTTTCTATTGCATTTTTTGACATGGCGATGAAATAAGTAATATTTTACTTTCGAAAAATCTTAATACTAAATATTATCGTCTGAAAGTATCTTAACTTGTATGAAAAATTGTAAATAAATAAATAAATAAAATATTGTTTACATAGGTAATTTTGTTGGGGCATTTTATATATAATTATAATTATAATTTTATATATAATTTTGTAAATCCTAAACTAGTCGAGATATCGACAAATGCTTTGGTGTCATATGTATAACTAGTAGGGAATCTAAATGCAGCAATAAAAAAATTTGCAAAATTTTTACACAGGTAATTCAGATATTTTCTATTTTAATCAATTAATCACTGTTAATATTGTTTTACATTCAAATTAGAATTTTTTAACTTTTCATTATTTCAATGAAGACGTTTTGTAACACTTTTAAATAAAATACTTTATTGTAAATGCGCCAACAATTTTATTTTTCGATAGGAGCATTGGCAGAGGTACCTCCCGATACAAAGAAAATATTAATTATCTCATAACTCAGAACTTTATATTTGAGATCTAAATGAAAAGGACCAGTAGCGAATGATACGAAAAGTTAAAAAACGATTTTTCGATCAACCATTTTAATTTAGATTTTTTCGATTCATCGAACCCCATTATAGATTTCCGAACTGTCAACCAGGGTCCTGAGAAATGGATGACTGCATAAGTTGTTTTATTTAGCATTAGTAATATTCTTTATGTGACTGTCCAGCACTGCAGGAACACATGCTCAACTATATTGGTTATCATACAATTATTTTTTTAATTACATTTTTTAATGATTTTTTTTTAATTAAATCTTTTAAAAACTTGTCCCAACAAATCTTTTTTGGAAAGTTTAAAATTTTCGGTTGAAATTGTTGCAACTCATTTGTACAAAAAACTGTGCAGTGTTGATTTTTCGATTAATAAAAGCCTAAAAGCCGATTTCAGTATAAACTTGTCTGGTAAGAATCGATCAAAAAATAATCGTTTATTGACAAGTCACTAGGGGATAGGATTCGCCATACAAATAAAATACTAATTATGGGATCACTTAAATACTATTACAGCTTAAGTCTTAACATTTTGTGGTAATAATTTACTGATCAACATCCATAATTTAAGAAGAAATGGAACGTGTAGGACCAATAAAACACCCATACAAAACAAATATTCTTAATGACATATCCAACAAACTATTATTATGAGTTTTCAAATTTTGTGGGAACTACTTTTCTATCATATTGCACAGACAGGGAGGGGGTAGTCCCCGTACAAAGCAAGTATTATCGAATGGGAAGGAGTAGCGAAGTCCACCAGGAAAAGCTAGTATTATAAATATGAACGTTTTAAACAAAGTTGATAGTTAATAAAGTTTTATTTTTATAGTTATATTAATAACTCTTATGTAAAATTTAAATACATATTAAAAACGAAGTAAAATATTCTAAAATTTGTTAATAAATACTTTATCTATCTATTATCTAAATGGTTTGTTATTTTTAATGCTTTTATACATTTTAATACCAAGAATATTAATTAGTAGAATGAATCTTTATGGAAAATTGTAATATTATTTACTAATCCATTACAATTATTTTTATTAATTCTTATTAAAACTTATAAATCATATTAATATAGGATAATCGATTTACAGTTTTTTTCTAATTCTAAATAAAACATCTAAAATAGAACTGAATGACGGAATCTTTATTATGAGCCGAAATAACAATTTATAACATTTACTTTTTCAAGATAACTTCATTTAAACGATGGCCAAGGTAGATTAAGAAGGTAACGACAACTCTACAACAACTACAACACAAAAAAAAACACCATGTTTTTTGTTTTTGCATTAACATGTCTTATGTCAACTTTAATTTTGTCATTTCATATGTTTCTTTACAAAAAACAAAAACACTTTTGACACTTCATGTAATAAAAAAGTGGAGAAAAACGCATTAACACAAAAATAAAAAAATGTAAACATAAATAAGAATTTGACAATTCAAATTTTAAAACACAAGCCGCCATATTGTTTTCAAAAGGAAAACAATTCTCAGCTATTTTAATTACCTTCTTAATCTACCTTGGCTACGACTACGTAGGTGGTGCATTCGGAGGGTGTAACTTTTGATTACGTTTTGCAGCATTACTATGGTGTGTATCACGCGCCTGAAGAGCGTGATATGACGTTATCGCGCCATGCATAATATATTGGCATCTCGTATGGAACAACTTGGTGAATATTACACCAAGATCTTGGTTTAAAGGTTTACAAAATCCAACTCGTCAGCAAGACGGTAGAAAAGAAAAGTCCCCGATATCAGGGAATTGAGAAGACTAATGAATGTTTATAAAATAAGACTATGTTGGGTTCCAGGACACAGCGACATTCTCGGCAACGAAATAGCTGATGAGCTGGCTCGCATTGGCTCGGAACTGGATAGGTCTTTCGTGGAGACATTTGTTAGAATTCCAATTGGGTCCTACTTTAGGGCCATAAGGGAGTGGATTCTGGACAACACAAATCGAGCCTGGAGGAACAGAACGGACTGCAGGATATCTAGAGCATTATGGCCTAGCTTATTAATCTCATAGGGTTTGTAATGGGAATAAGATGGCTTAGGGGCAATCAGAACTAATTGCTAGGTTTTAGGTTCCACTCTTCTCTTCTTTATCTAAGTTCTGTTCTCTTTTTCTGTTTTCTATTTCTATTTCTTAAAGGGATCACAATGGACCATTTTGGTCTCTGGGTGGAAGCGTGAATACGCCACCCTTTTCAAGCTAACCTAAGCCCGATATCATTAAAGACTTGGAAGCCAACATTAATAGCATAATTTGCAAAACGGTAGCAATGCTACAAAGTGTGGTCAAAAACGAACCCTCCGAATGTATCATATATAGCGTAGTCACGAACAATATTTTAATGAAATTACCTTTAAAAACTAAATATTAGATATTTAATTGTAAGCGTTTTATAAAGAATTAAAAAAACTAAATGAATCACCCTATATTTAAAGAATGTTATCATAATCATGGTAAAATATGTGTATATATTTATATTTATAGTTCTTAACGCTAATGGCACATTTTTGCTTATATTTACATACATAGTATTTTAAGATATAGGTATCTAAAATGCAACCGATCTCAATTGACAAAAAAAAAAAAATATATATATATATATATATATAATATTGAAAATAAACTTATTATTTACAACAAAAGTATGCTAGTTATATTATTCTTAATATTAATGTGTCTCCATTGGGTCAACTGCATTTTAGGTGACCACATGTAAGTACTATTTATAATTTAATGATATATTAAGTACACTTGTTTAAGAAATATGGTGGGAATATTTTTAAAATATTTTTTAAATTAAGATTTTTGAAAATAAATAATTCACGTAACTTTTTTGACAACGCCAATTTTTTAAGAATTTTATTTGATTTAATAATAGAATAATTAACGTCGCCAATTTTAATTTTGCGGAAGTGAAAAATGCGTACTTTTGCTAAAGTTGACGTAAGCACCAATTTTTTCAACAAGAATTTGTAACAATTAAAGAACAAATTTAAAAACTTCTAATTTGAGAAATATCGGATTTATTCCTATTTTAATAATTTTTTCATTATTTTCAAAATTTTTTTTCAGTAGCATTCATTTCAATTTAAAAGGATTTGTCTAATTTTTTAAGCTCTTTTTATGTGTTTGTTATATTTTAAAAGGAACTTTTACCCTTTTGCAAAACTAAAATTGGTCACATGTATTACTTTAATATATACTTAAGATAGCAATACATTAATGCATATCACAGTCTTTATTTTGCATAAAACCGTTATAACTCAATATTTAAATTTTTTCATATGTAAGTAGAAATTATTTAAAACTTATTCGAACAGTATTAATAACATTTTTCTTGGCTTTACCGTAAATAAACAATATATGTACATTAAACTGCACCAAATTTACCAAATTTCGAATTTAGACCGTAACTTCCGCTAGAAATTTTTTGGGTTACAAAAACGCACTGTTAAATATTAGTGAAATCGGAAATCGTTAACCCGTGCCACATAGGACCTGAAGTTTATAGGGTACGTTTAAGTGGAAAAGAGTATTACATAAAATGTACAAAGTTACTTATTTAATTATTTTTTGAATCAAAGTTTAAGATATAAATAATAGGTTAAATTTGAAAAATTTTGATTTTGAGATATCATATCTTTTTGGAAAAAAATAGCGAAATTTTTTTTAAATTTGCCAACTCCTTCCCTTGCATATCTGCGGCTAAAAACGCATTTGAGCGCCATTTTGCGAAAAAAAATCTTTTATAAATCAATTCTACAAAAAATTTTAGTAAGAATGAACACTATTCAACCCGCTTAAAATGCATGGTGTCCGAAAAATTGACTTTTTTCAAAAAAGCTTTAAAAATATATTTTTTATAAATACAATGAAAATATACTATTTGCTTAGAAATATAACGCAAAAATATTTACTTTAAATTTAGAAGGCATTAAAATTTTCATATAATAGCAAAAAAAAATTTATTTAAACCAAAATTTAAACTCTTTAGGTGAAATGGATGTTGAATCTTTGAATAACAAAGTCTAATATGATAGTTGCCCATCAATCTCCTAAGAGCCTTCTTACAGTCGCTAACTAACCTAAACTTGACAAAATGTCCCCTCAGGGCCTTTAGCGCCGCCAGGCTATCCACATACAGAGTTACCTCCGTATTCACTTCAATGTTCCTTGCTATCAATTCTGTGGCCCTAAGGATACCTAGAATTTCTGCCTGGAACACACTACAACTATTAGTGTAATCCGTTGACCCTAAAGGAGTCAGAGCATGTTCACCGAGGTTGATTTCGTTTAGAAGTTTGGAATTTCCTATTCTGATTGATCCTACAAGTCCTAGTTCACTAAGCCCAAGCAAGCTCCTTGCAGCCATTCCCATCACGTACTCCTCAATGGGTAGGTGATGCAGAATGACGTCAAGCGCCGCCTGATTCTATAAGAAAACATTTAAATGAACATAAGCAATGCGTAATGGTTTCGTTGGACTTAAGTAAAGCGTTTGAATGCATTGATCATTATCTTTTATTATGTAAGTTGAGAGATAAGTCTAATTTTTCTGCAACAGCTTGTAAACTTATATGTTCCTATGTTTCTGATCGGTATCAATATACTTCACTTAATAAGGTTAATTCTAATATTGGATCTGTTACTTCAGGGGTGCCCCAGGGCTCTGTCCTGGGTCCCTTGTTTTTTATAATTTTTTTCAATGATTGTATTGAATTAATGTGTAATCAATTCTGCAAGTCATTTGTACTTGCAGATGATGTACATTTGTTGTTTTCTGGTGGAAACATTTTAAGCTCATTTGAGACCTCTATTAATGATCATTTATGTGAAATATCAGATTGGATTTTAGCTAATAATCTTTCCATTAATCCTACTAAGACTAAGGCTATACAATTTTTCTTGAGTAACCATGTGGTATCACACCCTAATATTTATATTTCCGGTGTATCTATTCAATATGTTGATCATTTGAAATGCCTTGGAATATATTTAGACCAGAAACTGAATTTTGATCGCCATGTTAGTCATATTTCTAGTAAAGTTTTCATCATCTTTAGAAGGTTATATTCGATTAGTTCTTATATGCCTAAGTTTGATAAAAAAAAAACGAGTAGCTTATGCACTTCTTATGTCGAATATCAATTATTGTATTGAAATTATTGCGGGTTCTAACAATAACACCTTGACTAGAATTGAGAAAGTATTTAATAGAATCTTGAAATTTGTGTATAATTTGAAAATTCGTGATCATGTTACTAATTCTGCTATTGACTTCCTAGGATGTACCTAAATACGTTCTGTTACGAACTTTATTGTGTTTTTTAAGATCTTAAAATATGGTGTTCCCAAGGAGTTATCTAGAGAATTTAGATTTCTACATTCATCACGGAGTCTACAAATTGATATACCGCTCATACGTTATAAAATTCGTCTTCATTTTTAGTCAGAGTTTCTAGAATATGGAATAATATACCTTTAGAGCTTAAGTATTTTTCCTATTCTGTAGCTAATTATAAGAAGAAACTTCTCCTTCTTCTAAATCTTTAGCAGGGACTACAATTTTTTTCATTAGTCTCACATTATATTTTTTTTTAAGAGATATTATTTGTTTGTGGAGAACTTTGTATTTGAACGTTTGTTTAATAAATTGAATATGTTAAAATATGTAAATCTAGGTATTGATCTAAATGACATAGTTATTTGATAAAATGTGAAAATTGAATCATGAATTAGTCTATTCAATATATACCTATTGCCAACTACAAGCAATTTGAAGTGATATTTATTTAAACTGTACAATTTTTAAGCTACATTATTTTTAAATGTGTTGAATTGAATTTTTTGCTATTTTTGTATTAATCACTATATTAATTATTATGAATATGAATGTTATTATTCTTTAATATAAAGTATAATTGTGAGTAGATTAAGTGGACCGATTATGGCCAATAGGCTATGTTCTTACCAAATGAAAGAATGAATAAATGAAAAATGAAAAAATTTATATTTCTTTTTAATACATTAAATTGATCAAAAAGTGGCTTTTTGTATTAACCGTTGAATTAAATAAAAAATTAAATTAAAAATATTGAATATTGTAACAATAAAATGCAAAAGCTACTGTCAATTATAATGAGCATATTCTAAAATTTTGTAATCAGAATTATTTTTTAAGATGATTGTTTTATAGTTATTATTTGAAAATTTCTTAGTCTTATAACTCTAAAGCGAAAAGTCGTAGATTAATTATTTTTGCGCCATTTTTTAATAGTAATGCAAATAGTATATTTTCACTGTGTTTATAAAAAAATATATTTTTAAAACTGTTTTGAAAAAAGTCAATTTTTCGGACACCCTAATTGGAACACGATGCATTTTAAGCGGGTTGAATAGTGCTCATTCCTAATAAAATTTTATGTAGAATTGATGTTTTAAAAGAAATTTTTTTATAAATCAATTAGATTCGTCTCTGCACAAAATGGCACTCAAAATGCGCGTTTTTAGCCGCAGATATGCAGGAAAAGGAGTTGGAATTAAAAAAAAAAACAAAATACGCCATTATTTTTACTACTGCAAAAACCTTCTAAAAAGGTATGATATCCAAATATCAAAAGAAATTTTTCTTTTAGAAACGAACCCTAATAAATAATATTATGACATAATACTTTATCATCCTAACACTCTATATCTCTATGTGGCACTTTTTGCAGTTTTTTAGATATAAATCTAACTTTTTTTGAACTGATGTTCAGACTAAACAAAATTATTATATATTTCCTTGTCCAATTTTTTTTAAAACTTCAGAATGTTTTCCTGACATATGCTTTATTACATAATAATTTTGCTTAGTTTGAACATAAGTTCAAAAAATTAGTTTAACTAACTTTTTTAAAGTTTGAAAATGGAGTTTTGAAACAGTCTGATCATGGAAAGGTGTTTGGATTATCTTGCGGAAACTAAAACGTATTTTTCAGTAATTGTGGTTCAATTATAGTTGGAAATAGCTTTTAACTTAAATATTTATTAAAAAATTCAAAATTTCGTTTTCACTCCTTACACAAGTGTTCTAAAACACATTAATGGTGTGGAGAATTCGTAATAAATGTAACATGTTTTAACCGATTTTCTCTTTTTGTATGTTATTTGATAGATGTAGATAGCGAATTTTAACATTTTGTTGCAAAACAAAGCATAAAAACGATTCTAGGGGGAGTTACGGTCAAAATTCGAAAAATTATAAATTTTGGTGCCGTCTAATGTATATACATACATATGTGTGTATGTAAAAGTTAAAATACAATGGACATGTATTTTTCAAAATCAAGTTATTTTAATGTACAAAGAGGAATTATTTTTAAACATTACAGAATTGTTTCATCGCCATATCGATATAATGATGAATTTTTATTATTGCAACCGGGTTGGGAATTCATTAGTAGAGTTTTGAAACAGTCTGATCATGGAAAGGTGTTTGGATTATCTTGCGGAAACTAAAACGTATTTTTCAGTAATTGTGGTTCAATTATAATTGGAAATAGCTTTTAACTTAAATATTTATTAAAAAATTCAAAATTTCGTTTTCACTCCTTACACAAGTGTTCTAAAACACATTAATAGTGTGGAGAATTCGTAATAAATGTAACATGTTTTAACCGATTTTCTCTTTTTGTATGTTATTTGATAGATGTAGATAGCGAATTTTAACATTTTGTTGCAAAACAAAGCATAAAAACGATTCTAGGGGGAGTTACGGTCAAAATTCGAAAAATTATAAATTTTGGTGCCGTCTAATGTATATACATACATATGTGTGTATGTAAAAGTTAAAATACAATGGACATGTATTTTTCAAAATCAAGTTATTTTAATGTACAAAGAGGAATTATTTTTAAACATTACAGAATTGTTTCATCGCCATACCGATATAATGATGAATTTTTATTATTGCAACCGGGTTGGGAATTCATTAGTAAGTGCGGGTGCAGATGATTTTGTGAAACTTTAATTCGACCAGGCGATTTGTGCAATTGATTCATTGAAATAGTATTGGAACAGTTTGGATTTTTATGTGACGACAATTTTTTAGGTTCTCGAACAGTCTGATAAGAGGCTGTGCTATAGGCTTTAATCGATCCACGACAGTTAATATTAGAATTGTGTACATTTAATTTATGTTGAGCAGGCACAGCCTGAATATTTGATGGTAAAACTTTGGTTGGGGGAGCTGATAATTGACGTTTATACATTGAGGAAACTTTTGGTCCTAAAATACAAGTGGAACAAATAATACCTAACATAAGTTCCATAAAGGCTCTCATTAAAAATGGCCATTCTGGAGTTTGACCGTAAGGGAATTCATTAAGCCACACGTCGATGTTTGCGAATTCGTAAATTACTGCTAAAAGTAATAAAGCATATGGTATGCAGTAAATAAATAAAAACACTCCAGAAATACTACATTTAGTCTGCAGCAATATTTGTAGTGAAGTTGAGTTTGTGTTGTGTAGTATATCTCTATTACGACGATAAACCAAAAAACCTGAAGCTAAATTCATAGAACCGAATATCCAATAACAAAATAATGGAGTGGCTACTAAAATTTGCAATCCTTTTTCAGATTGATTGCCTACATAACACGCTCCTAAAAATAAAATTAAATAATTTAATTTATACAAAAAAATTTAATTCAGTATCCATCATTTACCTAATAACTCATCTGCATCCACCAACCGTGCTACAATCACAGCTGCTGTTTGGAATGCTGGCAAACCCCATGCCAGAAATCTTGCCAAGTTACTGCTTGTTATGCTGTTTTCTATCTTGCTACTTTTGTTGTGTGACATTTTCGTAGCCCCATCATTTATGCTGAGCGTTGGGTAAACACTTGTTCCAAGTGTTATGTGGCCCAATGAGTCAGGACTAATTCGCCGGACATCGCGATGCCACCCTAAACACAAAATTGCCCACCTGAGGAAAAAAAAAACAGTTTTGATTAAAATGGTTACATAAGCTGTGTTGCTTTCGTTTACTTTAAAAATGTTGCAATTGAGAGCAAGAGAGAGACAAAATTTTACAGTTCATTCAAGGAGAACTGTAAAATTTTTCTTCCATCAGCAAAACATATGTTAAAAAAAAAAAAAACCGTATGATTATTTGTTTACAAATGTAAACAAAGCAAATCAAAATATAAAAACTCAAATTCTACGAAGTTTGAAATATAAATGTACCGAGCAAAAAATTTTTGAAGTAGTTCAAAGGGATATAATATTTTCATGATTTCTTTAGAACTTATGCATTCAAATGCATAGTTAATTACTTCCTTAAACCTAAGAAATTTATCAATTTTGAACTCATGAAAACAATGTTCAATGCATACATTAAACACCAGTTTTGGATTTTGACTTTAACTTGATTGTTCTTGTAAATTTTTAAGATTATGCATTTTTTATACTAAAATTAAATAAACTTTAAAAATAAGTGCTATTTATTGGTATATAAATATTTTGAGAAAATCTGCAGCTTAATTTATGTCGGAAATAATCTTTTGGTATATAAATGTGCATGTATTAATATGCTCACCATTTAAAAAACATAGGTGATTCATTAAAATTTCATTGGTTTTAAGCACTCATTTTAATGACGAGCTATTTCTCTAAAGTGAACCCACGCACTCCAATGATACGCCAATGTTAAAATCATGCATGTTTCACCTATAAATGAACCAGTGCAACATCACGTGAATTCATACATTTACGACTTCTTTTGCATGTCTTTTTTTGCTGGGTAATAAAATATTACACAAATACTTTAATACTTGTTCAGAATTATTAAAAAAAAAATAATTTGATAAAAATTAATTTAAAAAGATGACATGTTAGCGTTTATTTATTTATTTATTTACAAAATTTATAAACATAATTAATTATGAATACAAAGGCATGAATAAGGTGCTAACAGAGGTTTTTCACCTATGTATATATTACATTTTTTATATGAGATTATATATTTCGCAATGTTTCATGAGTAGGTGTACAGCTTTTATATTGTCTATATTTATAGATTTTAATAGATATGGTAAGCATACTTTTCCAAATAAGTTAATTTGCGCTTGTTGAATGAAGGGACAATTGAATATTAAATGGTTGATATTTAAAGGTGCATGTGTATCATATTTTGCCGCTTCATCAGCAAGCATGTTTCCTTCAATACCAATATGACTTGGAATCCACATAAGCTTAAATTTAGTGTGATATCTTATTAACATATCTCTTATTTTTGATATAACAATGTTCTTGTTTTTTTAATTTTGAATTGCTGTAACAACAGACTTGGAATCAGAGCAGATTATGTACTTTCCAGCAAGATTTTTGTATTTATATAATGAGTGAAGTACTGCCGTTGCTTCAGCTGTAAATATGGAAGAATTATTGTCCCTTATGGCCAGGAATTCGGTTTTTAGAGAATTATTGATGATGGCAAAAGATGTGGTAGATGTTGTTTTGGAGCCATCAGTATATAGAATCATCCAATTGCGATTTTTGTAATTTGTAGATATTTCATTAAAAAGTGTAATGTAGACATTGCTTGGTGTTGTATTTTTGGGCAGGAAAATAAGATCAGGTATAAAGCTATTATCTTTTAATTTCCATGGAGGTTCAGCTGGAGAGTATATTTTGTGTGGTTTTAAGTCAATACCCATGTCAGAAGCAAATCTAAGTGCATTATATACTGTAGATGGATAGCGAAGGGGACGTTGCGACATAATGATACAAATTTTACTGAGGGGAACAAAATGTTTGTAATTATGTTAATAGTGAGCGCTTTAAATCGTTGCTGTATTGTTGGTAAGTTCGATTCTGCCATTAAATTTGTTATAGGTGTTGTATTTAGTGCTCCAATTGCTAATCTAATGGACTGATTATAAAGAGGAACTATTTTTTTTATTAAATATTATTCCCAGGATTTTGACACGATTGAATTATTTATTGCCATAAAAACCACTTTGCTACAGGTATTTGATCCATTAAGTTTTATACATTAGACCATATTTTTTTAATGGGTGTTTGCGGATTTATTTGTTGTGTAAATTGATGAAAGGACTCTCTTTTTTTTGCTTATAAAAAAGCAAATGCTTTTGTATTTAAAAATAGCATTTGCTTTTTTATAAGCAATTCTATTTTCCGAGGTAGGATGTTTTCTAAATAGGTTAAAGAGTCTTTCAAGTATGTGATGAAAACCGATCGTTTTCAAAACGAATCGGTTTGAAAAATTGTGATGAATTTCATGTGAAAAATTACAATTATTTTTAGGCAAATATAAAAAAATTATTTAATAAAATATAAAAGAAAGTGATTAAAATATAATTTTTATCAAAAACAAAAACTTAAATATCAGTGCATCACACACATTTTCGATTTAAAATCTGTTCGTTTTCGAAATCGTTTTCCATCACATACCTGTTTGTTTAGAATTTCTAAGAGTTTGTAGCTCATTTGACCACCAATGTGTATATTTAGATTTTTTTGGTTTTTTAACTTGTGGAATAGAATTGTTTGCTGCTGATTTAATCGTTTTTAGTAGAAGTGCCGCATCTCTGTTGGTGTTACTGGAAGGGTCTTTGTAGGACGAAGTCTGCAAAATATATTGAAGTTGAAGTTCATGTAGAT
The DNA here is from genome assembly GCA_951394005.1 of Protophormia terraenovae. Lineage (NCBI taxonomy): Eukaryota > Metazoa > Arthropoda > Insecta > Diptera > Calliphoridae > Protophormia > Protophormia terraenovae. The sequence continues at coordinate 39,833,603 of OX596076.1, read as the reverse complement.
TGTTGTAAAAACCGTTTATATTCCATTGAATTATGTTTATATCCATTTTGATGATGGGGTTTTAATTTAAAACTCCATATCTGATGATGATGATGTAAAAGTTTTTGTTTGTTTGTTGAGGAAGATGTTTCTAAAGAATTTTCTCTAATTGTCTTTTCTTTCACTTGTTGTTTAGAAGAAGGTAAAAAAATAATAATTATTTTGAGTTATAACTGCTTTTTTGTTGTTTGCTGGGTTTAATGGGTTTGAGGTTGATGTTGCAATATTGTAACTGATGATTTATTTTTGCTGGGTTGTGAATTATCTGTAGTTACGAGAGAGGATTTTTTAAGTTGTTCTTGTATTATTTTTGGTATTTCTTTTTGTGTATTCTTTGGATCTTGTTTATTGTTGTTTGTTGTGGTATTATTTACTTCTGTACTAGAAATAGGATTAGCGGTATTATTAATTGTAGTTATTGTTTTAAGTTTCTTTTTTCTTTCTTCTATTGCTGTTTTTAGATCTTCTGTTTTGATCTCATATGTTTGTATATTTGGTATTTGCATTGATGCTTCTTTGTAAGAGCAATTATTAAGAGTCTTAATTTTTAAGATCTCTTGTCGTTGTTTGTAAATTGGACAATTTTTGTTGGTAGAACGATGGGCATGATTGCAGTTAATGCATTGTATTTTTATACAGGGAGTTGGATCATGTAATGCTGAAGCGCATATATCACAATTATCAATTCCTCCACAATATTTTCGGGTATGTCCCAATTTTAAAAATTTTTTACATTGGATTGGGTTACGAATATATGGTTCAACTTTACAGTTTAAAAATCCTATTTAGACTTCACTTGGTAGTTTGTAAAGATTGAAATTTAATATGTGCAGCGACGTATTTGTAACTTAGTTGTCGGCAAATTTTGTTTTTTTTTTTTTTTTTTGCATTCTACAACGCCTTGTCTGTCACTAATTTTGGGGAAGTCCAAAGAGTTGTTTATGTTTATGTTTATGTGGTTGTTGTTCTTTTTGCGTTTGGGTGATGGGGTGCATTTCTGTTTGTCTGGATCCAAAATGGAGAAGAAATTTCCTCCAGAGGAGGATGCCATTGCTGTTTAACTTTTTTGTTATTTAGAAAGATTTATACCAATACGAAAGAAAAAAAAAATAAATAAAAAAAAGTTGATGTTTCTATAAATTTAAGAGAAAGATCGCGCACGAGAAAAAGAAAACTGGTTTATTATAAAAATGAGAAAGTATAATGCGAACAAGGCCAAAAAATGAACTGCATTCAATGAGCACTTGATGTCGACTGATGTTAGCGTTTTAAGTTAAGGATTTTCAGCTTTTTTTTTTTTTTTTATTGTTTTAGTTAAACATTATATTATAATGAATCAACTTTCAATTTAATGTTTTTAACAAATAATATATATAATATAAATGACATTTTACTTTTATTTTGTTAACAAAAAGAACAAAATTACTATGTTTTTTTTTATTTCTATATATAGATTAGCAGTCTTGCACTATCATTTGATGTGTAAAGTCATTTATTCTTGTGTTACTTTTGATCTGCAGTCAAAAAGTGTACGGTATTTTTTATTTATTTTTTTTTTTTTTCTCAAGTGTTTTTTTATTATATCAAAATAAACCAAAATTAAGCGCAGAAACGTTGAAGATATTGTTGTTGCCTCTCATGGCCACAATATGAGCAAGAGATACGCAACTGCTAGTAGCTCTCAGAGAACTACAAACCAAAATTATTTTACACCTCTACAAACTATTGATGATGACGATAACGATGAAGTTATCGTCGAAACAGCTGTTAAGGTTGCCATACCTCCAATCACTATTTTAAAGTGTCAAATAGAGCAGGTACACGAAATGTGTAGAATATTAAGTGTGAAAGATTACTCTATTCGTAAAATTTCAATTGGTCTTAAATTATTCTGCACCAAAAAAGAAGACTATGACAAATTTTGTGAAGCGCTAAAAAATAAATTCCAACTCGAATATTTCACTTACGCTTCAAAAACTGAAAAACCATACAAGGCTGTCTTACTGGGACTTGATAAATGTGATCCAGCCGTTATAAAGTCTCGTCTTTTAAACTTAGGCCTTAAATGCACCGACGTTAAAATTGTGACCAGAACTACAGATAGTACTAGGGAACAAGTAATATACATTGTATACTTTGAGAGGAAGTCAATAACGCTTAGAGAGTTAAAGCAAAAATATTCTGTGATAAATTACATAAAAGTGAGATGGGAATACCAAAAGCCCAATAAATCTAAGCTCACTCAATGTTACAATTGTCAGATGTACGGTCATGGTTCCAGTAGATGCAATGTTAAACCGTTTTGTGCTCACTGTGCTGGAAATCACAAAACAGCGGAATGCTCAGCGAATACAGTTAAGTGTGCAAATTGTAAAGGTCCTCATAAGGCAATGTCTGCTGAATGCCCCAGCAGAGAAATGTATAAACAAATTCGTCAACGCACTCAACCTAAGAGTCCCAGACGGAAGCCAGAGTTTAATAACAGAGTTAACTACAACAACAACTTTCCGAACACGTTAAACCAAAGTGGTGCCCTGCCAAATATGTCAAGTTGGAATTATAGCCAACCGTTCACTCAGGTTAATAGCAATATTAACAATAATTTATTTTCATTTGAAGAACTGAAAAATCTTACGTTTGAATTAATTGCAAACCTTAAAAGTTGCAAGTCCCGCGAGGAACAATTTCAGGTGGTAACCAACCTTGCTTGTAAATTTCTCTTTCAATGAATAATAATATAAAGTTGACATCATGGAATGCTCGCAGTTTACGATCAAAAAAATACGAACTATTTCACTTCCTGGAAAAACATAATGTTGATATTTGTTTAATTTCTGAAACGTGGTTAAACAATAAATTGTCAATAAAAAATAAGAGTTACTACTGCTATAGATGCGACCGTCCAACAGGAGTAGGAGGTGGAGTTGCCATTTTTATCAAAAAAAATATACACCATCAATTGTTACCACCTAAGAACACGGACCTCATTGAAAATGTTGGAATCAGAGTAAATTGTGGTAATGATGTCATTGACATTTATTCCTGTTACTTCCCAGGAGGAGCACATGGATCAGGTGATTCCAAAATAATTAAATTTAGGTCTGATCTTCGCAAATTAACGGACAACAATAACAAATATATTCTAGGAGGAGACCTAAACTGTAGACATCGATCCTGGGGATGTTTAAGGAATAATTCTTAGGGAAATATTTTATATGAGAGAATACAATTAAATCAAACTGAATTAGCATTTCCTCATGAACCCACTTATATACCTGCCGATCCTAATAAACAACCATCTACTCTGGACTTCTTTGTAACAAACATCTCAGCACACATGTCAGCTGTCAAAGTGATTAATGATTTAGGATCTGATCATTTACCAATTTTAAGCAATATTAATCTAAAGCATAAGGAGGTTGAAAATATAATATATAATTTTAATAAGGCAAAATGGTCAAAATTTACAAAATATATAAAAGATAATCTGCCCACCCCAGTAGAATTCAAAGAAATAACTACATGTAATGAAATTGATAATTTAATCAATATTTTAAATACTGTAATGAAAACAGCAGTAGATAAGTCTGTCCCAAAACAACGTCTATCACCAGTGTCTAATCCGCTACCGAATAATATAATCACTATGATGCAAATGAGAAACATCTTTAGGAGAAACTGGAAAAGATTCAGAGATATCGGAGACCATAGAGCTATGTCGCGTTTAAATAAAAACATAAAAAATGAGATCTTTAAATTCAGAAACCTATCCTGGAATAACACATTGTCTAATCTCGACAAATCATCTCCTCCATTTTGGAAAGTTTCTAAAATTTTAAGGAAGAAATCTTGTAACATTCCAATTCTAAAACATAACAATACAATATGTTACACCCAACAAGAGAAAGCTGAACTTCTGGCTCAAACTTTTAATTTGAATCACTGTTCTTCAGCTAATCTTAGTGATAACGAAACGGTTTCTGTGGTAAATAATGTTGCAACCCAAATAAATGACGTAAGTGTTACTCCACCTAACTCTTATTTCATCTCCTGTGAAAAAGTTGCTGGTATAATAAAAGGTCTAAAAAACAAAAAATCCCCCGGTGCTGATGAAATAAACAATAAATGCTTAAAACACCTGCCAAAGAAGGGTTTATGTTATATCACAACCATATATAATGCTTGTCTAAATCTATGCTACTTTCCCTCTGCCTGGAAGATCTCGAAAACCATTCCGATACTTAAACCCAACAAACCTTCTGAGTCTCCGCTGTCGTACAGGCCAATTAGTCTGCTGTCGTCATTAAGTAAAATCTTAGAAAAAATTCTGAAAGAAAAAATTACCAATTTTATTGACAGAAATAATATCCTACCACCTCAACAACTTCTTCTCAACCTTTAATCAAAATTAGAAAACTGGTTAAGAATAATTTTAATGTTGGTAAATCCACAGGTATGGTACTGCTAGACATAAAAGCTGCTTTCGATTCTGTTTGGCACAATGGATTGATATTCAAATTAAAAAAATTCAATTTCCCTATAGAAATCGTAAAAATTATACAAAACTTCTTACATAACAGATTCTTCAACGTTTTCTTAGGTAAAACTTGTTCCCAAATGATTACGATCACTGCTGGGTGTCCTCAAGGCTCATGTCTGTCACCTATTTTATACAACATTTTTACTGCTGATGTTCCTGAATGTACAAACTGCACAATGTCAATATTTGCAGACGATACATCGATTCTTTGTTCTGACATTCTTTCAATTAATATAACAACAAATCTACAGTTCGCGCTTACTGAATTAAAAAATTATTTTAATAAATGGAATATTTTGATTAATCCCCAAAAAACACAAGCTATCTATTTTACAAGAAAGCGAAAAGACTGCTTCATACCTCAAGTACCATTGCGTTTTATGAAAATAATGTAAAATATTTAGGTGTTATCCTAGATGAAAAAATCAACTTTAATTGTCACATTCCATATTTGATAAACAAAATAAACAAGCTAATAAGAATTCTTTATCCTCTTATAAATAGAAGATCTAAGCTTAACATTGCCAATAAAAAACTCATCATAAAATCAATATTTCAACCTGTAATATTCTACTGTGCTCCAGTCTGGTTCACTTCTGCGAAATGCCACGTAAATAAACTCCAAGTTGCTCAAAATAAACTCCTTAAGATGGTATTTAATCTACCTTGGCATTATTCTACTCGTCGCTTACATGATCTCTCGGGCTTCGAACTTGTACATGATAGACTAGAAAGATTGACATTAAACTTTAACTCAAGATGCTTATCTTCACCACATCCTCATGTTAATGAACTTATTTCAACGTAATTTTACCCGTAGTTTAGTCTGTTTTTATCTTAACTGCTTTAAATAGGTTTTTGTAATTTTTTTTCCTTCCTAAAAAATAATAAAACTCATTGTATATATGTACATATTAAAACTGTAAAATACACTACTAAGTAGAAAAGAAACATAGTTTCTAAACTCTTTACCTTTATAAGACAAATGTAAATAGAATTCATATTATAATAAATAAATAATAAATAAATAAAATAAAATAAATATATAGATTAGCGAACAGTGTCCCATTCAAAAAATAAAATGGAAATAAATCTAAATAAATAAAGGCAGAACGGGGGCAGATCCAGAGGGTCCTTAAGTTGGACACCTCGTGTTCAAAAAATTTAAAACGATCCAGATTCGTTATATCTCATATGTGTAGGTTATCTCTTTTAGTTTAAGAGATATTTGGCTTCAAAGATTAAAATTTTTGTTTTTGGACCTATCTTGGTAAAGTTTTTTAGCTATAGCGGGTCCAAATTTCACTCGATTTGAAATATTTTGTATTTTATTAACAACAAATAACAAAATTGTGTAAAATTTGTTTTAAACATTCACGGAATCAAAAGTTATATGCATTTGAATTTTGTAAAAAGTCGATTTTTAGAGGGCTTTTGGCGAAAAAGGTAGTGACGTTCTTTTTGAGTTATAAAAAAATTTCTTAAGTAACGTACACAGTTACGGACAAAAAAATAGTATATTTATTTTAATTTTATACAAAACAATAAAACTTTTAATGAAAAATAATTGCGAATATATTGGGTTATAAACCTATACAAAAATAATATCCTTTAACATTATCCCGAACGCGGTACTTCGTCTCAAGCTCAAATATTCGTTTTTCAGTGTGGAAAAAAATAGGGTCAGTAGTAATTTTGTTAGTTTTTTAATTTTTTTTGGAAAAATTTTTATGAAACTTAACTTTTTTTTCAAATCTCGATAATGATATTTAAAATAAAATACTGAAAAAAGATGAGAATCATCGATAATCTTCAATTCTGAGAACAATTCGTATCGGAAAGGATCTATAGATTTGGAACTAAAATCGAAGGTTCTAACAAAAGGTAGGTACCACACTGAAAAACGACTATTTGAGCTTGAGACGAAGTACCGCGTTCGGGATAATGTTAAATCGCAAAGCTGGAATTAAAAAATAATTATATCTTTTACAAAGTTTGATGTGTTTTTAATTTTTTTTGGTATTTGCGGGATTTCTATTGAAAAATCCAAAAAATTGACTAAAGGTCCAAATTAAGCATCAAAAAATCTACTAAGGTGCAAAATTTCATTTAAAAATATTACCAAACAAAAATGTTATTCCGAATTTAAAATTGAATAATTTGCACAAAAACCAATTTAACACTTTCTCGGCACATTTTTGCAAAAAATATGCAACGAATTTTTTTATTACAAATGATTTTATATATTTTTAAAAAGAAGACATAATTTCCTAAATATTGGTCTATATCGTCTGTTTTGCGTATACAATTAAACGATTCAAACTTAATAATTGCATGTGATTTGGTTAATTTGCTTAATTTTTCTATTATTGGTAATGCCGTTCATGATAATGCAGTATCAAGAAATATTGTAATAAAGCTTAACATTTTTTTTTTTTTTTTTGAACATAGTGCTTAATTCATATCCTTTTGTTATAGCTGACATCAGGCTGACAAATAATACATTTTATATATCGTTCTTTAGGAAATTTTGTCTTCTTTTAAAATATATACCAAAAACTTTATAATACAAAAATTTGCTAAAGACTTTTTGCAAAAAAGGATTGATTTTTGATTTTGTACATATTATTAACTTTTAATTTTGGAATAAAATTTTTGTTAGGTAATATTTTTAAATGAAATTTTGCACCTGAGTAGATTTTTTTAAGCTTAACTTTGGACCTTTAGTCACTTTTTTGGATTTCTCAATAGAAATCCCGCAAATCTTAAAAAACTTTCAAAAATTTAAAAAACTTTGATTTTTTAAGTTTTTGCTATATCTTCCCAACCGATATCGGGGAGCAAAAATTTCTATTACCAACAAATTAAAAACACATCAAACTTTGTAAAAGATATAATTATTTTTTTAATTCAAGCTTTGCGATTTGAGAAATTAAGGCAAAATTGGAAGATCATAAAAGAAATGGGTAAATTTTGAGAGACCCTGATTCACTCAGTATTAAAGTTTTTAACTTTTTTTCCTTCACACAATTCCTTATAAAGTAATCTTTCAGAAAAGTATAAATACTATATATGTTACTTAAGAAAATTGTTTTATAACTCAAAAAGAACGTATCTACCTTTTTCGCAAAAAAACGGCGAAAAATTCAAATTCAAATGCATATAACTTTTGATTCTGTGAAGATAAAAAAAAAAAATTCACAATTTTGTTATTTGTTGTTAATAAAATAAAAAATATTAAAAAAAATCTAGTGAAATTTGAACCCGCTATAGCGAAAACACTACCAAGATAGGTCAAAAACAAAAATTTTATTCTTTGAAGCCAAATATCTACAAACAAAACAATGTCTACAAACAAAAAATGAAAAATATGTTCTTCGAAAACGCAGATGAAATTCTAGAGACCTGCTTTCATTGTTGCGAAACAATTGCAGTACCAAAACATATATGCAACAGAGCAGCATGTGATGGTGGCTTCAAGCATAACTATCAATGTAGTGATATAGTTATTTGTATGTTTTGTAGCGTAAAATAGTAATAGTATAAATTTAAAGTTTTTATATAATAAGAAGGGAAACCACAATATGATCTAAAAAAAAATGGGTTTTATTCGCATTAAATATGCAGTAAAAAACAAAAAATATGCACTTAAAAAAACAAAGATTATTTATAATTGTTTAACAAAATTATGTTTTGCATTAATATTTCAGCATTATAAAATAAGGCAAAAGTGAAATTTATCAACCGCGTTGAAATTCGATTCCCCATTTTTTACTGTATCTCATAAAAACGTTATTGATCTTCTATTTTCTTACCCATCTAATTCTAGACACTATTATTAGTTCAGAAATTATCAAAATTATTATATCGATCACTGACTTCCAAATTGCCGTAACCGACAACATTTTCGAAATTTGTGTTTTGATGAAAATCTATAATTTTGAATCATGTCATTTCAGATTTACAGCTATGTGCAAAAAAATAGCAGCACTAAAACATACTTTGGACTTTCTGTAGCTGCTAAATTTCTAGACAAGGAATTCAAAAACAATTTGTTTATATGAAAGCCTTAAACAGGGACAATAATTATAAGAAAAATTATTTTTATTTTTCTATGCATCTTCGAAAGTTACCGTTATTTTACTTAGCTGCTTGGTTTTTGCCTGTGCAAAATAATAGTAGCAAAATGATAAACATTGGCAAATAATATTATTGTTTTATTATTTTGGATCCTTTTGGTTTTTAAATAAATTATATAGCCGTGTAATGTACACACAGTGAAATTTTGCTTTTAAAAAATTTTAAAATTGGTGGCGGCAAGCAATGTATTCCTAGCAACGGTACCTTATTGGTAAAAATATTTTCTGAAGGTAAAACATACAAATTTCTCCAAAATTTTTTGTGTAATGTTCTCCCGCAGTTATTGAAAACTTAAAAAAATAATAATCCAAACCAATAAACACGAACTCGCATGTAAAAATGTCGTCTAAGTGACTTTACGCTTAAAATGCGAATGGTTAACCCAAACACATTTGTGATGTCCACTAAGGCAAAAGGGGACTTAGAGCGTAAACTACTTTTTGACATCTTCAAAAACAAAATCTGTAAGCAAGAAAAGTCCCAATACTAAACAACAGACAGGTACGCAATCACCCTTATTTCGCGATACTTTACTCCGACTGGCCGCAAACTAAATGGCGCACATTCTCTGCACAAATACGTCCAAAGTAGTTCTTTTTGGTGCATATGGGACGAATGGGACAAGAAAAATATGTAACGTGACCAAATAACAAATAATATGATACAAAACATATTCAAGTCCGCGGACGTCCGTCAAGCACTATGTTGGGAAAATCAACATTTGGGGATGTTCTTCATATCAAGGTCCATAGTTTGGAATAGAGGTAATATGGATGCCCCAATGTATGTGGAAATAGTAAGAACAGTCATGTTGTCTTATTCAGAGAAGAATATGCCGCTCAAATGGGTGTTTTTTGCAGGAAAATTTTGTTAAGAAACGAGTAAATTGTCAAAAAAAAATCTGATCTACATTGAAGATCTTTGGGGAGATGTCAAGATGCTCTTTTTAAAAAGAAACCGGAAAATTTGCAGGAATTGTGGACGCCAGAGCAATCAGCTTGGAAAAATATTCCCATTGAGAGGACCAGGGGCTATTAGTGGACTCAGTGACCGCCGCTGCGCCGCTCAAGGACCAATAAGGGTTATTCCACAAAATATTAATATGTATAAACAAAATACATATGCCAAAAAAAAAAAAAGAAAAACTTAACCAAGCAGTTTTATTTTTACAGGTATTTTTAATCGATGCTACTATTATTTTGCACAGCTAATTTCTTGTGTATTCTATCTCTTTGAGTATTTTATCTGAATTACGATGTTTAATTTTAAGATTTACTTATTTTTTATAAAATATAGGAAATATATAATAAAATCCATCAAAACAAATTTCTTGAAATCAACAAAACATCTTCATTTTATTGAATGTAAAAATGCTACATATGGCGCTACTATTATTTTGCACACAGCTGTATATCGAAAGTAATTTTATCGTGACATTTTTCATACATATAACAATGTGCAAACAATAACAAAAATGCTTTTCCTGTAAAGTTTTGTTTTCTGCACTTACGACATTTTCGGTTAGGGCTCGATATGCTTTCATAAACAAAATATTGTTTTTACAACATAAACTTCAATTATAATATTCAATCTTGTTGTTACAAGACAAGCTTCTCAACGATAAAATGGTATCCAAAGTTAATTTAAATTATTATTATTATTTATTTTTTTGTTTTCTCATTTTTTTATAAAATCAAATTTGGAAAACATTTCATGAGGTATAAAAAACTATGCTTAAAATGTCAAAATATGCTCTAAAAGGGTTAAATATGACCTAAGAATAACAAGATATGCTATAAATATGCACTAAAAATCGCCAAATGCAAAAATATACCGTTAAGAGTAAAATATGCAAAAATATGCACTAACAAATCGATGCCAAAATGATTTATTTGTTCTGAAACGGATATTTAATCGATGGCTTCATTCAACGTCCAGGAAAAAACATGCAATTGCATATTTGTGGTTTCCCTAATAATAAGAAATTTGTGTATTTTTTTTACCGAAATAAAGAATAACAAATACACAAAATTTTTATGCAATCTTAATTTTTTTATTTTAAATGAATAGAAATTCTCTGTCATCTATTTTCAATATAAAAAATATCTGGAATAAATTATATTTCTTATTTATTATATTATATTATATTTCCAGATTTAAATTTTCACAAAAATTTTATTTTTTCAAATTCCTATATTACTTCAGATATTCTACTAACATAGTATGTCCCTAGAACCATTTAGTGTCATATTCCAGCCATTCACCTAATTCCAGAAATGGCCACCAATCATGTGCAGATTTGAATTTTCACACAAAATTTATTTGATCAAATTCTAATTCCAAAAATGGCCTCCAATTCTGTCCAGATTTGATTTTTCCAAGGATCGTAACCGTTATGACTTTTATCATACAAATCAAATAATAACAGTTATTTTTTGATTTTTATTGTTTCGACCGTTATTTCGGTTATTTTTCGATTTTTATTTATTGAGCAAAAATAATTTTTGTTTTTGATTTTTATTTTTTTGAACAAAAATAACAGTTATTTTGTGATTTTTATTTTTTTTGAGCAGAAATACCGGTTATTTTGATTTATTTATTATTTATTTACTTTTTTTTTTTTTTTTTTTGAGCAAAAATAACTTTTATATTTTATTTTTATTTTTTCTAGCAGAAATACCAGTTATATTTTAATTTTTTTGGGCAAAAATAACTGTTATTTTTTTATTTTTCGAGCAGAAATAGGTTATTTCTTGACTTTTACCACAAAACAAAATCACCAAAATAAAAAAAAAAAAATAAGACAAAAAGAAAAATACAAAGACGAAAAGCAAAAAATATACTCCAAAATGAAATAAACGCAAAAAAAATCCAAAATTATAAAAATATTACAATAAAAATTATTTATATTCAAAACGGGCCTCATGCAAAGCACCTTTGTTCAGGAGCATAAAAACTGTTTATTTCCCTCATTTTTCAACTTTTTGTAATCCGTTCTTCTACGAGTTATTAATATTACGTCTACTAAACCTCACACTGAAAAATAAATCTTTTAATTCGCGAAGTTATGGTAGATTTGTTTATTGGAAATTAAAGAAGTAAAACATAATATTTTTGGAAAACAAATTGACAATATGTTAAATTTATGATGTCATACTAATCAGGAGATAAAAAAAAAGCGAAAATTTGTGGTTGACTGGACCATTTTTAGTCATTAGAAATTTCAAATAACAGGAATGTTTACTAAAAAGATGAAAATGTGTTCAAAATTAAAATTATAAATTACCATTTATAATTTTAATTGGTTTTGAAAAAAATTGCATGCGGAAAAAATTGCAAAAAAATTTTTGAACCAATTAAAATTGTATTAAATTGCTATCAACAACTCAAAAATAATTAAAACCTTTAACTGCACTTTTTATTTAATTATAATTTTTTAAGAAACTGTTTTTGGTATCTAAGATATTTTGCTTATAATCACCAATTTTATTAAATTTTTTTCATTTCTGTCTTGAAATCTATGGTATAGTGCTCCCACTTAGCTTCATAAAATGTTGATAGGTGTACCCGCGTATGATCTATAAGCTTTTAAAAAAGGTTAAAAATTTAACTTCAATGGCTTTTTTCTTCAGACTGCATTGAGATAAAATTTTTGTGAGATATATTAAGACCCTAATTCAAAACGTTTAAAAAAGTTCAAATAGCAAAGAAAATTCTCATTATTTATCAAGTTTTATTTTTACATTTCTTTGAAAATCAAACAAAAACTTGCAGATAGCCCGTTTTGCCTTAAAAAAAATATACTGTTTGTAGATAGCCCAAAAACAAAAAGTAAAAAACATAGTGTTAGAAATAACTTTTGGCTCCAAAATTAACGCCAAAAAAAAAAAAATTGTAAATCTGCATGAGTCCCAATTTGAATATAAGCCCTCGATAAACAAAAATATTAATCAAATTTGAAGTTTCAGAAAATGACTTTTATTTCTGCTCAAAAAATAACCGGTATTTCTGCTCGAAAAAATAAAAATCACAAAATAACTATTATTTTTGCTCGAAAAAATCAAAAAATAACTTATTTCTGCTCAAAAAAATAAAAATCAAAAATTTAAAAAGCATCACTTTATGAAAGTAGACTCCATACAGATCATAATGATGTATTTGAATCGGTTTTCCGACATTTTGTTGCTACTGCTTTTTTTTTGTTTAAAAATTCAAAAATAACAGTTATACCATTAATATGGTTCCATAGCATGACCATAGGACCACCATTTCCATATAGTGTCATATCCCAGCCATTCATCTAATTCCAGATATGGCCAGAAAACCCTAAGGAATTCTCATCAATTGTGAATATGTAGCTCTGTTAATTTGTTTACAGCGCCCTGTAAACAATGAGTGCGCATGAAATTGGTCGCCTACGGATATGACAGAAACACAGATGGATGATCATATTTCTTTGGTCGATCTGTCAAGCAGGGTCTTGAAAAAAGGATTACTGCAAATGTTTTATTGAGGATTTGGCACTTCGGGAAGTATGTTGACGACCGTTCTCTTACGAATGTTAATTTTTTGAATTGTATTTTTACTAAAAATCTTTTAAAAACTTTTCCCAACAATTATTTTTCAGAAAGTTTAAAATTTTCCTTTAAACTTTTTGCAATTTATTTGCACAAAAAAGTACTTCACTGTGCAGTATTGATTTTTCGATAATCGAAGCCTAAAGGTCAATTTCAGTTTAACGTTGGCTGGTATGAATCGATCACAAAATAATCTCTTTTTGACAAGAATCGATTATGAATATTTACATTATATAAGCAAAATCGGTTCATAGCCAAAAAAGTTATGGACCAAATACTAGAAAAACAGCGTGTACCTCGTAAATCCATTTTATACTTTGAGGACGATATCTTTTACAAAATGGAATATACATCACCGAAATTTTCTACAAGCAGTTCAAGAACTGTTAAAAAAAACTAGTTTTGTTTTTGGCAAATATTTAAATCAAAAATAGTTACCATGCACAAGCAGCCATTCCAAAATAATATCGTAATATAAATGTGGTAGCGCATGGGGCATTTGAGAGTCCATCCACCAAGAGTAATGACACATTGGGCAGCTGGGGATCAAATCCACAAGACGTAGCTGTCCTCCCAGCAATGAATCGAACTGTCCATCCAATAGCTACCATTGTGTGTGACCACATCAGTGATGATAATACTTGAGTTTGATTAGACACTTGTGTTTTAGAAGATCGAGAATCAGAAAATAATAAACAAACAGTGGCTAAAAGAGCCAACCCAACAGCAGCATATGTCCAAGTGTGAGTCCACAGTTCAGCAATGTGCTTTTCGTTTGGTCCAAAAAGAATATTAGCTTCGCACAGCGGAGCACAACGTCCAGAACGATGTAATTTAACATACAATTTTGAGTGACCAGGACATTCGAAAGTATTCGAAATTGTTGTGTGTTGAAATTGTGTTTTCACAGCGGGATGTGCAGGATACATTTCCTTTACCGTGGGTAGCTCGTGTACCTCGCCTGGACCCTCCATACACATTGTCTCGTGATTATTTTCTTTTGGAAAACGATTACAATCCAAAGCTGGAGGCCATGGATAACCAAATCCTTGCAAAACTGGATGGCAACGAGTCCTTACACTTTCGCATAGTGTACGACAGGGACCTATAGGTACTGGTACCTTAGGAGTACACATTGGTACATACGTTGCACATAAAAATAGTTTTAATTGTGAACTGCAAACGTACTCAATGAGTGGAGAAAATGTTTGTAACGTGTATTCGGCTTCACTTTGTAATTCATTGCCAACGAGGTTGGGCATTGAAGTCTCATTATAACCAATATTTCGACACATTTCTATCCTTATTGGTTCACATTGCCTCAAAGCAAAGTCTCCCATACAAACTGCTGTCATCAATAGACAACAGTATAGGAATATAACATTTAAATTATCCATTATGCAATTTTAAAGCTTCGTATTATGTTTATGCAATTACTTTTATTATATCTCTTTCGGTACCAAAAGTTAAGCATATACTCCAAACAAAATAATGCGTTCACACTTCATTACTCTGCTCATTTGCTTTTGATGCTAAAACACACATACACATTTATTATATCTTTTAAGAACTAAAGTGATTACTGTGTAGCTTTTACCTTGTTAACTTGTTATATATCTCGTATGCATCCATGATACGTGGTAGTCCAAGACCATCACATGCAGTTATTTTCTTTTTGGGTTCAATATATTTTATATGAGTTTTGTTGTTGGTATTCTTTTTGATACGTTGATTTTCTTGTTTGTAACTAACAATCTGCAATCAAGTTTTCTTGTTATACTATATTTTCTTGTTCTTCTACCGTTTGTTGTATCTGTCGTCTAAACTGTCTCAAGCAGAAAGTTGTATTTCAAGTTCTGAACTCCAATCAGCAAACAAAAAATGGTGGATGATTCTTAAACAAAATAAATTAATGCCTATACGAATATTGTTATATTTATTTTTTGCTATTATACTTTTTTGTCAAAAACAATTTTATTCTTTATTACCGCATATTTAATAAAAAAAAATGTAATAAAGGCTTTTTACGCATAAACTTTGAGTAATTACATACATATATTTTTAATTATATTTCACTAATGAACAATTCTTATTGTTTACACGATATGACATGCTTTGTTTATGTTTCCAGTTATTTTGGGATTATTTATGGTTTTGTTTTTAGCTTAGTATATGTGCGTATGTACGTGCCTAAACACAAATAAGAAAAAAACAATTCCCCCAGAAACAAAATAATACACAACCAGAGAAACAAGCCGAGGTAAAAGTTTCTGCGGCGGCGACGCAGCACTTTTTATCGGCGGCGGCTAAATTTTCGGTTAAGATTTACATTGTGCCGCCCGGGTGCTCCCCATCAGAGAAGCAATCCGTATCGACGAGACTGGCAAAGAGAAACAAGAGACGAAACTAAAGCCCAAATTACAATAGCGCGTAGTCAGCAGCAGTGTGTGCTGCCATAATCAGCTGATTATATAGAATGCACTGTTTGTTATGGTGTTGATTACATTTAGTCAGCAGCAGTTTGCAGTGCTATTTCATTTAGCCCTGTTTCTAAATTCACTGCCCTGCATTCTGATTGAGAGCGAGACAAAGAGAGTGAGCAAATAAATGAGAAGCCCAAATTACAATAGCGCGTAGTCAGCAACAGTATCAATAAAAATTATCAGCTGATCACTGTCCACACAACATGTTGCTGCCGTTATAATTACAATTCAGCGTAGGCAGCCACAATTTACAACCACCATCTAGCTTTGTTCTACTTGTGTATTTTAGCCTCTCATTTATTTGCTCACTCTCTTTGTCTCGCTCTCAATCTGAATGCAGCGCAGTGAATTTAGAAACAGGGCTAAATGAAACAGCACAGCAAACTGCTGCTGACTAAATGTAATCAACACCGCAACAAACAGTGCATTCTAAATAATCAGCTGATTATGGCAGCACACACTGCTGCTGACTACGCGATAATGTAATTTGGGCTAGATGCTAAAATACACAAGTAGAACACAAGTAGTTGTAAATTGTGGCTGCCTACGCTGAATTGTAGTTATAACGGCAGCAACATGTTGTACTGACAGTGATCAGCTGATAATTTTTGATGATACTGTTGCTGACTACGCACTATTGTAATTTGGGCTTAATTGTCTAAAACCTAAGTCGGTTGTCAAAAACCTAACTCATGCAACAACAAAATACATGTAATCAAATACATTTTGTTGTTGCCAAAAGAAAATAAAAACAAATTTTTTTTTTACAAAAAAACAATTTTATTTAATTGTCAATCGAGAATTTCGACTCTATGTGTTAAGCGTGAATTAGTTGGTTGTTTATGTGACGTTTCCTCCCCCGAAGGAAACAGCTGATCATTTATATTGCTTGTAATGTAATGCTAACAATTATTGAAACTTGACGTTGATGTGATATGATGTCTGATTCTGTTGAAAACAGAATTTTCTTGCGTTGTTCCCGTAGTATAATTATAAGTATACTCGTAAGAACAGCTGTTTTACAATTTTTTCATTGGCAAACCTCGCGGTACTGTCAAATTGTTTTTGTATTCATATGTAAATTTTTTTTCGAGTTTTTTTACTCTTGCTCTCCTTCATTCTCTCATTTTTCCGTTCAAAGCATTTTGACATAGTGGGCAGCAGTTTTACACTAACAAAATACAAGCAATTTTTGTTTTTGTAGATGTGCGAGTACTTTATTATTATACTATGCGTTGTTCCGTGACAGTTGTTAGCAGTGCTGCCAAACAATCACTTTTTTCTTACAATTAAACAAATATTTAACGAAATAAAAAGGAAAAGCCACTAAATAAACAAAGAAATAAATTAACAAAAATAATTAAATACACAAACAATTAAATAGATACATATTTGGCATGTTTAATTTCAATCAGAGTTGTATTTTTAGTTTTTTCTAGTAAATAATTTATGGTAACTCTGTGTTTTTTCTAGCAAATGCAAAAAACATATGTCACGTTATTACTTTGAGTCTACATTAGACAATTTTTTATCAAGACAAACATCAAACAAAACATGAACAGCTTGGGTCCACACTAACCAAATGCATGTGCGCACAACATTTTGTTGAATGTGCGAGCATGAAAAAGGCTCGTGTGGACCGCAAATAAAGGTCGGGTTAGTTGGTTGTTTATAAGCCTTTTTCTTGTTCACACATCGAACAAAATTTTGTGCGCACATGCAATTGGTTAGTGTGGACTCAACTTGTTCATGTTTTGTTCTTGTTCGCATGCCGTTGTTCGCACAATTGTTCGAGCAACCATGTCTGTCATCAAACGTCATTTTGTATGTAGAAGAAGAGGCGCTGCATGTAAAAGTATCGAAGCGACTCTGACGACAAACAAAAAATTATTATTTGTTCAACAAATGTTCTGCCCACTGAAAACAACCATGTCTGCCATCAAACGTCATTTTGTATGCGGAAGAAGAGGCGTTGCACGTAATTTGCGGTCCACACGAGCCTTTTTCATGCTCGCACATTGAACAAAATGTTGTGCGCACATGCATTTGGATAGTGTGGACCGAAGGTGTTCATGTTTTGTTCTCATTCGCACACCGTTGTTCGCACAATTGTTCGAGCAACCATGTCTGCCATCAAACGTCATTTTGTACGCGGAAGAAGAGGCGCAGCATGTAAAAGTATCGAAGCGACACTGACGGCAAACAAAAAATTATGATTTGTTCGACAAATGTTCGACAGATAAAGGAGATGTCAAGCGAGTAGGTTGTGTTTTGTCGTTAGTCCGTAAATCTCTGCGTTGAATGCCTTTTTTAACTTCCTATAATAACAAAAAAAAAGAGAAAATAAGTAAAATTTACAAAAAAAAAATCCGAATAAACATTGAATAAAAAGTGATTAATCAAACAAATTAATTAGATAAAAATAAAATAAAATTTCATAAAAGGAGATTACATAAAAAAAAAAAAAAAAAATCCTAATAAAGTTGAAAAAGCTTAGTAATAGTGTTAAATAATAGCTGAGTGAATGCGTTAGAGCGAGACAGTAATAGACACCAAACTAAACCAGAATAAACTAATAAAAAGCAAAAAGTGCGTTTTCTGTACAAGTGATTTCGCAAAAAAATTTGTTAAAAATATAAAGTATACATAAAAAAGAAAAAAAAAGGGAAACAAAAATTCTGCATTGAATATGCATACATTATAATGAAGAAAATAGAATACTAATACTAAAAAATTGAGCAATAGCTGAATAAAAATATCAAAGTGAGAAAGATTGTACATATATAACTCTTTTCGAATTAAAAAAAAAAAAAAAGCCTTCTAACTTCCTAAATAACAAAAAAGAGAAATAAGTAAAATTTACAAAAAATCCGAATAAACATTGAATAAAAAGTGATTAATCAAACAAATTAATTGGATAAAAATAAAAGTGCATTAAAGGAGTTAAAAAAAAATCCTAATAAATTTGAAAAAGCTTAGTAAAAGTATTAAATAATATCTGAGTGAATGCGTTAAAATGAGACAGTAACAGACACCTAAGCCAGAATAAATTAATAAAAAGAAAAAGTGTGATTTCTGTCCAAGTGATTCATATAAGATATTTTCATTTGATTTATTTTACATTAAAAAAAAAAAACAATTTTTCGTAATAAATTTGTTATATAAAAAAAAAAAAAATAATAACTAAAGTTAATATAAAATATACATAAAAAAGGAGAACAAAAAAAAAAAAAAATCTGCTTTGAATATGCATATGTACATTAAGATGAAGAAATTATAGTGAAATACTAAGGATCATTGAGCAATAGCTGAATAAAAATGTCAAAGTGAGAAAGATTGAACATACATAACTCGTTACAAATTAAAAATAAAAATAAAAAAGAGACGGTTCAGAAATAGCTGAAAATACAAATGTTAAAAACAAACCGTAACTAATATTATAAAAAACACCAACAACGAAATAATAAGAAAACACAAAATTATAAAATAAATTAAATCCAATTGGAAAAAGAAAAAATAAATAAATAAAAATATATCTCAACAACTCATAACACAATAAAAATACATATATATTTAATAATAAAATGCCGTCCAAAGCCACAACATCAGGGGCAACCTGCCTTAAGTGTAAGGTTGGATTCAAGCGTAGTGATGAAGTAATAAAATGTGGATTCTGTAACAAAAGCTTTCATGTAAATTGTGCGATTGAAAATTCACCAGGTTTAAATATAGATATGGTGAAATCTATTAAAGACTACAGTGACGGTTTATTTTTTAAATATACTTTTTGCAAATCTAAAGACACTACAAGTCTAAGTGATATAGTAGAGAAACTGAATAGTATGGAAGCTCGCATACAGGATATCCCAACACAAGTGTCCGCTGAAATTTCTGTCAAACTAGATGATATTTCTAATAAACTTAACAATTGCGTAAAAAAAGTTGACAATTTAGAAGAAGAGACTTCAATAAAATTTAAAAGACTAGAAATTGAAAACAACTCATTGCGTAAGCAGTTAAATAGAGCTGATATCATTGTTAGTGGGATACCGACAAAAGTAAAGTCGGAAAATTTAATTAACGTGATAATGGGTATCTGTGAACATTACAAAGTTGATTTAAGTGAATCTGAAATTAATACCGTCTGTTGGGTTCACAAGAAAAGGGACATACTTATAAAATTTAACAATGTAGCAAAAAGGGATCTTATAATGAGCAAATATTATGAAAAGTATGATCTAAAACTCAATCAGATACATGGTTTGTTGTTAAACGCTGGCGGTAATTCGGAGAAAAATGAAAATGAAGAGTCTAATCAACTAAAATCACCCACCAAGAAATCAACAGCTTTTGACATAGAGACAAGAGTCTTTTTAAACGATAATTTGACTGCAGCAGCATCAAAATTAAAATATCTTGGAAGGAAACTGGTGCGAGAAAAAAAGATTACAAAATTTAAGTTACTGAACTATGATTATCCTGAAGCAAAAGTAACATTGGCGAATGGTTCTGAAAAAATTTTTACTTTTGAAGAACTAAACTCATTATAAATAATTTTGCTTTTTCCTCTTTTTCATTTGATTTCTTTTTAAATAAACAAACTCTTATTAACAATAATATGTATATTTGGCTGCCAAATCTCTTTTGTCATATTAGTAATACTGATTGTAACATTATACTTATATTACTTATTAATTATAAAGTGATTATTGTTTATTTTTGTCTTATTCACACCCTCTTTTCTTTATAAAATTATATAATTAATTATTTAACGTATTGGTTATTCAATTTCAGTGTGTTATATAAATATAATAAAAGTAAGAAGTAAAATACAAATGAAATATACATTAAAAACTTGCTGAAGTAATAAATATTTATTAAAATTTCAAAAATATTGTAGTAAACAAAAAATTTTATGAATACTGTTATTATATATATAGATATTTTTTTTAATTCTTTATGCTATTCTCTATGCTATTCTTTATGCTATGCTATTTCTACTCCTTGATAAATGTTCTTATTTATCTTACTATAAAATAATACTGATCATTAAAAAAACAAACAAAAAAATAAAAAAATTCATTGTTTTTTCTTTTTTTCCTTCTTTTTTATTCACCTTCCTTTTCTGCTTTCCTATTTTTTTTTCTCTCTTTCTCTTTTCTTTGTATAATTTTGGGATTACTATATAAACATAAAAGAATGGCTGGATAAAAACAAAATAGATTATTAATTATATTTGTAAAACAGAGATGGATATTCAAACATGATGTTTAATTGCTTATTTCACTTTATACTTTAACGTTCTTTATATAAGAGAATGGATGGATAAAAACAAAATAGATTATTAGTTCTGTAAAATCAGGGATGGACAATTAAATATCTATATTTACTTGCTAAATTTATATTTTGATGTTTTTTAAGTGCTAAATTGCTAGCGGGCCGAATTCTTAATAAGTGATATCAACTAAAAATATAAATTTACTGCATCTTGAATTAACCTGTTTATTTTTTTAATGTTGTCAGTTATAGAATTCGCCATGCTTGCGTTATTTGTACTTCATGGAAAAAAAAAAAAATAATAATAATAACAAATAAATAAAATCATAATATTGTTATTATAAAATTAAATTGAGAATAAAAAGAACTTGTAAATTCAAATTTTTATATAGATTATAGATATCTAATAGAAAATTATAGTATTATATAAGCAAATAAAAACATATACCAGCCTTTTCAATGTACATATGTATATAACTGCATTCATATGCAGATTTTATTTTTTACGGATTACGATGTTAAATAGTAATATGATTATAAATAAAATTTATTGTATTATTTTTTTATTAATTAAAAATTATTATATAAGTACAGTCCTTATTGCACAAATATGTATAGTATTCTATAAATATGAATTTAATTGATAATATAGGTCCCATAGCCACCGATAGTTCAGTGTTAAGATCTCAGTTGATTAAAGGTAATCTCAATGTAGGACATTTTAATGCACAAAGCTTATCTCCTTCGAGAAGTTCAATTAAAATTGAAGAAGTGAGGCAAATTCTGGAAGGATGTTATTTGGATATAGTGGGAGTTAGTGAGACTTGGTTCAGGGAAAGTGTTCCAGATGCAGTGGTCAGTATTGACGGTTATAAATTGTATCGTAATGATAGAGTTTTCAGGAGAGGTGGTGGAGTATGTATGTACGTGTCAAATAAGTTGAAGTCGCGATTTGTACATAAGGTTATGGATGAAGGTATGTGTGAAGCTCTTTTTGTAGAAATTGAAACTAGTAGAACTACTAGGCTTCTAGTCGGAGTAGTTTATTTACCACATGGCAGATTTAAATTATGCGAAAATCTTTTAGGTGACTTATCTGCTCAATATGAAAGTAGTGTTTTTATGGGAGATTTTAATACTAATATTTTTGAAAATAGTACTGAGGTGAGAAATTTTTGTCATGATCATAACTTATGCCTGGTCCACAATAATCTACCAACTCATTTTGACAGTTATTATAATGTCACAAAACTAATAGATTTTTTTTTGGTTTCTATGATAAAAATGGTTAAATTGTCGGGACAATTTCAGATTCCAGCACTTAATTCACATCATGCTTTAATTTATGTATCTATTTCACTACCTGTTGAGTATGTATCGGATAGTGTGTTTTTTAGAGATTTTTCAAATATAAATTCAGCCAATTGTGAGAGAGATGTACAATTAATAGATTGGGGATGCATTTACAGAACATCCGACACTAATTTTCAGGTTGCACAATTTAATTCCTTTATCTTAAATTTATATAATGAACATGTTCCAATTAAAAGAAGATTTATAAGAAAAAAGTATGACTGGTTTAACTGCAGGGAAATACGTGAAGCAAGAGAATTAAGAGATTTGGCATTTAGAGCTTATAAGGAAAGAAACGATAGCGAGCGTTGGAAAGTATTTTGTAAATATCGCAACAAATTAAAATCAGTTATAAGAAGAATTAGACGTAGATCGTATGAACGGTATTTTAGTAATGAAATTCCCGGTAGTGTTTGGAAAAAACTAAAATCAACAGGTATTGTAGATAAGGGAGTAAGTGAAATTTTTGATGATCTGAATGTACTAAACGATAGTTTTATCCTACCTGCAGATAACACTATTGTAGATACAAATCAATTTGATAGTACACTAAATTCTGGCTTTAATTTTGGGAGAATATATGAAATTGATGTGCTTCAGGCAATAGCTGGCATTAAATCAAAATCTATTGGACCTGATGGATTATGTATTAGATTCTTACGCTGTATTCTGCCATATATAGTTAAACCTCTTACGCATATCTATAACACTATTTTAATGACCAACGTATACCCGAGTAATTGGAAAATTGCTAGAATCGTACCTATCGCTAAAATAAGAAATCCTATGCATAGCACAGACTTCAGACCTATAAGCATTCTCCCGGTCTGTAGCAAGATAATGGAAGCGATAATAAATAAACGAATACTGAATTATATTAATCATAATAATCTAATATCGCCGCGACAATCTGGTTTTAGAGCTGGTCATTCTACAACTACACTGATGCTAGATCTAGCAGAGAAAATTAGGATGAGTGTGGATAAAGGCTTTGGTACTGTTGTTGTATTTTTAGATTTAAGTAAGGCGTTTGATTCTGTAAATCATATATTGCTCTTGCGAAAGCTACATGATCAGTTTAATTTTTCATCAATGTCCTGCAGATTGATATCATCATTTTTATATGAAAGATATCAATTTATTAAGGTTGGGAATGAAGTATCAGAATGTGCTAGGTTATATAGTGGTGTACCCCAGGGATCCATTTTAGCTCCGTTATTGTTCATGATTTATGTCAATGATTTGTTCAGTTCACTGACTTTCTGTAGTGCACAAAATTATGCCGATGATATTCAAATATATGCTTGCTTTGATAAAAATATATCAATATCTAATTTTGTTAATCAATTCAACAATGATTTGGGAAACATAGTTAAATGGTCAAAAGATAACAAATTATCTATAAATCCATTGAAAACATATAGTATGAAATTTGGTAGTTATGTTAGAAGTTTACCTGAACTAACTCTAGATGGTATAAATATTGAATATGTGTCAAATTGTAAATCCTTAGGATTCTACTTGGATGATCAGATGTCTTTCGAAAATCATATACGCAGTATAATATCGAAGGTTTCGCTAACGCTTAGAAGGGTCCTTTTCATATCAGAAAACTAATTGCTAAGACTTTGATAATGCCAATATTTCTTTATGGGATTGAGATTTACTCTTCCACCACAGTTACAAATATAGATAAACTTAGGAAGTGTTTTAACAGAGTAATAAGATTTGTATACCAATTAGATATTTATAATCATGTTTCTGCAGAGGCTAGAGATTTTCTGGGGATGAATTTTAATGATTTTATCAATCTGCGATTAATAAGCTTGTTTTATAAAATAAAAAGATCTGGTTACCCTATTTATTTGCAAGATCTGGTGAGTTTTTCACACTCATCCCGAGCATCTGCAATTATATGTCCTAGATTTAACACGCTCTACATGCATCGATCTTTCACGGTTAGAATATCTAGACTGTGGAACAATGTTGTGCCTTATAGTGAACGAAATTTTTCTCATAATTTGCGCAATTTTCAAAAAAATATTCTTAAATAATGTTTAATAACTTAAAAACTATCGCAGGCTAAATTTTATATATATCAGTTTATTTTTAATTTCTATTTACATATTTGTGCAATAAGGGATATCTATAAGAATAATAATTTAAATACTTTTTACCTACTCTTAAAATAACTATGTAATCTACTAGGCCATCAGGCTTTTTTTGATTATTAAAGATTTCAATAAAAAAAAAAAAAAAAAAATGTTCTGCCTACTGAAAACAAAATGAACAAAATTGTGTGTTGCTCTACCGACGTTTTGTTCTTGTGCGAACAAGAAAAAGGCTAGTCTGGATGTAGCGTAAAAGTATCGAAGCGACACTGACAGCAAAAAAAAAAAAAAAATATGATTTGTTCGACAAATGTTCTGCCCACTGAAAACAAAATGAAAAAAAATTGTGTGCGTTGATCTGCCGACGTTTTGTTCTCGTGCGAACAAGATCAAGGCTAGTCTGGAAAGCTAAAACAATTTTTACGTTTATTTTGGTTATATTTGATACAGTTTGGCTGCAATATTAAAAATAAAAAGAAAAATGTTCCTGATAATTACATAAGTGTTTTTTTATTGTTAATAATTTGGAAATTATTAACAAAGGAAATTTTTAAAAGGTAAGTAATTCTTCTTGAACTTATTTAGTAATATCGGATTTTACTCACAATTTATATTTATTTTAGGAACAACTTCATCAAACAAACAATTATTTGCATATTTAAAGAAGTCCAAAACTTTGCCTGTAAAAGTGTCCTGTCACATTCTTTGCACAAATGCTAATCTAAACACAATTTAACTATAAAATTATTATTAATCTTCTTTTCTTTTTCACCAGAAGTTTCTCATGAAGATTTTATTATTAAGTGTAAAATTAATTTTTATGTGAATTATTATTTTTTTTTTTTTTTTTGTAATATTATATACGTATAGATAATTGTGTAATAAAGATAATTATGAAATATAAAAACTTTAATTTAAATTATAAATACAGAAATAAAAAAATGCAAAATCATCTTCCAAAAGGGACTAAGACGACACTTCCATGATCATCTTCCGGGTGGCGTCCAGAAGAGTCTTCTTCGACACTACCAGAAGTGTCTTCTTCAAGTCGTCTGGAAGACACTTCCATGAGGAACAGTTCTTCCCGACGGAAGATGATTTTAATGATACTTTGGCAATAGTTTTGGCGATGAGTTTCAACTTCTGGAAGACTCTTCTTAGCCACTTTCGCAATAGAAAATGTTAGCAGTGTACTTTGTTGAAAGCTAGCATGCTACAGTAGTGTAATTCTATTTTTTGGCCACAAAAATAATACAAAATTATTTGTTTTCTTAAAACGTACTGCCTGTTTCTCTATGTCGAACGAAAAATTTTAATTTTTTATTTGTTGTTTTCCATACATTTATTCGAAACGAATTTTTCGTTCGACATAGAGAAACAGGCAGTTAAATTAAAAGTTATTGTTTATAATTTTATGTGCTGAAAACAAATTTCATTTGAGCTATACAAAGGTAATATTGTTTTATTCCACATAAATGTAAATATTTAATAAACTGCAAAATGTTCTCATTTCAGGTATTTTTGGACACATTTATTGATAATGTAAGTATTATTATACCCTTCACCACAGGTGCAAAGGGTA
Organism: Protophormia terraenovae; assembly: GCA_951394005.1. NCBI lineage: Eukaryota > Metazoa > Arthropoda > Insecta > Diptera > Calliphoridae > Protophormia > Protophormia terraenovae. Next base: position 39,807,501 of record OX596076.1, on the reverse strand, counting down.
TATATAAGTTTGTCATTCCGTTTGTAATTTCCACAATTTCGTCAGAGAGCAAAAAGTTGATATTTTCGGGATTCGATAGGGCCATGTCCGTTCGTCCGTGTGTCGGTTGAAATGGCGTTTATGAAGCCCATCGATAACTACCATATATAATATATATATATCAACGATCAGAAATCCTTTCGAGTATTGGTATTGAAATTCAGAAAGATCGTTTCATAAATGGCGGAGATATTCTTAAAAACCCCATAGTATAATTATAAAGTATACCAAAGAATATTCATATATAGAAGGCGCATCATGTAGAAGCAAAATTTCTTATGGCGGGTTTTACTCATAGAACCCGCTCTCATGTAATTCTCGCTCTCAGCGTTTTGTCTTGATGAAGGGGATAAGTAACAAGGGAAAATAAAATCCACCACCAAAACAGAGAGAGAGAGTTTAAATATAAGTGTTTGTACATGTGTGTATTCCTTATAAAGAAATGTACACACATACGTGTATAAGTTTGTACATGTTATAAAGATCTTTATTTCAAATAGAAAGAAACAATATTTGTTTCTTTTATTTTGAAATAAAAAGTGCCAACAGAAATTTTAGTTGTTTATTTACTAAAGAAAAAGATATGAACGTTAATATTACTGTAGAGCATAGCATACATGTTTTGTTGTTTTACAAGTAGAAATACTTTGATCTGCACCGACGTGCTTATACCTTTCTTATAAAGTAATAATTGTTATTTTTTACTTTTATATATTTCATAAAATGTGCAGATAATTTGTTTTTGGTGTTTTTTTTTACTATTAAAAAAAAAAAAAAAAAAATCCAATTAAAAAAATGTTTTTATAGAGAATTTTTAATTTTATAAATTTTTATTAAAAAAAAATATTTAAATTTTTTCATTTTTAAAAGTACATATTTTTTCCATTTTTGGATTTTTAGAAAAAAATAATAAATAAATGTTCCTTTTTTTTGGAAAAAAAAAAAAAAATATTTTGTGATTTTTTGCAAGTTTTTGGTTTGTATTTTATTTGAAACAAGAAATTGTTATTAAAATATATATTTTTTATAGAAATAAATAATATTAATATTTTTAAAACTTATTTTTAAATTATATATATTTTATTTAGTAAAAAAATTGTTTTGAATAAAAAAAGTATTTCATTTCTTTTATTTTTGGGCAGAAGTAATATTTATTTTGAAAAATAAAGAAGTTTGCTGATTAATTTTTTTTGCTAAGCAAAAAGTTATAATTTTTTTTTATATATAAAAAGAAAAAAATATTCATATAGCAATCTTTCAATTTATAGACTTAATTTTTTTTTTTTTTGTTAACAAAAATCCTGAAAAATTTATTTATTTATTTATTTATTCATTTATTTATTTTTGTCATAACAATTTTTTATATAGTAGTTATATACAAATTAAATATTTTTACAAAAGATATTTTTTCAATAGAATTCCACCTTTTTCACAGAATAAAACAAAATTATTAAAGAAAAATCTAATTTTTGTTGTGACAAATCCGATATATATTTTTCAAGTGGATATAATGTTATATTTTTGTTTTTATTTATTTAATTAATATACTTAACTTTTAACATCTGTTACTTTGAATACATAAGTAACAAAACTACACAAATAAAATTTTAAAATATAAATTTGATATTCTGAAAGTATATTTACATAAGTTCATATGACGTTAAAAAGGCATAACTAGTTCGGTGCTGATTAAAGTATTTCTACTTTTAAAACAACAAAACACATATGCTATGCCCTACACAATTTTTATAGTAATTTAATTTGAAAGTTTCTTCAAGACTTGTAAGTGGAAATACACGTTACTAGTTTAGAATTTGAATAGTAATAACCAGGGAGCGCAACGATTACCATAGTAATCATAAAAATTACGATTTAATGTTTATTTTTTCTATTCTTTGATTAAAAAAGTATAACGAATTTTAATTTCTTATTAAAAAATATCGAATAATTCAGCACGAACTATTATTTCAAATTTGTATTTTATAATAAAAAATTAATTGTAATAAATTATTATTTATTAATTAAAAAAAGATAGTTATTTTATAATAAATCATATTAATTTATCCTACTTAATACTAAATATTTTTCATGGGTGTCTCTCAAGCAACAAGCAGTAACACAACATTCTTGCTTGAATGCTCGTGCGAGAATGATTTTCTTGTGTGTTTTTTATTCATTTCAAGAGCATATCAAAAGAGATAAAAAACACGCAAGCTTCTTTTCCTTTTGTCTTCCCTCCAGAGAAGCAAGTCGACTATATTTTATTGGCGGCGGCTTAAAGAGTATTATTTCAATCGAAAAACAATCTTTAATGTTCAAAAAATAATAAAAATCCATCATGATTTTTTTTTATTTTCATCAATATTTTAATTTTTTTCCATCATGATGGAAATAAAAATATAAATATCTTTTGTGATATTTATTTCAAAAGTTGAAAATTATTTTGAACTTTTTTCATCGGATGGAAAAAATTCTAAACAACAACAATTTCATTTGAATATTCTTATTATCTATATATATTTATAATTTGCTAAGAATTTTTATTTTCCAGAGCTTTCTGAAGCTCCCAGACGACGTAGAAGATTAAAATTTGACTTACATATGTAACTTTGCATCCTATGAATCCTAAGGGAGCCTGATTTTAAAAATGTTTATCAGGGAGCGGAAATAACCTCACTTATGTGTAATTTTCTGATAAATTTTCTCTTTCCAGAGCTTTCTGAAGTTCCCAGACATGGTAGAAAATTAAAATTAGAGTTATTTATAAAGATTTTCGTCCTACAAATCCTAACGGAGCCAGGCTTATACGATCGTTAAGATTATAAAGATTATCTTTGTTTCTTTTTGGTTGTATTATTTAAATTATCGATAAATAAATTAAAACCTATTATAATTCAATACGATTTATTGAAAACATAACGAAAGGGCCATTTTTAATTAAAAAGTTTTTTTTTATGCTATTAATGTTTTATAAATTAAACATTTGATATGAAAATTTTAGCGTATAAACGGTGAGCCTAGTATTTTATGTGCGAGTTAGTAACTAATCCTTTGATGATAATAACTGTACTTTTCCCATTTGGCAAGATAAATAAAGAAATATATTTCTTTGTGCATTTTGCGTATAAACAGTAAGTTATTTATTTACATGTTATTATAATTTGCATTAATTGTGCGTATGAACGTAATAATAACGTTAGTATGTAAAATTGTCGTTTTTTTCGATTTAGCGGATTTTAACGGCTGGAAAATAAGCCGCCGATGATATCGGCGGCGGCGCGGCTCGTAAAAATTCATCGGCTTTGCGGCTAGCCGCCGGTCAAGCCGATACGGCTTGCTTCTCTGCTTCCCTCCCGCATCTTAAAATACTTTTAAAAAATATTTAAGTTTTCATTGACATGCGCTTTCTATATGTTGTAAAATAATAAAGTACTCGCACATCTACAAAAACAAAAATTGCTTGTATTTTGTTAGTGTAAAACTACTGCCCACAATGTCAGAATGCTTTGAACGGAAAAATGAGAGAACGAAAGAGAGCAAGAGAAAAAAACTCAGAAAATATTTTACATGTGAATACAAAAACAATTTGACAGTACCGCGAGGTTTGCCAATGAAAAAATTGTAAAACAGCTGGTCTTACGAGTATACTTTATTATTATACCAAGGTAGATTAAGAAGGTAACGACAACTCTACAACAACTACAAAACCAACAAAAAACCCCATGTATTTTGTTTTTGCATTGTCATCTCTTATGTCAATTTTAATTTTGTCATTTCACATGTTTCTTTACAAAAAACAAAAACAATTCATATTGTAAAAAGAGAGGAGAAAGACGCAATAACACAAAAGTAAGCAAAAAAGATGTAAACATAAACAAAAATTTTACACTTCAAATTACAAAACACAGGCAGCCATATTGATTTCCAAAATAAAAAAATTCTCAGCTGTTTTAATGTCGTTACCTTTTTAATCTACCTTGATTATACTATGATGTTGTATATTCTTTGGTTTAATATATTTAATTGTTATTTATTTATGTAGTTTTAGTTTATTTATTTAATTTTGACAGACTCTCATGCTCTGTCTGTAAACAGTAAAGGCCTTGAGCAAACCTTGTTCTCCATTCATTTTATGTTATTTAACATATAATCTTTAAAATTTAGCAAGTAGCGTTTTTTCATAAAACACCGTGTAATAGAATAAGACAACAATAGTTCTATGTTATTTATATTTACATGCATAGTAAAATAATAAAGTACTCGCACATCTACAAAAACAAAAATTGCTTGTATTTTGTTAGTGTAAAACTACTGCCCACAATGTCAGAATGCTTTGAACGGAAAAATGAGAGAACGAAAGAGAGCAAGAGAAAAAAACTCAACAAATATTTTACATGAGAATACAAAAACAATTTGACAGTACCGCGAGGTTTGCCAATGAAAAAATTGTAAAACAGCTGGTCTTACGAGTATACTTTATTATTAACGTCCGCCAAGATAGCAACGAAAAGATAGCAACGACGGAAGTGAAAAGTGGCAACACCGCAAAATTTTCAATAATTTCAAATAAAATTTTAATAAAAATCTAACAAAACAAATACAATAAAGTTTTAGATATTTAAAATATTAATTAATTTAAAAAAATTTACAAATTACAATATTTTTTTTTTTCTTAATAACAAAATTATATACCTTAAGGAATCTGTAAATGGAATATCTCAGGAACCAGGCAGTGTCAGGGCAAAAACTGTATAGGGAATGGAAGGGTACTATTTATAGATTCAAAAAAGCTTTCCGTGCTAAAAATCGGTTCATCCAAAATGGTCAGTAAAACCTGGAAAATGGAATATCTCAGGAACCAGGCAGTGTCAGGGCAAAAACTGTATAGGGAATGAAAGAGTACTATATATAAATTCAAAAAAGCTTTCCGTGCTAAAAATCGTCGGAACATTTTCTGAGAAAATCCAGTTCATCCAAAAAGGTCAGTAGAATCTGGAAAATGGAATATCTCAGGAACCAGGCAGTGTCAGGGCAAAAACTGCATAGGGAATGGAAGGGTGCTATTTATAGATTCAAAAAAGCTTTCCGTGCTAAAAATCGTCGGAACAGTTTCTGAAAAAATCCAGTTCATCCAAAATGGTCAGTAGAATCTGAAAAATGGAATATCTCAGGAACCAGGCAGTGTCAGGGCAAAAGCTGAATAGGGAATGGAAGGGTACTATATACAGATTCAAAAAAGCTTTCCGTGCTAAAAATCGTCGGAACAGTTTCTGAGAAAATACAGTTCATCCAAAATGGTCAGTAGAATCTGGAAAATGGAATATCTCAGGAACCAGGCAGTGTCAGGGCAAAAACTGTATAGGGAATGAAAGAGTACTATATGTAAATTCAAAAAAGCTTTCCGTGCTAAAAATCGTCGGAACAGTTTCTGAGAAAATCCAGTTCATCCAAAATGGTCAGTAGAATCTGGAAAATGGAATATCTCAGGAACCAGGCAGTGTCAGGGCAAAAACTGCATAGGGAATGGAAGGGTGCTATTTATAGATTAAAAAAAGCTTTCCGTGCTAAAAATCGTCGGAACAGTTTCTGAAAAAATCCAGTTCATCCAAAATGGTCAGTAGAATCTGAAAAATGGAATATCTCAGGAACCAAGCAGTGTCAGGGCAAAAGCTGCATAGGGAATGGAAGGGTACTATATACAGATTCAAAAAAGCTTTCCGTGCTAAAAATCGTCGGAACAGTTTCTGAGAAAATCCAGTTCATCCAAAATGGTCAGTAGAATCTGGAAAATAGAATATCTCAGGAACCAGGCAGTGTCAGGGCAAAAACTGTATAGGGAATGGAAGGGCACTATTTATAGATTCAAAAAAGCTTTCCGTGCTAAAAATCGTCGGAACAGTTTCTGAGAAAATCCAGTTCATCCAAAATGGTCAGTAGAATCTGGAAAACGGAATATCTCAGGAACTAGGCAGTGTCAGGGCAAAAACTGTATAGGGAATGAAAGAGTTCTATATATAAATTCAAAAAAGCTTCTGAGAAAATCCAGTTCATCCAAAATGGTCAGTAGAATCTGGAAAATGGAATATCTCAAGAACCAAGCAGTGTCAGGGCAAAAACTGTATAGGGAATGGGAGGGTACTATTTATAGATTCAAAAAAGCTTTCCGTGCTAAAAATCGTCGGAACAGTTTCTGAGAAAATCCAGTTCATCCAAAATGGTCAGTAGAATCTGGAAAATGGAATATCTCAGGAACCAGGCAGTGTCAGGGCAAAAACTGTATAGGGAATGGAAGAGCACTATTTATAGATTCAAAAAAGCTTTCCGTGCTAAAAATCGTCGGAACAATTTCTGAGAATATTTTCCGCTATTCCTTAAGAATATTGAATGGGTTTTTAACAATGTTAGGAACAAGTTGATTTATTTATTTTCAGCGATTTTGGCTAGGTATTTAATTTTATCATGAGCAAAGTTAGCAACACTTTTTGGGCGCGCGCATTTTTTTTTGCATTGGTGTATATTCGGCGGGTTTTTTTTTTGGCGCACTAAATAATACTAAGAAATGCGCACATATATTTGTGTGTAGTATGTTGTTTGTGCGAGTAAAAGAGAAAGGGAGTTCGAATTCAATTCATATACAATACATTGTTCTATTCATTGTATGCTATACAATGAACCATGTTATGATTTTAATAAGTGTAGCGCAGAGCATGTATGTCTTGTTGTTTTACAATTAGAAATACTTGAAGCCGCACCGAATTTTTATTGCCCTGCGAAATAAAAATTTTGTTAAAATCTCTGCTTTGTTTACAATACTTGCAATTAAATAAATATTTATTTGCAAAGAATAGTATTAGGCAATAAAAACTATTTACACTGGTCGATAAAATAAATGTTTTAGTGCTCCTTCAAAAAAAAAAAAAAAAAAAAATATATATATGTGGACTAGATGAAATTTAACGTGCTTAACTCAAATCTGCTTTCAGTTTTTTCCCATCAGATCGAGATTTTTTTTACGGGCGTGTCTAGTATTGCGATCGGTTACTCGAGTATATTTTACTATAACTCGAGAACGGTATGCACGATTTATATAAATAATACAGCAAAATTTGTGGAATAAAATTGACTTTAAGTCAATTGTTGTCCGCTATTTCGTTTATTTCTTCTAGATGATTTCAATGAGAAATCATCAACATATTGCGAAGGGGATAATCCCCTTACTGAAAAAAGGGCGATCATTTGATGATAAATTTTATTTTATAAATGAAAAAATAAAAATTGTATCTATTTTTTTGTGTTTGTTTCCTAATTTTCTCTAAACTGATAAAAATAATAAGTAATATTATATAAATATGGCTTTGATCACTTTCTTATATAATAATAAAAAAAAGATATTGCGTATATATCTTCTAGGAAGATATCTTCCAAATTTTGCCCTTTCCCAGAATTTCTTTCGACAAAATATATGAGAAAAAATACCAACATTTTATATTTATTTGTTGTTTTCCATATAAGTTGCCGAAACAAATATTCGTTTGACATCTTGGGACATATCATTAAATCAAAATAAAAGCGAAAATACAACCTTCCAAAGGATTTACCCAAAACAAGGCTATACTTCGTCATTTCGACGACGCATCCTTTAAAATTAATACATAGTTAGACTTTTCGAATTGAGCTGGGCAAACGCATAAAGAAATATCTCCTTAAATATATGAACTATACAAAAAAAAAAACGAAATAAATATAATAAGAAATAGTATGTGAAAATAGTTATACGTCGTCGATTCGAGGAAGTGTAGCCTTGCAGGGTTTAATGTTTCATCGGTACCGAAATACAGTGTTGCCGTTTTCTGTGTAATTATCCAAAAACGGGACAATTTTAAATTTATTGGATAATGAAATTTCTTTGTAATTTTTGTGTAATTTTAGTAGAAGTTCTTTTTGTAAATAAGTCATATATTTTTTGTAAAAAAAAATTGATCCAATGAATTAAAAAAAAAAATTAAGGCTCAAAAACACCGTATTCTAATACAATATTGCAAAAGGAGAAGAAATTTTGGATTTTCTTGGAAGTTGTTAATAATTGTTTAGAAAAAAAGTTTAAATCAATAAATTCATAGCAGGGAAAAAGTTTAATTTCTAAGAAAATTAAAATGTCGCAAACTAAAAAAATATTTTTATTATCTTTTAACAAACCTAAACCAACGTTATTCGTTTTAAGAGAAGCAGTGTACATAAAAACATTTGTGATTGGTAGGACACTGCAGTTTTTTCAGCAATAAAGACTCGCTCCAAATGACAACTGCTAAAAAGCATCGTAATGGTTTAAATCATCGCTTTCACAACCTTTTTTCATTGCTTTTTTTGCTGCCATATTTATATTTTGGAGATCACGGAGTTAAGACAAAATAAATCTAATTTTTTTTTAATTTTGAAAAAATTTGCATCTTTGAGCGTGCGCCAAACGGTAGCAATGTTCTAAGAAAATTTAAAATTTTCCTATGTTGAAATTTGCTGTGCCAAATGAAAACTTTTTTCAATTGTAAATTTTGATAGATTTAAAAAAAAAATACACACAATTTCATAGAATTTTTTATTACATATTGTTTAATACAATTTATTTTTAATATAAAATAAAAATTTAATTAAAAAACATTAAAACACAAAAAAAATTAGAAATATTTTATTATTCTTCTTATTTATTTAAAAATTTATGATTGTCAATATTTTCTATACATTTGTCAAAAATTTAAGTAGCCCTATTAGCTAGCGAAATTTTATTCACCTCATATACTTCAAAATTTTACTTTTCTACATACTTTGCTACCGTTTGGCACACACTCTTTGTATAATTTTTTGAATTTTGAACTCCCGTCTTCGGCAACACTGCCGAAATATGTCTTTGTTTTTTTTTTTTTTTTTTTTTTTTTATATAAAAAAAAAACTGGACAAGTTGTAATAAAATAACAACAGTGTTGTTTTTACACTTTTAATTGCGAGAGTGGTTAGAAGAGCGAGATAAACAAAATAAAAAATGTAATACTTTGAATTGCTTTGTTTATTTTTCGAGTCGAGTGCATTGAGATACGAAGTAAAAAATGTAAATTTTTTTCAAAGTTAAATTTTCAATGCTTGTAACTTGTGACTCCGTAAATATTTTTTCAAAATTCTTTCTTTGCACAATTTTTCTGTTTGTTGTTAATTGTAAAATTAGCTGACCCACTGTAGCGAAAAAACTTCACCAAGACAGGCTAAAAAGTAAAAATATTAGTCTCTAAAGCTCTCGTCTAACAGAATCTTGCTATATAAAAATCTTTCAAATCGATTTTGATATAAGGAATCAGGATCGTGTGTTTTTTTTTTGATAGTAAATCTTATAAGATAGTTGATTAAAGAAATCTTATCACAACTGTCTTATAATACAGTAGGGCCACGATTATCAGTGATTCGATTTGTAATTGTTTTCTTTTTTCCATCCATTTAATTTTATTTTTCCATCAATAAACAGTGATTACCTCTATTATCTGGGACAAAAACACAAAAGAGAATTTTAATAAGGTAAAATGCCAGTTTTCTGCATTCATGAAAATCTAGTTAACGAAAATATTTACATATTTGAAAAAAAAAAAAAAAGAAACAAACAATATTATATAATTTTTTAAGAAACTACGTAAAATGAAACCCTTATGTATTGTTCACTATTTTCCATATATTAAATACTTGAATAATTGAATTATATAACTAAAAAATGTTTAAAAATACTACTCAAAATTTTTACTCAATTAACCGCAAAATTTGATTTTCCAGAATGTTTCCGGTCCCGACCGTTACGAATATAATACTATATTTTAGTCTACACATGAAATAATTCTCTCAGAGAGCGAATTAGACACTCTCTGATATAAAAAGAAAAGCGCGTCAAATATATACACTATTGCCAGATTTGACGATTTATCGTCATTTGGACGATTTTTGGGTCTGAAAATGGCCTGTTGACGATTCATAACAATTTTTAAAATTTTGTATATATTATTTTTTAAAAGTAAGTTAGCTGCTACAATAATATTAACAATTTAAATAAAAATGTTCTTCAATTTGCTAAATGGTTCTCTTATTAGGAAGGATTTATGGGAACCAATATAATATTATATATAACCCTATTCATGACCTAAATACTTCAATAGTCGAACTAAGAATCCAAAGACATTTTTGATGAATTCATTCAAAATTAAATTTTGTATATATTGTGGATAGGTTCACAAAGGAGCCTATGTGTATTTTTTTATAACAAGGTATGATAAATAACTTATTTTGTTTTGAAAGTCATACAAAATTAAAAAAGTATCGCGTAAATCGACTTCATTTACGCAATTTCTATATAACGCACTAAATTATTTATCATTTTTTGAAATACGAATTTTTATTCAACGCGAAATTGGTATAACGCGCATAAACAATAGTGACAAACTTTGAAATGCGCAAATTATGGAGCGTATTGGAAAGAATTTATTGAAGAAATAAATTATTTAATGAAATATTGCCACCAATATGTAATTGTTATTAATTTTTCTTTTAATTAAAAATTTAATTTTTCATCAGAAAAAGCATAAAAGCTGTTCATTAACACATAAAATACGTAGTTTTTCATGAGATGATACATGAAGATGATAAGATGGTGAAGGGTATCAATTTCTTTTAATTTCATTTCTATATACATACTAAAGGGCTGCATGAATGCCGAAAAATGAATGCTGAATACATTCATCGTAAAAACAGTTAGTTCATGTTGTGTGCTTTTTCATTGTGAAATGAATGAATGAGTATTATCCACAATAACTGACCACGAAAACTCAAAACATATGAGTAGAGAATGCAAAACCATATAGTACAGAACCTATGTGAGTTGTGTGAATATGTTGTATACGATTTCATTGTGCAATGAAATAGATAATTCATTGTATTTTCTTTTTCGCTTTTGTTTTTATTTGTATATAAAAAGTGCGTGGCAAAAGCAAAAACAAAATCCACCACCAAAGAAGCACAAAAAAAAGATGAAAAGCCATATATGAGTTCGTACATGTATGTACTACCCATAAAGAAATACAAAAAATACAGAGCAATACATTAGTTTATACATGTGTGTTCTTTTTATAACGTTCTTTAATTTGAAGTTTTGGTTGTTTGTTTACTAATGGACGAGTTGTGACCTTTTTGTTACTGTAGGGTATAGCATACGTGTTTTGTTGTTTTACAAGTTGAAATACGTTGATCCGCACCGAGTTGATTATACCTTTCTCAGTGAAATATCTACTTTAAAAAGGTCAATTTATATCTTAAACTTTATAAATTTAATTTAAATGTTATATGAAAATTTGATAATTGTTTAAGAAATTATTATTTGATGTTTTAATTTGAAGTTTTGGTTGTTTGTTTACTAATGGACGAGTTGTGACCTTTTTGTTACTGTAGGGTATAGCATACGTGTTTTGTTGTTTTACAAGTTGAAATACGTTGATCCGCACCGAGTTGATTATACCTTTCTCAGTGAAATATCTACTTTAAAAAGGTCAATTTATATCTTAAACTTTATAAATTTAATTTAAATGTTATATGAAAATTTGATAATTGTTTAAGAAATTATTATTTGATTTTTATTGAAAGTAAAATTTTCCATTATTTTGTTTTGTATTTCTCTGATGAAAATAAGTTTTATTTCTGTTAAACTAATAATTATTATTTCAGGCTTTTATATATAATATAATAAGTTTTGAATGTTTGTGAATATTTTCATCTAAAATATTTGTTAAAAATAAATTATTTTATGTAGTTTATTTATATTTTAGATGTAAAATAAAAAAATGTAAAATATTCTTCAATTGCTTGAAAATAATTTGAAATAAAATTTTTTAAATATTTTTCTATTTGTCATATAAAATAAAAATTTTAAATCAAATTCCAAAGTCTTCAACTAAATTGAAAATATACATATCTTATTTCCTTAGGTTGAATACAATTAATCTATATTTTATATTCAATTTTAAAAAATCTTTTTCAAAACATTTAAATTTTTCTATTCTTAGAAAATATTTTAATATTTTTGATCATCATTAATATTTTGTAATATTTTTAAATTTGACTGGAATAATAAAAATAAGTAATATTTTCATTTTTATACTTAAATATTTGAAAAAAACTATGTAACTTTTTTTTCAAACCTTCTGTGTCTGAATATTTTTATTTCTTTGGAATTTTTGCTTAATAAAATTATTTTTTTTTCTATTTAAATATATTGTTTTGCAATCAAAATCATAAAAATTTGTTGAATTTTTTTCATTTAAATAAAATATATATGAAAATTATTTAAGATTACAATAATCATATAAAAACGTATGAATATCTTCTTAAGAAAAAAATATTTGTTTTAATTTTGATTAAATTAAATATGTTCTTCTTTAATTTTTTTTTTTTTTTAATAAAATAGAAAATTATAACAAATTTAATTGATGTATTATAAATAAAAATACAATTAAAATATCCCAATATTTCATTTTGTAACTATATCAATATGTAAAATCTTTAGAATGTTACCATAAACTTCTGTTTTTTTTTTTTTTTTTTTTTACTACGTTATAAAGCAACCACCAAACAAGTAAAACATAATATCCATCACATAAAGCATAAACATTCATAGTATCTACTGATAATTCGAATTATTCATGAAAATGGTCGTACACTGAGTGAAGTTGATACGAACAGCGAAAAAAAACTCACAACGAAGTAACTGTTAGCCTACGATCATTGCCAAAACATACACAGAATTGTTTTTTTATTTTCGTTATACTTATCTATACACATAATTTTTCACTATAACAGAGTTCATTGAAGTGAATGTTTTACGCCGGCAAGAAAATGAATGTGTTTGCGCAGCCCTTTAATACATACTTTTTTACTCGTAGTTTCACCAGCTTTGAGATAAAGATGATAAGCAGAAACCAGGGATAGAAAATTTAAATATTTTTGGGTATCAAAATATATTTCAAATAGTGCTTTTTTCACTCTCAGAGTACTAAAATTAAAATTTTTAATAATTTTTATTTGGTGTATAATTTAAATAATGTAATTTTTATATTACGAAGAATTAAATACGATACTAATTCATTGATTGCTTTTATTCCAATTAAGTATCAAAAAAAGTACTATTTTATCAACTTTTCCATCCCTGGCTGAAACACTTTTGATGTTTTTACCAGGGACAGAAAATACAAATTTTCTTGACATTTTAAACAAAAAAAATCAGATACAAAGAACAACCGGATAAAAGTGTTAAATACAGAAATGTAATCTTCAGAACAGGTTCCATCGGAATCCGGAATGATTTTTACTTTTTTTTTTTGATTTTTATGAAAATATTGATTAATGATTATTTTTGATTTTTATTATTTTGCTCAACTTTTAATGATTATTTTTGATTTTTATTTTTTTGCTCAAATCATAATGATTATTTTTGATTTTTACTTTTTTTGCTCACAATATAAAACTTAACATGAGAAATGAAACTAAATTAAATTTATTTACTAAAAGGCAAGTGTGATGATATATTTTTCATCAAATTTTTCCAAAAAAGAAATTTTAGCAAGATAAATCTTCAATTTGGTATAAAATACCAAACTAATATTTCGGACACTTATTTCGATAAAACTCCAAAACTATTGAGCGGATAACAATTTGTTAATAAAGGAGCCTAATACGATTCTTTGCAAATAAATTTTATTTAATTGCAAGTATTGTAACCAAAGCAGAGATTTTAACAAAATTTTTATTTCGCAGTGCAATAAAAATTCGGTGCGGCTTCAAGTATTTCTAATTGTAAAACAACAAGACATACATGTAGGGTGATCGACGCGGTTTTCAAAAATAGCATTTTATATCAGAAAACATGTACTAAATAGTGATAGTGATATTTGAAAATTTAGGAATAATTTTTTAAATATTCATAAAAACTGATTTCTTATGTTTTTAAAATATAGTTTAAGCCTAGATTGGAATTTATTCTGTAATATTAAACAAATAAATAATTAATAGTTATCCTGTATGACCCAATTTAATTTTTTTGATCCAATATTTCCTTTATTTTTTAAAGGTGTGTTAAAAAAGTTTCACCTGCAGAATCGTTTTAATTGAGACTTTCATCTAAAATTTAGATGATTTTTTCTACAATTTTGAAACATAATTATCTTTTAGTCATCTAGATATATAATTTGCTTAGCATTTTTTCTCTTTCCAGAGCTTTCTGAAGCTACCAAACGACGTAGAAAATTAAAATTTGGCTAATTATAAAACTTTTTGAAATTTTTATCAGGGAGCGGATATAAGAGGATTTATGTGTCTTTTTCTAAGAATTTTTTCTCCTTCCAGAGCTTTCTAAAGCTCCCAGAAGATATAGAAAATTAAAATTCAGCTTAATTATAACCCTATTCATCCTACAAATCCTAACGGAGCCAGATTTTGAAATCTCTATCAGGGAACGAAAATACGTGAATCTATATATATGGATTTAAATATATCTTTCCTATGCAATGTTTCCTTTCCAGAGCTTTCTGAAGCTCCCAGATGACGTAAGAAACTAAAAATCGGCATACTTATAAATCTATTCGTTCAACAAATTCTAACAATGCCAGATGTTTCTATCAGGGACCAAAAAGTCTGTTTTGGTATTAAGAACTTTTGAGTTGCTATACTTATTGTTTGCTCTCCAAATCCTATAAAAAACTGATTCTGTATTTCGGCCAGGGAGCGCATTTACGAGTTTTTTTTTATTTTTAAAGGTTTACGAATTTAAAACTTTAATCAATAAATTCCAATAAATTTGAACGGCTTCAAATAATTAACTTCGATGAGGGAGAGGAAGGTGTCTAAATGTTGTTCATATTTTATTCTTTTAATTTTCGGATTTGTTTGTGCATATTTTCATTATTATATTATTTTGAAACATAATTATCTTTTAGTCATCTAGATATATAATTTGCTTAGCATTTTCTCTCTTTCCAGAGCTTTCTGAAGCTACCAAACGACGTAGAAAATTAAAATTTGGCTAATTATAAAACTTTTTGAAATTTTTATCAGGGAGCGGATATAAGAGGATTTATGTGTCTTTTTCTAAGAATTTTTTCTCCTTCCAGATCTTTCTAAAGCTCCCAGAAGATATAGAAAATTAAAATTCAGCTTAATTATAACCCTATTCATCCTACAAATCCTAACGGAGCCAAATTTTGAAATCTCTATCAGGGAGCGAAAATACGTGGATCTATATATATGGATTTAAATATATCTTTCCAATGCAATGTTTCCTTTCCAGAGCTTTCTGAAGCTCCCAGATGACGTAAGAAACTAAAAATCGGCATACTTAGGACCAAAAAGTCTGTTTTGGTATTAAGAACTTTTGAGTTGCTATACTTATTGTTTGCTCTCCAAATCCTATAAAAAACTGATTCTGTATTTCGGCCAGGGAGCGCATTTACGACGTTTTTTTTATTTTTAAAGGTTTACGAATTTAAAACTTTAATCAATAAATTCCAATAAATTTGAACGGCTTCAAATAATTAACTTCGATGAGGGAGAGGAAGGTGTCTAAATGTTGTTCATATTTTATTCTTTTAATTTTCGGATTTGTTTGTGCATATTTTCATTATTATATTATTTTTCCTGACATTGTTAGGCTTTTATGCTTGTATTTAATAAATTTTAACTTATTATAAGAATTGATTTCTTTAAAGAAATGTAGTCTTTTGATATAAATATTAACTTCTGCAAAAAACCGGTTAACCGGTTTTTTCTGAATTTCAAAAAGTGCAACCGGTTTTTTTAAAATACCAACTATTCGAACTATTCGAAAACCGGTTTCTCAAAAAAGTCGAATCACCCTACATACATGCTCTGCGCTACACTTATTAAAACCATAACATGGTTCATTGTATAGCATGCAATGAATAGAACAATGTATTGTATATGAATTGAATTCGAACTCCCTTTCTCTTTTACTCGAACAAACAATATACAACACACAAATATATGTGCGCATTTCTTAGTATTATTTAGTGCGCCAAAGAAAAAAAAAAAACAACCCGCCGAATATACACCAATGCAAAAAAAAAAAAAAAAAAATGCGCGCCCAAAAAGTGTTGCTAACTTTGCTTATGATAAAATTAAATACCTAGCCAAAATCGCTGAAAATAAATAGATAAACTTGTTCCTAACATTGTTAAAAACCCATTCAATATTCTCAGAAACTGTTCCGACGATTTTTAGCACGGAAAGCTTTTTTGAATCTATAAATAGTGCTCTTCCATTCCCTATACAGTTTTTGCCCTGACACTGCCTGGTTCCTGAGATATTCTATTTTCCAGATTCTACTGACCATTTTGGATGAACTGGATTTTCTCAGAAACTGTTCCGACGATTTTTAGCACGGAAAGCTTTTTTGAATTTATATATAGTACTCTTCCATTCCCTATACAGTTTTTGCCCTGACACTGCCTGGTTCCTGAGATATTCTATTTTCCAGATTCTACTGACCATTTTGGATGAACTGGATTTTCTCAGAAACTGTTCCGACGATTTTTAGCACGGAAAGCTTTTTTGAATTTATATATAGTGCCCTTTCATTCCCTATACAGTTTTTGCCCTGACACTGCCTGGTTCCTGAGATATTCCATTTTCCAGGTTTTACTGACCATTTTGGATGAACTGGATTTTCTCAGAAACTGTTCCGACGATTTTTAGCACGGAAGACTTTTTTGAATCTATAAATAGTACTCTTTCATTCCCTGTACAGCTTTTGCCCTGACACTGCCTGGTTCCTGAGATATTCTATTTTCCAGATTCTACTGACCATTTTGGATGAACTGGATTTTCTCA
This sequence comes from Protophormia terraenovae, assembly GCA_951394005.1. Classification (NCBI taxonomy): domain Eukaryota; kingdom Metazoa; phylum Arthropoda; class Insecta; order Diptera; family Calliphoridae; genus Protophormia; species Protophormia terraenovae. The sequence continues at coordinate 39,790,548 of OX596076.1, read as the reverse complement.
GAAACTGTTCCGACGATTTTTAGCACGGAAGACTTTTTTGAATCTATAAATAGTACTCTTTCATTCCCTGTACAGCTTTTGCCCTGGCACTGCCTGGTTCCTGAGATATTCCATTTTCCAGGTTTTACTGACCATTTTGGATGAACCGATTTTTAGCACGGAAAGATTTTTTGAATCTATAAATAGTACCCTTCCATTCCCTATACAGTTTTTGCCCTGACACTGCCTGGTTCCTGAGATATTCCATTTTCCATATTCTACTGACCATTTTGGATGAACTGGATTTTCTCAGAAACTGTTCCGACGATTTTTAGCACGGAAAGCTTTTTTGAATTTATATATAGTACTATTTCATTCCCTATACAGTTTTTGCCCTGACACTGCCTGGTTCCTGAGATATTCCATTTTCCAGGTTTTACTGACCATTTTGGATGAACTGGATTTTCTCAGAAACTGTTCCGACGATTTTTAGCACGGAAGACTTTTTTGAATCTTTAAATAGTACTCTTTCATTCCCTGTACAGCTTTTGCCCTGGCACTGCCTGGTTCCTGAGATATTTCATTTTCCAGGTTTTACTGACCATTTTGGATGAACTGGATTTTCTCAGAAACTGTTCCGACGATTTTGAGCACGGAAAGCTTTTTTGAATTTATATATAGTGCCCTTTCATTCCCTATACAGTTTTTGCCCTGACACTGCCTAGTTCCTGAGATATTCCATTTTCCAGATTCTACTGACCATTTTGGATGAACTGGATTTTCTCAGAAACTGTTCCGACGATTTTTAGCACGGAAAGCTTTTTTGAATCTATAAACAGTACTCTTCCATTCCCTATACAGTTTTTGTCCTGACACTGCCTGGTTCCTGAGATATTCTATTTTCCAGATTCTACTGACCATTTTGGATGAACTGGATTTTCTCAGAAACTGTTCCGACGATTTTTAGCACGGAAAGCTTTTTTGAATCTATATATAGTACCCTTCCATTCCCTATACAGTTTTTGCCCTGACACTGCCTAGTTCCTAAGATATTCCGTTTTCCAGATTCTACTGATCATTTTGGATGAACTGGATTTTCTCAGAAACTGTTCCGACGATTTTTAGCACGGAAAGCTTTTTTGAATCTATAAATAGTACCCTCCCATTCCCTTTACAGTTTTTGCCCTGACACTGCCTGGTTCCTGAGATATTCCATTTTCCAGGTTTTACTGACCATTTTGGATGAACTGGATTTTCTCAGAAACTGTTCCGACGATTTTTAGCACGGAAAGCTTTTTTGAATTTATATATAGCACTCTTTCATTCCCTATACAGGTTTTGCCCTGACACTGCCTGGTTCCTGAGATATTCTATTTTCCAGGGTTTAGTGACCATTTTGGATGAACTGGATTTTCTCAGAAACTGTTCCGACGATTTTTAGCACGGAAAGCTTTTTTGAACCTATAAGTAGTACCCTTTCATTCCCTTTACAGTTTTTGCCCTGACACTGCCTGGTTCCTGAGATATTCCATTTTCCAGGTTTTACTGACCATTTTGGATGAACTGGATTTTCTCAGAAACTGTTCCGACGATTTTTAGCACGGAAAGCTTTTTTGAATCTATAAATAGTACCCTTCCATTCCCTAAACAGTTTTTGCCCTGACACTGCCTAGTTCCTGAGATATTCCATTTACAGATTCCTTAAGGTATATAATTTTGTTATTAAGAAAAAAAAAAAATATTGTAATTTGTAAATTTTTTTAAATTAATTAATATTTTAAATATCTAAAACTTTATTGTAGTTTTTTATTAGATTTTTATTAAAATTTTATTTGATTTTTTATTTGCTATCTTGGCGGACGTGTATATTCTTTGGTTTAATATAACCAGCGTTGCCAATTTAGCGCTTTTACAGCAACCCAAAAGTCGCATTTTTTTACATCAGCGCTTTTTCTTGAAAAGGCGCTAAATTGGCGCGTTTTGTATTCGGTTAGTTTTAGTTGCAGATTTTAATCATGTTTTTTTTTCTGAATTTGAAATGTAGAAACTTTATTTTTTATGCAAAATATAAACAATGCAAGGAAAATTAAGTTTTTAAACATTTCTAAATTTTGTTCTTCAAATGTATAATTAATATTATTATACATACTTAATATAGAACTTTTAATGAAAATAATGTTTGTGAAACATACATTGTGACTCAAATGTTCCAAACAAAGTTGAATGGAATGAACATGGAAATAAAAAATAACAATATCAGAGTATTTCTAAAAGTGCTTTGGCATTGAATTAAAAGTTTCTTAGGTTTTATTCAGTATTTTCCTTCTCCTGTAAAATTACGAAAAGAGCAGCCATCGATGTGTATTCTGTATTTCTATTTATTTTATTTTCAATAAATATTTTTTTCAGACGTCACACAA